>SJYT01062107.1:270844-282921 GCA_006410635.1 Cephalophus harveyi
ATAAAACTGTAAAACCTAAGTGATTCCTTAGTATTAAGGATTAAATTTTTTAAGAAAATCTACTACCTTATGGTTTGACATTTATTAAGACTAGTTACAACTTCATAGAAGAAACACAGTTAAATCATATAAGCAATTGTGATTTTTAAAATAAGCAACAATGCCATAATTTTGGAATATATTAGTTACCCATGTTTCTATAACCTATAACCAGTTAAGTAATTTTTTTTCTTTTTCTAAAAATTTTTGTTGGAGTATAGTTGATTTACAGTATTGTGTTAGTTTCTGCTGTTAACCAGTCATGTCTTAAACAGCTGCAATAAAGTAAGGTGATTTTCTTGGGGTAGGGACATAGATAGTTGTGAGAAAATAGCTTCTTACAATTATTTATTTATAATATTATAGGTTTATGACTAATATCTAATTCAATGGACATAACAAGCTACAAATGTTTTATAATTCAATTATTTACAAAATCCAAAAGATAGCTTGTTAGCTTCATTTTACAAATGAAGAAATGAAAGCAAAGCTGAAAGAAACTAATTGGCTTAAGTTGCATATTGAATCAATGGGAACAGAAGAGTATCACTTCTACTATGAATTTTTTGTCTCTAACAGCTTTAGTCACAAATTTGCACTCATATTATTTTGGCTACTGAATAATACTGATCTAAAACAGAGCCTGTAGTATCATGATCTAGCACAACAAAATCACGAGGAGAATGCTGAAAGATTGGGGGGGAAATACATTTTGGGAAACACAACAGATGAGAATTCCATCAGTCAAAAAAGCACTTATCTGATAAGACTATTCTGCTGAGTCTAATATAAAAAACTGGAGTTTTGTTTTGACAAAAAAAAAAAAAATTCCTATTATTGAAGAGGGGGAAAATGCAGAAAGGATGCTGAACAGCTAATTAATAAAGAGTTAAAAGAAAACAAAATGAAATCTTCTAAAAATGAAACTTTAAAACCCATATATAATAGGGAGCCAACCACCTAGGGGAAATGGTGGATCCTAGTAGAAAGGTCAGGCCTGACATTACAGAGGAAGGTGTTTTCAGCTGTATTACAAAGAAAGAAAGACCATCTCCTAACTTCACCTAACCGGGACACCTAAGATTATTGTCAATAGTAACACCTTTACAAGGTTGTATTAGATACTTTAATGGTAATTTTTTACACAAGAGAAATTATTAAATTGTCCAGTAATCTAGAGATTACTAGATGTCCAGTAAACTAGAGATCTCTTCAAGAAAATTAGAGATACCAAGGGACAATTTCATGCGAAGACTGGCACTATAAAGGACAGAAACGATATGGACCTAACTGAAGCAGAAGATATTAAGAAGAGGTGGCAAGAATACACAGAAGAACTATACAAAAAAGATCTTCATGACCCAAATAACCACAATGGTATGACACTCACCCAGAGTTGGACATCCTGGAGTGTGAAGTTAAGAGGGCCTTAGGAAGCATCACTATGAACAAAGCTAGTGGAGGTGATGGAATTCCAGCTGAGCTATTTCAAATCTTAAAAGATGATGTGGTTAAAGTGCTGCACTCAATATGCCAGCAAATTTTGAAAACTCAGCAACGGCCACAGAACTGGAAAAGGTCAGTTTTCCAATCCCAAAGAATGTTCAAACTAACGCACAACTGCACTCATCTCACACGCTAGCAAAGTAATGCTCAAAATTCTCGCCCCGGAGAAGGAAATGGCAATCCACTCCAGCATTCTTGCCTGCAGAATTGCATGGACAGAGGAGTCTGGTGGGCTACAGTCCATGGGGTCACAAAAAATTGGACATGACTGAGTGACTAACTTTCACATACTAGCAAAGTAATGCTCAAAATTCTCCAAGTGAGGGTCCAACAGTACATGAACCAAGAATTTCCAGATGTTCAAGCTGGATTTAGAAAAGGCAGAGGAACCAGAGATCAAATTGCTAACATACAATTTGATTCCTGAGAAATCTGTATGCAGGTCAGGAAGCAATAGTTAGAACCCGACATGGAACAATGGACTGGTTCCAAATTGGGAAAGGAGTACATCAAGGCTGTATACTATCACCCTGCTTTTTTAACTTACATGCAGAGTACATCATGCAAAATGCTGGGCTGGATGAAGCACAAACTGGAATCAAGATTGCCGGGAGAAATATCAATAACCTCAGCTATGGAGATGACTGGAGAAGGCAATGGCACCCCACTCCAGTACTCTTGCCTGGAAACTCCCACAGACGGAGGAGCCTGGTAGGCTGCAGTCTATGGGGTCGCGAAGAGTCGGACAGGACTGAGCGACTTCACTTTCACTTTTCACTTTCATGCATTGGAGAAGGAACTGGCAACCCATTCCAGTGTTCTTGCCTGGAGAATCCCAGGGACGGGGGAGCCTGGTGGGCTGTCATCTATGGGGTAGCACAGAGTCGGACATGACTGAAGTGACTTAGCAGCAGCAGCAGCATGGAGATGACACCACCCTTAATGGCAGAAAGTGAAGAGGAACTAAAGAGTCTCTTGATGAAAGTCAAAGAGGAGAGTGAAAAAGTTGGCTTAAAACTCAACATTCAAAAAATGGAGATCATGGCATCTGGTCCCATCACTTCATGGCAAAGAGATGGGGAAACCATGGAAACAGTGACAGACTTTATTTTCTTGGGCTCCAAAATCACTGCAGACGGCAACTGCAGCCATGAAATTAAAAGATGCTTGCTCCTTGGAAGAAAAGCTATGACCAACCTAGACAGCATACTAAAAAGCAGAGACATTATTTTGCTGACAAAGGTCTGTCTAGTCAAAGCTTTGGTTTTTCCTGTAGTCATGTATGGATGTGAGAGTTAGACCATAAAGAAAGCTGAGCGCCAAAGAACTGATGCTTTTGAACTGTGGTGTTAGAGAAGACTCTTGAGAGTCCCTTGGACTGCAAGAAAATCCAACCAGTCAATCCTAAAGTAAATCAACTCTGAATATTCATTGGAAGGACTGACGCTAAATCTGAAGCTTCAATACTTTGGCCACCTGACGTGAAGAATTGACTCAATGGAAAAGATCCTGATGCTGGGAAAGACTGAAGGCAGGAGGAGAAGGGGACGACAGAGGATGAGATGGTTGGATGGTATCACTGACTGGATGGACATGAGTTTGGTAAGCTGTGGGAGTTGGTGATGGACAGAGAAGCCTGGTGTGCTGCAGTACACGGGGTTACAGAGTTGGACATGTCTGAGTGACTGAACTGAACTGTCTGGTAATCTGAGGCCAAAAATTTAAGAAAATGAAAACTCAACATTATACTTAAAAGGAAAACAAAGATAACCTCTTCTGAAGAACTGGAGTAAATAATAATGGTTTGTCTAATTTGGTGACTCAGAGTAGTTATTTACCATTATTGCTCTTGAAGTTCTATTGGCTTTTCTGCTTAAGGTAAGGTAAGGTGAAGTCGCTCAGTCGTGTCCGACTCTTTGAGACCCCGTGGACTGTAACCTACTAGGCTCCTCCGTCCATGGGATTCTCCAGGCAAGAATACTGGAGTGAATTGCCATTTCCTTCTCCAGGGGATCTTCCTGACCCAGGGATCGAACCTGGGTCTCCCACAATGGAAGCAGACGCTTTAACCCAAGGCTTTTCTGCTTAGTATTTGCTAAAATTTTCTCCACACTGTGACTTTAATCTTGTCTTTCTTTCTCTAGAAGTGGTAAAATGAATGGTGCTGCTGGTGGAGAAAACAAAGCGTAAGAAGGAAGTCCTAGGCCCTTCCAAGACGACAAAATGCAAATCTTTTCACAGTGACATTTTAATTTTCCATCACAGAACACACCATCCATATATCTTGAGTTAGAACTGTATATTTGTCTAGGATTTCCTGAAATTAACGTTAAATCCGTTTGCAAAAGTGTTGGGTTTCAAATGTTTGCTTCCAAATTAAGTATCTGTTTTTACCCACAAATCAATGTTTCATAAGAAATGTAAGTTAGTTCACAGAGTTTATTAACTGTAATGCAAACCTAATACTTTATTTTGGATTTTAAAATATCTTTAAAAAATACAGTTGAGATACAACTAATTATGCAAATCAGAAATACTGAATTGAGTAATACTTTCAAAGCTCTGTCTTGAATTGAGATAGAGTACATACAGATGACATAGCAAGTGGAGACTTGAGACTATTGTGAACTGAACTTTTTGATTACTTAAAGACTTTAGGGACTACTGACATTCAGTTCAGTTCCGTTCAGTCGCTCAGTCGGGTCTGACTCTTTGCGACCTCATGAATAGCAGCATGCCAAGCCTCCCTGTCCATCACCAACTCCCGGAGTTCACTCAACTCATGTCCATCAAGTCAGTGACGCCATCCAGCCATCTTATCCTCTGTCGTCCCCTTCTCCTCCTGCCCCCAATCCCTCCCAGCAGCAGAGTCTTCTTTTCCAATGAGTCAACTCTAAGCATGAGGTGGCCAAAGTACTGGAGTTTCAGCTTTAGCATCATTCCTTCCAATGAATATTCAGGACTGCTTTCCTTTAGGATGGACTGGTTGGATCTCCTTGCAGTCCAAGGGACTCTCAAGAGTCTTCTCCAACACCACAGTTCAAAAGCATCAATTCTTTGGTGCTCAGCTTTCTTCACAGTCCAACTCTCACATCCATACATGACCACTGGAAAAACCATAGCCTTGACTAGATGAACATTTGTTGGCAAAGTAATGTCTCTGCTTTTCAATATGCTATCTATGCTAAAGTTGGTCATAACTTTCCTTCCAAGGAGCAAGCGTCTTTTAATTTCATGGCTGCGGTCAACATCTGCAGTGATTTTGGAGCCCCCCAAAAATAAAGTATGACAGTTTCCACTGTTTCCCCATCTATTTCCCATGAAGTGATGGGACCAGATGCTGCTGACATTAGCCTTGTATTAAATCAAATTTCATTAAAAAGTGTATGGCTCTTCTGTCGGTCAACACACAATACATCATTAGCACTAAAACCACAGAAAATCAAGGTTAGAAAAGACTTCAGAGATTACATTCAATTTCACCTTACTTTAGAGGTGGATAAAACAGATTCAGATGGAATAACTTAACATAAGTTATGCAACCAATTAGTTCTGAAACTGAAACCCCATCCTAATTTTCATCTAGTATCTCTTCCATTATTGGGGCTTCCCACGTGGTGCAGTGGTAAAGAATATGCCTGCCAATGCAGGAGATCCTGGTTCAATCCCAGGGTCAGGAAGATCCCCTGGAGTAGGAAATGGCAACCGGCTCCAGTATTCTCGCCTGGGAAATCTCATGGACAGAGGAGCCTGGTGAGCTCTGGTCCATGGGGTCATAAGGAGTTGGATATGACTGAGGGCCGCCCCCCCCCACACACACATATACATCTTTTCCATTATAATAATGCTTACTAGGCTGCAGTCCATGGGGTCACGAAGAGTCAGACATGACTGAGCGACTTCACGTTCACTTTTCACTTTCATGCCCTGGAGAAGGAAATGGCAACCCACTCCAGTGTTCTTGCCTGGAGAATCCCAGGGACAGGGGAGCCTGGTGGGCTGCCGTCTATGGGATCGCACAGAGTCGGACAAGACTGAGGCGACTTATCAGCAGCAGTCATAATCAATGCCATGTTTTTGCTCAGAAATAAAGTAAAAAGAAAAAATTACTATAACCATTTTATCAGCATAATTTAGCATTATCTAGTGAAGCTGGGGATGAGTATACC
This sequence comes from Cephalophus harveyi, assembly GCA_006410635.1. Taxonomy (NCBI): domain Eukaryota; kingdom Metazoa; phylum Chordata; class Mammalia; order Artiodactyla; family Bovidae; genus Cephalophus; species Cephalophus harveyi. Next base: position 276,559 of record SJYT01062107.1, read on the forward strand.
AACTGACTGTCATATGGGCACATGAATTCATTAAGGCATTGTTTGTAATGGTAAAAAATGAGAACAACTTAGACATCTATCCACAGGGGTAAAAATAATTATGGCATAATCATCTGATGTGTCAATAAATGCCATACTATAGTCTTTTTAAAAAATTATTTTATTTTATTTTTTGGCAGTGCCACATGTCATGTAGGATCTTAGTTCCCTAACCAGAGATCAGAACCCATACCCCTTACACTGGAAGCACAGTCTTAGTTACTGGACCACCAGGGAAGTCACTGCCATACCGCATTTAAAATCAGTGAACTTGATTTAACTTATTTCCTATATAACTCTCAAAAACATAATGAAAGAAAAACTAAATTGAAGAAATACACATAGGATATATTGAAATTGATGAAAATTTCAACACAGCCTAAATATTACTTGTAGAAAAGCACATATAATAAGAGTACAAATAGGAAGGGGAGGGAAACACACCAACTTCAGAAGATTAGACAGATCTTGGAAAGGAATGGAACTGGGAAGGGGTACAAAGAAGACTTCAATTCCCCAACACTGTATTTTTTTTTAAATTAATTCTGAGAGAGAAGTTCATAGATGTTAATTACAGTCTACAAGTTTGAAATATTTTAACACAGAAAAAAAATCCTTCTCTCCCCCAAAGAGGAAGATATAAAAATCGACTAGATTGAACAGTTATTTGAGGTAATTATGACAGCCCTAGGAAAGAGTGAATTATGTATATGTACATGAGAGAGAAAAGTTTGGGGGAGTAAAATTAAATATGTATAAATGACAAAAATTGATGAAAAATACTAAATAAAGGAGACTGTGAATTTTGGATTGGATAATTCTACAAGTTCACCATAAGCTAGTAGGTACTGCTAATAGGACGGTTTGACCACTGCTGGGATATTTTTTAGGATGCTGAGAAAAAAAGGTTATTATGAGATACAAAGGCAAATAAGGGCACTGGCAAAGATCACAAGGGGATGAGATGGGACATCGCATATATGTGACCTAAGGCGGTTTCTAGTTATTGGATTTCTTAGATCTCCTCTCAATTTATGCCTAATGCTAGTGTCTAAAATATAGAAAGAACTCTTGCTACTCAATAAACATAAAAACAACACAATTTAAAAGTGAGCAAAGGTTTTGAACACATATTTGTCCAAAGACAGACAAATGGCCAAAAATCACTTGAAAAAACGCTCAACGCTATTAGTCATTGCTGCTGCTAAGTCGCTTCAGTCGTGTCCGACTCTGTGCGATCCCACAGACAGCAGCCCACCAGGCTCCCCCATCCCTGGGATTCTCCAGGCAAGAACACTGGAGTGGGCTGCCAGTTCCTTCTCCAATGCTGAAAGTGAAAAGTGAACGTGAAGTCGCTCAGTCGCGTCTGATTCTTTGTGACCCCATGGACTGCAGCCTACCAGGCTCCTCCATCCATGGGAGTTTCCAGGCAAGAGTACTGGAGTGGGGTGCCACTGCCTTCTCTGACTGAGATACCACTTCACACCCAAGGATGGCTATAATTTATTTTATTTATTTATTTTGGCCACACCTCATGGCATATGGGATTTTAGTTCCCTGACGAGGGATGGAACCCCTGCTGCCTGCATTGGGAATGTGGAATATCAACCACTGGACCACCAGAGAAGTCCTTATAATTTTTTATAATGGTAAATAAGTGTTGGCAAAGATGTGAAGACACTTGAACCCTCTTACACTGGTGGTAGAAATACAAAATAGTGCAGCTGCTGTGGAAAACACTTTGTTCATTCCTTAAAAAAAGTTAAACATAGCATTAAGAGCAATGTATTGCTAGTAATGATACAGCAATTCTACTCCTAGGTAAAACTGAAAACAGGGACTCAGATACTTGTGCACCAATGTTAATAACAATATTATTCATAGTAGAAAGGTTGAAATAGCCTGTGTCCATCAAGAGGTGAAAGGATGAACAAAATATGGTTTAAACTTACAAAGGAACATTATACAGTCGTAAAAAAGCAATGACGTTTTGGGACATGATATACCATGGATGGGCCTTGAAAATATGCTAATTGAAATAAGACAGACACAAAAGGACAGATATTATTTGATTCACTTGCATAAAATATCTTAGAAAAATTCATAGAGGCAGAAGTAGATGAGAGGTTGACCAGGGGCTGGGCAAAGAGTGGGGAATGGACAGTTAATGCTTAATGGATATAGAGTTTCTGTTTGTGATGTCAAAAAAGTTCAAGAAAGGTGGTGACATACCCATAATTATTTGCTTGGGATACATTTCTACAAGTGGAATTGATATGTCAAAAGAAATTTTTTGAAAAAGACACACGTATCCATTATTCATTGCAGCACTATTTACAATAGCTAGATGGAAACAACCTAGATGTCCATAGACAGATCAATGGATAAAGAAGATGTGGTGCATACACATAATGGAATATTACTCAGCCATAAAAAGGAATGCATTTGAGTCAGTTCTAATGAGATAGATGAACCTAGAGCATATTATACAGAGGGAAGTAAGTTAGAAAGAGAAAGATAAATAGTGTATACTAACACATATATACAGAATCTAGAAAGATGGTACTGAAGAACTTATTTGTAGGGCAGCAATGGAGAAACATTAAAAGAGGCTTACTCCTTGGAAGGAAAGTTATGACCAACCTAGACAGCATATTAAAAAGCAGAGACATTACTTTGTCAACAAAGGTCCGTCTAGTCAAGGCTATGGTTTTTCCAGTAGTCATGTATGGATGTGAGAGTTGGACTATAAAGAAAGCTGAGCACAGAAGAATTGATGCTTTTGAATTGTGGTGTTGGAGAAGACTCTTGAGAGTCCCTTGCACTGCAAGGAGATCCAACCAGTCCATCCTAAAGAAAATCAATCCTGGGTGTTCACTAGAAGGACTGATGTTGAAGCTGCAATTCCAATACTTTGGCCACCTGATGCGAAGAGCTGACTCATTTGAAAAGACCCTGATGCTGGGAAATATCGAGGGCAGGAGGAGAAGGGGACGACAGAGGATGAGATAGTTGGATGGCACTACCGACTCGATGGGCATGGGTTTAGGTGAACTCCAGGAGTTGGTGATGGACAGGGAAGCCTGGCGTGCTGCGGTTCATGGGGTGGCAAAGAGTCGGATGCGACTGAGCGACTGAACTGAAGTGAATGGAGAAAAAAACACAGATAACAGACTTATGGACATGGGGAGAGGGGAGGAAAGGGTGAGATGTATATAGGGAGTAACATGAAAACTTACATTACTGTATGTAAAACAGATAGCCAACGGGAATTTGATCTATATCTCAGGAAACTCAAACAGGGGCTCTGTATCAACCTGGAGGCATGAGATGGGAGGGAGATGCGAGGGAGGTTCAAGAGGAAGGGGATATATGTATACCTATGGCTGATTCATGTTGAGGTCTGACAGAAACAACAAAGTTCTGTAAAGTAATTATTCTTTAATTAAAAAATAAATTAAAAAATAAAAAAGATATTTGTAATAATTATAATAGTCTTACTCTAATTTATATTTTCAGATTATTAATAAAGTTTAACATTTTCCCACTTAATGAGAAACTATTTGTAATCTCTTTTAATCACATGTCTAGTCAAATATGTCTAGCATCACAGGTCTAGTGAAATTTAGTGAACTTGTAAAGGCTTATGACTTTTTTATGTTTTGAAAGTTAAGTTTACAGAAGTTTAAACCATCACTTCTTGAGACTGATGCTGGCAGCACATGAATAATGAAACATGATAGTATATTGATTATGCCAGGATACCCAATAGTATATTCAGTTCAATTCAGTTGCTCAGTCGTGTCTGACTCTTTCTGATCCCGTGAACTGCAGCATGCCAGGCCTCCCTGTCCATCACCAACTCCCGGAGTTTACCCAGACTCATGTCCATTGAGTCGGTGATGCCATCTAACCATCTCATCCTCTGTTATCCCACTCTCCTCCTGCCTTCAATCTTTCCTAACATCAGGGTCTTTTCAAATGAGTCAGCTCTTCGCATCAGGTGATATTACATCCACTTTTTTTTCTGTTTCCCCCATTAAAATATGTATATTTGCCTAGTAGATGAGAGATTTGTTTTGGCACAAGCCCACCAGTAAACAGCATCTTGCTACCATTTCCTATACACTTTGTTTCACATACTTGATTATTAGCCTGTCCCCCTGACAGGCTGTTGGAGGCCCAGGGCAAGTAAGTGATCAGCTCATAGTCATGACCAACATTTTACAAATTATAATTTATAATAATTATCATCGATTTGATACATGATGGTCAACCACACTGAACTGTAAGCTCATTGATATAAGGACTGTTTTATTGTTGTTGTTTAGTCACTAATTCCTGTCAGACTCTTTACAACCCCATGGACGTGTATGTGTCCAATTGTAGCCCGCCAGGCTCCTCTGTCCATGGGATTTCCCAGGCAAGAATACTGGAGTGGGTTGCCATTTCCTTTTTCCGGGGATCTTCTCGATCCAGGGATCAAACCTGGGTCTCCCACACTGGCAGGCAGAGCCCTTTTTTTATTATTCAGGAAACAAACAAACAAGGACTTTCTGTTAGCAACTGCTTTAAAGTAAAGAGGCCTTCACGCTGATGAAGTTCAAGGAAAAAATAGGGTCCTCAAGCTGTAATACTTCAGAGTCAGAGTAGATGAACTGAAAATGAATCACACTGCTATTTATAATGATAATTACAGCATGGTTTATAATAGAAAACATCTGGAAACAACCCAAATGTCCATCAAAAAGAAACTGGTACAATTACATTTGACTGTGTACTTAACAGAACCAGAGACAGATCTATAGCAAAGATGTCTACTAACATACTGTGAGTAAATAGTAATAGGCATGATATGATTACAATTAAAAATAACATCAATAATATGAACAATGTTAGAGATAAAAGAAAAATTTAGAAGAATATGCTTCAAACTGTTTAGTGACTATATCTGGTGGAGAAAAGTTTAGTGTAATATGTAATAGGTAAATTTTATTTGATTGGGGACATATAGATAAAGAAGGAAAAAAAAACAAGTACAAGAAAAGATCCCTTTAACAACTGTATTTATAAAAACAACCCCCAAAAGTTCAGGAATAAATTCAGTAGAAGTAATATACAGGAACTAGATGGGAAAATACTATAAAATGCTAAGAGATACAATAGAAAATCTAAATAAATGAAATATCTTTTGTCCTTTTCATTACTGAAAAGATACTATTCCTCTTGAATCTATATATTACATGAAATTCCAATAGATTTTCCTTTTTAACTATTAAAAACTGAACCTAGTACAAGGCTCGGAGAACATTTTCTATAAAGTATCTGTAACTTCTTAGGTTTTGTGGGTCATATTGTCTCCAAAACTACTCAATTCTATCTTGTACAGTGAATTCTATCTTGCAGTGTGAAAGCAGCCATAGATAATAAATTAGTGTGCATTCTAATAAAAACTTATGGACATTGAGATTTGAATCATATAATTTATAAATTTCAAGAAATATTATTCTTCTTTGGATTTTTTTCTCCCAATCATTAAAAAACTTAAAAACTGTTCTTGGTTTGCAGGTTACACAAAAACTGGTCATAAGACAGATTTGGTTTGTGGGCTATAGTTTGCCAAGTTCTAATCTAGATGAATAAATATCTAATGGCATCCGGTCCCATCACTTCATGGCAAATAGATGGGGAAACAGTAGAAACAGTGGCTGACTTTATTTTATGGGGCTCCAAAATCACTGCGGATGGTGACTGCAGCCATGAAATTAAAAGACACTCCTTGGAAGGAAAGTTATGACCAACCTAGACAGCACATTAAAAAGCAGAGACATTACTTTGCCAACAAAGGTCCATCTAGTCAAGGCTATTGTTCTTCCAGTAGTCATGTATGAATGTGAGAGTTGGACTATAAAGAAAACTGAGCACCGAAGAATTGATGTTTTTGAATTGTGGTGTTGGAGAAGACTCTTGAGACTTCCTTGCACTGCAAGGAGATCCAACCAGTCCATCCTAAAGGAAATCAGTCCTGGGTGTTCACTGGAAGGACTGATGTTGAAGCTGCAACTCTAATACTTTGGCCACCTGATGCGAAGAGCTGACTCATTTGAAAAGACCCTGATGCTGGGAAATATCGAGGGCAGGAGGAGAAGGGGACGACAGAGGATGAGATAGTTGGATGGCACCACAGACTCGATGGACATGGGTTTGGGTGAACTCCGGGAATTGGTGATAGACAGGGAGGCCTGGCGTGCTGCGGTTTATGGGGTGGCAAAGAGTCGGACACGACTGAGAAACTGAACTGAACTGAAATAGTCAGGGAAACTC
>SJYT01062107.1:290860-481008 GCA_006410635.1 Cephalophus harveyi
AGGATTTGAAATAGCTCAACTGGAATGCCATCACCTCCACTAGCTTTGTTCATAGTGATGCTTTCTAAGGCCCACTTAACAAAGCCTCTTGATGAAAGTGAAAGAGGAGAGTGGAAAAGTTGGCTTAAAGCTCAAAATTCAAAAAACAAAGATCATGGCATCTGGTCTCATCACTTCATGGGAAATAGATGGGGAAACAGTGTCAGACTGTATTTTTGGGGCTCCAAAATCACTGCAGATGGTGACTGCAGCCATGAAATTAAAAGATGCTTACTCTTTGGAAGGAAAGTTATGAAAGTTATGCAACCTAGATAGCATATTCAAAAGCAGAGACATTACTTTGCCGACAAAGGTTCATCTAGTCGAGGCTATGGTTTTTCCAGTGGTCATGTATGGATGTGAGAGTTGGACTGTGAAGAAAGCTGAGTGCCAAAGAATTGATGCTTTTGAACTGTGGTGTTGGAGAAGACTCTTGAGAGTCCCTTGGACTGCAAGGAGATCCAACCAGTCCATTCTGAAGGAGATCAACCCTGGGTGTTCTTTGGAAGGACTGATGCTAAAGCTGAAACTCCAGTACTTTGGCTACCTCATGCGAAGAGTTGACTCATTGGAAAAGACCCTGATGCTGGGAGGGACTGGGGACAGGAGGAGAAGGGGATGACAGAGGATGAGATGGCTGGATGGTGTCATGGACTCGATGGACGTGAGTCTGAGTGAACTCCGGGAGTTGTTGATGGACAGGGAGGCCTGGCATGCTGCAATTCATGGGGTCGCAAAGAGTGGGACAGGACTGAGGGACTGAACTGAACTGAGGCACTCTCCAGATAGTTAAGATATAATGTCTGTGTATATCTGGTTCCAGCTGATAGTAGAACAAAGAGGAAACTCTTGCAAAGAGGAAGTATACTGCAGGGCAACCCCTTTGGATTACAAAACAAGACAGTTGGCCATTAAATTTTAAATGTGTTGGCAGATAAGAAAAAGATACGGAAAGAAACCAGGAAAGAAAAGAGGCCAAACAGAGAAAAGGAGAGGACAAAAAGAAGGAAAAGAAGAAAAAAGAAGGGGAAAAGAGAGGAAGAAAGCCAGAAATGTGTAAAAAGGTACAGAAGGCAATCTTGGTGAACAATGATCCTTTGGTTGGACAATTCTTATTTATGTTTAGGAGGTTCCTAAGTCTGAAACTAACCATAGACCTTGTGAAAATGTTGGGTGCTTCCTTTGGTGTGAAGAATGAGACTGTTGGGTTTCTTGGATCTATGCCTAACTAACTGCCACCTACTAAAAACAATCAACAGACCAAGAAGCACTACCAACTCTAGATACGGCATACAGAGATCTGTGGTCTCATTTTATGTTGTGGGGAATTTCTTCCTATACACACACACACATATATATGATTGGTATTTTTTAAGAGGAGTAATTACTAGAGAAGAGAAATGTAATAGGGAATTCATTTGCATTTCTTTTAGAAGGAAGTCTAACTTGTTTTACCTTTGATTATTGAATTGATGTAGACAGGGAGTTGATGTAAGAGGCAGACAACAGGGGGGTCCCAGAAAATGATTCTACCACACTAAAATCAGAACCCAAAAGCTAGGTTCTGTCCCATCTACCCTGTGACTTTGGGCCAGATGTTTACCTAAAATGAGGATAATAATATGTGACCTTATGATAGTCTCATGGATAAAATAACGTACATAAAGATGCCTTAGAAATTGCTATAAAATATAATCTATGATTAGCAAGTAAAAGCATTTTGAAACCTATAAAGGTAAAGTATGATGATCACATTACAAATTAATTAATTTATTTTTAATACCTACGATACCTATGAATAGGAGAGAAAATGAGGAAGAATCTCTACTGTTTATACTAATTGTTTATTTTTTTAAAACTAAAGATCATCTTTATTTGTGGCTTTTCTTGTTATCATCGGCCTGCCTCCACCCCCAATACTATCCAGCCTTCATTTTTTATTATATGACTTTATTTTCTCATACTGGGGTTATAAACAAAGCTATCTTTTCTAAGATACTCATATCCATTTAAAAAAATCATTAATATACCTGTCTTTTAGAATTCTCTTTTTAAAATTAATCATCTTTTTCGAGTATCATTACAGAAAAATTTCTCCTCTAGCTGTAGGCCAACTGACATCTCAGTAGCACCTTATACTTTATACTTCTCTTTTAGCATAAGGTTACAATTAGATAAGAATAAATAAAGTGTCTTCATTAAACAATTCTTTTCCTGTATCCATTCCTTACAATACACAGAGAAAAAAACTATGCTGTTGTCCTGTCATTAAGTCAATTAGTCATTCCCCATTGCCCAATGATATAATTTTCCATAAAGAGAACAGCATGCATAGTCTATTACACAATGGTGTGAGTAGGTGGTAAAATTAGATCATGTAATCAGTTTCTTTATTTAAATTAAATTTTTGAAATCATTTAAATGTGATCTAAAGTCTCTTTTGTCCTATTTGATGTGACTAGAAAACCCAAAATTAAAAAAGAAAAAAAGGAATTCTGTTTTTATAAAACAGAAACACATACTAAGTAACCATATTATAACTTACAGATTTACGTCACTTAACCATCACAAATTCAACCACAGCTCCTTCTCTATACTACATATTAAAAATTATATTTTTATAATTTTACCATGTCTGTGATGGGACTGGGGAACACCTCAAATTTCCTTGACACCCACCATACTGGTTAGTCTGCTCCAGTTCAGCTTAAAGAGAAAGAACTGAGAGGCTAAGCAGAACCTCAAGTTTGTTACAACAAAAACCGGGAAATCGTGGTTATCTCAGGATAAAAAATGAGTTTGGTAAATTTACCATTTTCTACACCGATTGTAAAAAAAAAACCAAAAACCCATGCTTTAAATTTTCCTTTGTATGAGTTTATTTTAATAAAGTTATTCTGGTTAAAAGATTTTCATAATGATGACTCAGAATCATGTAAAATCCTGAAGCAACAAATATATTATCAGATACATTATCAGAAATCCGGTTATGTTCAGTGTTTATTGTTAGCTGTATAACATATCTCTTTAAAAATCCACATAAGTTTCTTGTTGGGGATGAGATGGCTCAATTCTCCCTGTTCCTCCCCTCCAAGTACAACTATACAAACTGTCAATAATTCAATAGAAAACCATAATGGACTCAGAAAGGTAGAAAGAAGGAGGGAGTGACCTCAGAATTTGAAGAACATCTTGACAGAGTCTCACTCCCTTTTATCTCAGTCTGTGTATGGCAGAGATCTGCATCCCTTCAGCCACAGCAAAACCCAAGCAGGCCAACCCATTCTTGTCCCACAGCAGGTGATAGCAGGCGTGCTGCTCCACTCACCCCAGTGACCCAAGGAGGCCTGACGTTTCCCCCCTTTCATCCAGCAGAGAACTACCCAAAACTGGTGGCCCCTGGCCATCTCCCAGCCCTTCACTTAAAAGCAGAAGGGGAATCAAGCCCGGAGTCTCCTGCCTTCTACCCAGGAGCAGAGGCCACCCAGAACTCTTAGCTCCTGGCCCTCCATCAGCAGCACAAAGTGGCTGCAGAAGGGTGTTCTCCAGGAGCACCATCAGAGACAGAGTGGAAATATTAACTAGGAGAAATGCTCTCCATCCTGGAATTCAGCATCTCACATCCCCTACCTAATAACGATGGTAAGTTAGGAAGTCCAGGGGAGTGCCATCCATGCCCATAGGTGGCATCAGCAGGGATCCAGCAGGGAGCTCAAGTGGGGCCAGAAGAATGAAGTAGACCAAAGTCGCATTGAAAAGAAGACTCAAAACTAAATTGTCATTGAAGCTACCACCCACAAAATGTGTGTAACCTATGCTAAACCTAAACAGGGCAAATGCCTGGAAAAATAGAAGATTTAAAGAGGATCAGTGATTGCAAACATAATATCCATTATTTTCGCACACAATAAAAAAGTCAAAAACTTTTTGTTGTTTTGTCATACCAAAAATCACAACTTGAATGAGAAAAAACAATCAACTGATGTCAATACTAAGCTGAATCAGAAATTGGAACTAAGAAAGCTTAAAGTGGCCATCATAAAAGACTAAAGAGTGAATGAAAATACATAAACAAACAATACGATGGTTGTAAGAAACTCAAATATAATGTCATAAGTAGGATGAAAATATTAAAGCATGGAAAAAGATATATTTTGCTAATTTGCATAAAAAAGAGGGAGTAGCTATGTTACTATCAGATAAAGTAGACTGAGAATATAAAATTACTAAGGACAAAGAGGGACATTTCAGAATGACAAATGGATCAATCTACCAAGAAGACATAGCAATCCTAAATGTGCACGTACCAAACAACAGCTTTGGAAAAAAAAAAAAAAAACTACCAAAAAAACCACAAAAAAATTTGAGAGAGCTAAAAGGAGAAACAGGCCTACAGTTACACTTGGGGGCTTTAACAGACAACTCTTAGTAATTGGTAGAATTATTAAATAATAGAAAATAAGCAAAGATACAAAAGAGCTGAAGAACACCATCAACCAATATGATCTAATTGACGTTTATAAAATATTTGACCCAATAACAGCAGAATACACATTCTTTTCAAGTGCCTATAGAACATCACCATATCCTGGGTCAAAAAACAAACTTCAACAAATCTACATAAACTAAAAATCATGCAGACTATGTTTTCTGACCACAATGAAATCAAACTAGAAATCAATAACAGAACAAGGAAACCCTTAGATTAAAAATTAAACATTTCTGAACACTGCATGAGTTAAAAAACTAGTTTCAAGGAAATAAAAAAATATACTGATCTGAATGAAAATGAAAACATGGGACATCAAAATGTGGGATGCAATTAAAGCAGTGCTTAGAGGGGAATTTGTAGTACTAAATGTTTATATTAGGAAAAAGGAAAGGTCTCAAATCAATAATCCAAGTTTTTAAAGAACTTAAGAATCTAGAAAATGATTAGCAACATAAACCCAAAGTAAGCAGAAGGGAGGATATAGTAAAATAAGAGCAGAAATCTATGAAATTGAAAAGGTGGGGGGTATAAGCAAAATCAACGGAATGTAAAGCTATTTAAAGCTGATTCTTTGAAAAAGGATCAGTAAAATTAAAAAAAAAGTAATACATAAAAATTCTCAACAAAATATTAGCAAATTGAGTCTAACAATGTATAAAAAGAATTATACACCATAACCAAGAAAGATTTATTTAAGTATGCAAGGGTGGTTCTGTATTTGAATGTAATCTACCTTATCAACAGGCTAAAGAAGAAAAGTCATATCAATCGATGCAGGAAAAAACTGACATAATCCAACACTCATTCATGATGAAAATTCTTAGCAAGTTAGAAACAGTGAACTACTTCAACTCGATAAAGAGCTTTGACCAAAAAACAAACAAATGAAAGCAAATATACTTAATGGTGAAAGATGATGGTTTTTCTATAAGGTCAGGAACAAGACAAGAATGTCCTCTCTTGTCGCTTCAATTCAGCACTGTACTAAAAATTTCCAGCCAGGACAATCAGGCAAGAAAAACACATAAAGATTGAGAAATAAAATGGTCCCTACTTGCAGAGATATAATTGTCTACATAGAAAATCGCAAGGAATCTATTAAAAACTAGAACTAATAAGTGAGTTGAGCAAGGTCACAAAGATATGAGAGAAGCCCATAAAAATCAATATCATTTTTACATACTAACAATAAACATGCATGCAGATACTAACATTAAAAACAGTATCATTTATAATCACTCCACAGAATATTAAATACTTAGGTATAAATTAAAAGAACATATAATCTGCATGCTGATAATTACAAACTGCTGATGAAAGAAATCACAGATTTAATAAAGAGATATACCATGTTCAAGAATCAGAAAACTCAATTTCAAAAAGGTGCCAATTTTCTCCATGCTGATTAATAGTTTTAATACAAAATTTCAGCAAGGTTTTTTGGAGATATAGTAAAACCCATAAATTTATATGGAAATGCAAAAGAGCTAGAATAGCTAAACAATCTTGAAAAAATGTGAAGTGAAGTCGCTCAGTCGTGTCCGACTCTTTGCGACCCCATGGACTGTAGCCTATCAGGCTCCTCTGTCCATGGAATTTTCCAGGCAAGAGTGCTGGAGTGGATTGCCATTTCCTTCTCCAGGGGATCTTCTCGACCCAGGAATTGAACCTGGGTCTCCCGCATTGCAGGCAGACGCCTTACCATCTGAGCCACCAGGGAAGCAGAATAAATATCAGCAATCACCCAATACTGTAATATTGCTTAGAATATAGCTACAATAACCAAGATAGTTTGGTACTGGTGGAGAGAGAGACACAAAGATCAATTGAGCAGAATGGAACACCTAGAAAACAGACTCACAAATAGACCCAACTGATTTTTGACAAAGTGCCAAAGCAGTTCAATGGAGGAAGGACACCCTCTCAACAAATGGTGCCAGAGAAACTGAAGATCAATAGGCTAAAAATAAACCTTGACCTAAACCTCATACCTTATACAAAAATTAACTCAAACAGATTATGCATTTAAATGTAAACATAAAACCATAAAATGTTTATGAAAAAAGCACCAGGGAAAATCTAATAGGATCTAGTCAAAGAGTTCTTAGACTTGACACCAAAAGCATGATCCATAAAAGGAAGAATTGATAAACTGTAGTAAATCAAAACTTAAAACCTCTGCTCTTCAAAACTCTTAAAAGTATGAAAAGACAAGATATAGACTGAGAAGAAATATTTGCAAACCACATACCTGACTAATAGGTCAAAAATATCAAGAATTCTCAAAACTCAACAGTAAAAAAAAACAAAAATAAGCGCCCCCCCCAAAAAAAAAAAAACCTCATTAGAAAATAGGAAAAGACAAATAGAAATTTTCCTGAAGAAGATATACAAACAGCAAATAAGTACAAGAAAAGATGTTCAACCTCATTAGCCATTAGGAAATGCAAATGAAAACCACAATGAGCTATTACTACAAACCTATCAACATGGCTCAGAGAAGGCAATGGCACCCCACTCCAGCACTCTTGCCTGGAAAATCCCATGGATGGAGGAGCCTGGTGGGCTGCAGTCCATATGGTCGCTAAGAGTCGGGCACGACTGAGCGACTTCACTTTCACTTTTCACTTTCACGCATTGGAGGAGGAAATGGCAACCCACTACAGTACTCTTGCCTGGAGAATCCCAGGGATGGGGGAGCCTGGTGGGCTGCCGTCTACGGGGTTGCACACAGTTGGACACGATTGAAGCGACTTAGCAGTAGCAGTAGCATCAACATGGCTAAAATAAAAAATAGTGACATAACCAAAGGCTGGTATGGATATGGAGAAACTGGACCTCTGCTATACTGCTCTGCTATATATAAAATGGCACAGCTCTCTGGGAAACAGTGTGGCACTTTCTTTTAAGACTAAACACACAATTACCACATGACCCAGCAATTGTATTTCTGGGCACTTATCCCAGAGTAATGGAAATTTATGTTCACATAAAAACCTATACACAAATGTTCACAGCAGCCATTATTTGTAATAGCCGAAAACTGGAAAACAACTCAGATGTCCTTCAATGGATAAATGATTAAAGAAGTTGTAGTATATCCATACCGTGGGATACTACTTAGCAATAAAAAGGAATTAACTATTGATACATGAAATATCTTGGAAAAATCCCCAGATTATGAGTTTAAAGAAAAAAAAAGGCTAACTCCCAAAAGTTATACACTCTATGATCCTATTTTACAACTTTCTTGAAATGACAAAATTATAGAAATGTAGAGTAAATTAGTGGTTGCCACAGGTTAAGGATAGAGACTGGGTAGAAGGGGATGTGAGCAGGTGTGGTGATGAAATTATTTTTCATCTCAACTGTGGTGATAGATATGCAGCCCACACATGTGAGTAATTGCATAGGTCTAAATATACACATACAAACACTCTCTCACAGAGAGGAGGGTCAATAAAACTGGGAGACATCTGAATAATATCAATATCTTAGTTGTGCTATTGTACTATGGTCTTTTTAAGATGCTATCATTAGGGAAAGCTAAGTAAAAGGGTATATGAAGTATCTCTGTATTATTTCTTACAACCGTGTGTGAATCTATAAAATCTCAAAATAAAGCTTAATTTAAAAGTTCCATGTAGTTCATATGTATACTTATATTCATTGCTGTCTTTCTAAAACATTTATTGAGTTGCTCATATATATGAGGCATTAGCTAAAGTGCCAATGGCCTGGAAGTAGGGGGAAAGAAGGGTGGGAAATCTATAGAGGTATTGAGACCCCACCTTCACTGATGTCACAATTGAAATTATATAAATATTTTTGTTGTAATTTTTTAAAAAACATGTGTCTCCACTAGCAGAGGGCAGAGACTGTTTTAATTACCATTCTATCTCCAGTGTCAAAACAGTCAAAATAGAATATAATAACTATTCTCCTGATGAAAGAATGATTAAATGAATAAAACAATAGAAAAGGTGGAAAACACCATCAAATGGTTAGAATACAGTATAAGCAATAGTGATATGCTGAAAAGTGCTTATGAAAGCAGAGGAGGGAATAACTAGCATTGTCTGGGGGGGATCTGGGGGAAAACTTCAAAGATGTGATCTTTTAGCACAGTTTTGAGATGCGGAAGAGGAGAAAAACCATTCCAAGCAGAGGGAATGGGGCATTCAAAAGCTCAGTGGTATAAGAAAAGCACAGGATTTCCTGGGGCCAGCAGTTTGTTGTACTTGAGTTTACAGTTCTCTACTGAGGAAGGCAGTGGGTGAAGCTAGAATTGTGGATTTGACACTAAGGCAAACAGTGCTTTCATATGAGCAATGTGGTGATACTAGTTTTTGAAGCCTGTAAATGATGATCAGATTTATCTTTAAGAAAGTTAACTCTGATGGCAGTGAGGGAGATGTACAGGAGGGAGAAGGAGAGAGAGAGAAGATGAGAAACCAAGACAAGTGCTTGAAATGAATGAAAATTCTCAATTCTTCATTACCAATTTCCAAGAAAACTCAATTCCCCAAAGTCCCACATTCATGGAAGTGTTTGTAATTGCTGACCTGAATGGGTTATAACGTTGTTATCTTTAAATCTATGTAATTAATCATCACAAGTAAAGACATTTATTGAATTGGTCTTTTCTGCAGATTCTTCCAATAGAAGCATGCTGTTTTAGTTTCTATTTTTAAATTTCCTTACCAATTTAAAAAAATTTGAAATAATAAATTATTTTTATATTTAACAAAATTTTGCATGTTATTAATATTTTAACCTCAAAAATGACTATTTTAACAGCAAGTTATAGCTTCAGTAAATAAAGTATTGATCTTTGGAGAGACTTAATTATAAATCTGAATTAAAGAGAGTAACTATAAGTACTTTCCACACGTTTCTGAGTGTACATACATGTAGTACTTGTTTATGATAAAACATCAATACAACCGAATGGCATCTTTCTAATGTGATGATAACATGGCTGAACCACCCCACCCTCCTTCTCGCCCTGCAAAAAAGAAAACTCTCTGCCAGGTTGGGAAGGGAAGTGCAAAGGGGTTAAATACAATTCCTTCAGGTAGAATGAGATGACTTTATACCCCTTGCTTTCTTTTTCCACTATGTGATAATTTTAACAGTTCTTTTCTAACAGCAAAGAGCGGAATATGGATTATAGGAAGAGAAGAGAATGGTGAGGTGTGCAATTTATTGTAGGTAATACTTTTCTTTCATTTTACAAGGAATAAAGACTTTTTAAATGGTTTTATATATAAAACCTCACAGATGAGTATTAAAAGTTATTTTTTATTTTTTTATTATAGAAAAAGTCACATATAATGAAAAGTTGACAGAATGATATAATGAACCACCTAGGGCCCAGCTTTAAATTATCAACTCACTGTCCACTCTGCATTATTTTGAAACATAACCTAGATATACCATTTCATCCCTAAACAGTTCAAACTGATTCTCTAAAAGAACTACTTTTAAAAACATAGTAACTATACCATCAGTGTAACTAAAATTTAACAATCAACTTCAATGTTATCAAAAATAAGGCCAAATTTTTAAAGTTCCCAGATTGACTCATAATCTTTTTTTCTGCTCTACTGTCTTCTATACGAGACAAAGTTTAGGTCTACATATTGTGGTTAACTGATCTGTCAAAATTTTATTTTAATGTCAATAATTCAATATGCTTTAGAAATGGAACTTAGAAATTTTAATGAATTTAAATAATTAAATCTCATAAAATGAGTGAATAACCAGATTAAGTCACCCTAGAAGGATAATGTTGATATGGGTGCTACAAAAACTTAAAAAAAAGTGGTGGTGGGGGGAGGTTTGATTTCATTTTTGCCTTTTTTAAAAACACTTCCTTTTTTGGTCAGTTTTAAGTATAAAACTGCCTATAATAATGATCTTAATAAGATTTTTAATAAGGGAATCCACTAAATCATGCTAAGAAAACTCTTTTGTAATCTTTCACTTGTGTGTTAACATTTTCCCTGTTTTACTTCGGCCAAATACTTCCTTCTTCGTTTGAAATTAACTTGAAATCATAGGATTTCAGAGTTTGGAGGGATTGTGGCTTCCTCATCTCAGACAGTAGGCAGATTCAAGATTATTATAATACTGTGTTTCCAGTGAGAAAGCTAGCGTGAGAAATAATCTGCTGACAACTACAGACTATGTTTTAATTTGTTGACAGACAGTGCTACGTAAACATAATTAGTAAAAGTTTTATTAGCACAACATGAAATGACTTTGGATTTTATCCTTTTATAAAGCTAGGTTAAAGTTAACATTTTCTCCATGTTGAAAAGATCTTGTTATACGAGTAAAAAACACATTTAGCTCAAGATTTGAAATAATAAAGGTTAGTATCTTTTACTTCACAGAAGCTTATAGAAATCAACATAGTAAATGCTATAGCTTCCCTGGTGGCTCAGAGGTTGAAGTGTCTGCCTGCAATGCAGGAGACCTGGGTTCGATCCCTGCGTCGGGAAGATCCCCTGGAGAAGGAAATGGCAACCCACTCCAGTATTCTTGCCTGGAGAATCCCATGGATAGAGGAGCCTGGTGGGCTACATTCCACGGGTCACAAAGAGTCGGACACGACTGAGCGACTTCACTTCACTTCACTTCATAGACTCTTTAATTAGATGATATTACAACAAAAATTATAAACTTGAATACTATCAATAAATTTAAAATGTAACATAAAATACTTGATGTTTATGTGATACTGTAATTAGAAATTACTAGGTCATCTGAAGTTTGCATATCAAATTTTAATGGTAATTCCTAGGTTTAAAAAAAGTATACTATGGTCTCTTCCAATATCCCATTAGTAAATTCTAGAGAGCAGTTCACTATGGAGTAAATTAAAAGCAAAAGTTTGTTATGGAAATTCAGGAGTCTCTGTGCACTCCACATATGTGACACTTTACATTAAGCCTGGGGCTTAGAATGCCCAGTAAAATAATTAACAGCACTTAGTGAGTGTTTGATATGTGTAGGGAACTGCATTAGGTGCATTAGCAAACTATAAAATACCAAGTGCCAGAATGATACCAAATTAAACCATTAATACATTTGGTTTTAAAAGAAGAGCTTAAAGTAATTTGGAGATGGAAAAATTTAAGATTTAATGTTTTCTTTTAAACTCAAGAGAATCTTGCAAAAATTCCCAGGATTTAAACTGTTCCAAGTTCTACAACATAAAAAGAAAAGCCCTGCATGGACTTTGAAAATTTAGAATGTTGACAATGAACTGACTTCTAATTCTGTTTATTTTTATTGTTTATATTGATGTCATTCATTTTCTCCCAGAGTCTCTCATGTACTAGTTGCACTTTATCCTGTGTACATTTCAAAATTTTCTTTCTGACTTACCAAAATACAAAAATTCAAGTTCTTGATTCTTTTAAAACAAAGTAAATGAAGGTATAAAAGCAAATATAATTCACTAGATTGCGGTAAGGTAATTATAGAGTCGAACTGTTCAGTTGTTATATAAAATTACAGGTGTAAAACTCTGTTAATGTACAGAACAGATGGAATACCACATTCTAACCTAACCATCCATCTTACCTGCCTCACAAGGGAGAAGCAGTGTTCACATCAACAATACCTATTCACATTTTGACAATGATGGAAATATCTAAGAAATGTGCTGTCAGCACTATCACTTTTCAATATGTTCAATAACATGAAAGATGTGGCAATTAGAACTTTCTGATCCCACAGTCCTGTCTGTTTTTGTCACTTGCGTACGTCTCTCCCTCTCTTTTTTTCCCTCTCTCTTCTCTTTTCCTATTCTCCTAATGCATATTGGAAATGATGGAGAAAGCTTAGTCAAAAAAAAATTTATTAATAAGGCTCCTTCTTAACTGTAAAATAAGTCATGATCAGTTAATAACATCTTAATAATATTATGAATAGTTTTATGGCCTTTGTGATGATAACAATAATTTACTGTACCATACTTAACACTGGTTCTCTTTCTGTCATGCTTTTTTAGTATGGAGCCCCATGCTGTATTTATACTTCAGTTTTTAATTCAATGAATCCTATGTCCTCTATTTAATTTTCTCCTGCTGTTAATACCCATGCACTCCTTCACCTTGTCAGGGATAGTTAGAATTCAATTTGTTATAAGAAGAACAAATCCAGTTTTCAGCTCAGTTCAGTCGTTCAGTCATGTCCGACTCTGCCACCCCATGAATCACTGCACGCCAGGCCTCCCTGACCATCATCAACTCCTAGAGCTCACCCAAACTCATGCCCATCGAGTCGGTGATGCCATCCAGCCATCTCATCCTCTGTCATCCCCTTCTCCTCCTGCCCCCAATCCCTCCCCATCAGGGTCTTTTCCAATGAGTCAACCCTTCGCATAGGTGGCCTAAGTATTGGAGTTTCAGCTTCAGCATCAGTCCTTCCAAAGAACACCCAGGACTGATCTCCTTTAGGATGGACTGGTTGGATCTCCTTGCAGTTCAAGGGACTTTCAAGAGTCTTCTCCAACAACACAGTTCAAAAGCATCAATTCTTCGGTGCTCAGCTTTCTTCATAGTCCAACTCTCACATCCATACACGACCACTGGAAAAACCATAGCCTTGACTAGACAGACCTTAGTCGGCAAAGTAATGTCTCTGCTTTTTAATATGCTATCTAGGTTGGTCATAACTTTCCTTTCAAGGAGTAAGCGTCTTTTAATTTCATGGCTGCAATCACCATCTGCAGTGATTTTGGAGCCCCCCAAAATAAAAGTCTGACACTGTTTTCACTATTTCCCTATTTCCCATGAAGTGATGGGACCAGATGCCATGATCTTCGTTTTCTGAATGTTGAGCTTTAAGCCAACTTTTTCACTCTCCTCTTTCACTTTCATCAAGAGGATTTTTAGGTCCTCTTCACTTTCTGCCATAAGGGTGGTGTCATCTGCATATCTGAGGTTATTGATGTTTCTCCCGGCAAGCTTGATTCCAGCTTGTGCTTCCTCCAGCCCAGCGTTTCTCATGATGTACTCTGCATAGAAGTTAAATAAGCAGGGTGACATTATACAGCCTTAATGTACTCCTTTTCCTATTTGGAACCAGTCTGTTGTTCCATGTCCAGTTCTAACTGTCAGTTAGAAAAAACTGTCAGTTTTTCCTGACCTGCATATAGATTTCTCAAGAGGCAGGTCAGGTGGTCTGATATTCCCATCTCTTGAAGAATTTCCCACAGTTTATTGTGATCCACACGGTCAAAGACTTTGTCATAGTCAATAAAGCAGAAACAGAAGTTTTTCTGGAACTCTCCTGCTTTTTCAATGATCCAGCAGATGTTGGCAATTGATCTCTGGTTCTTCTGCCTTTTCTAAAACCAGCTTGAACATCACTTAAATTTTGTAAGTTTAGTCTACTCAAACACCTAGTCATTAAATACAATGTTAAAAACCAAGGACTTCCCTAGTGGTCCAGTGGCTAAGACTCCACACTCCCAATGCAAGGGGCCTGGGTTTGATCCCTGGTCAGCAAGCTAGATCCTACATGCTGCAACTAAGACCAAAAGCAGCCAAATAAATTAATTATTAATAATAAAAAAAAAGCAACCAGGCCTACTGAATCATATCTACTTTTTGGAAGGAGCTTCTAAATTGTATTCAGATTTACTATCGCGATATAAATTTGAAGTAAAATTTTAAGATGAGAATGAAGACATCTGTTTTTTAAAAGGGTCAGACCATGAAAAAAATTTAAAATAATACAAAGAGAAAAGATTAAATTGAGGAGCCTGAAATATAGCCTTTACAATAATGGACAAGATATAATCATTAATCAAAGGACTATAGTAATTGGTTCTTTTGAATAAATCCAGATTCTCTCCCCTCTTAATGATACTCCTAAAGGACCCATAACCAAGAGGTTTAAATGTAAAACTTGAACAAAACATCCAGAATAGGAGGGAATATGACAGGAAGGAAGGCTGGTGACAGTCTAAGGGAAGAAGGGGAGCTAGAGTTCCTCTGGAACAGATGAAGGCCAAGGAAAGAGCCATGTGTTTAGGGAGATAAATATGTATCCCTTGAAGCCCTTGTTGGCTGGTAGAACTGTCAGAACACTACTAGCTCATGTTTCTGGATGGAGAAAGTGGGAAACATTCTTAAACAACAGTAGGCTTGGTTGAGACATATAGTATGATAATGCTATTCACTCTTTCTATCTGAAAAAAAAAAAAAGTAAATCATATTTTGAAAAGTAATTTCTTATCTATCTGCTGTAGAATTTCCTATGATTGGAAAAAAACCTAGAGTTGTACTGGAGATAGAATTACTGAGGAACTATCCAGAACAATTTGAAGAATAAAAACTAAAAAGAAATAACCCGCCATGAATAGCCATCTAATAAGGATGGTTTGAAAATGAGGTAGAAGAACTATATTTAGACACAGAAAGATGAGTATTTGTTAATATGGTATAGAGATACACTGTTTACATACAGTGTAATCCTCCAAATTACTATCTTTAAATAACTGAAAAAAGTCTGAGAGGTTATATGTAAAAAATATTTGAACAAAACATCCAGAATAGGAGGGAATATGACAGGAAGGAAGGCTGGTGACAGTCTAAGGGAAGAAGGGGAGCTAGAGTTCCTCTGGAACAGATGAAGGCCAATATAGAAGCTATTATATAGAAGATATAATATAGAAGATATATTATAGAAGGTATAGAAGATAACTTATTTTCTTCTAATTACTTATCTGTGTTTTCTATTTATTAAAATTAAAAGTATATATAACTTAGTTGTTAAAACTTATATAAGAAAAGCTATCCTGGGTCAAAGATTTCTCATCATGTTGTGTGGAAAAGGAGAAAAAGTTGAGAATAAAAGAGATCCTAGTTTCCATATCCACACATTTACCAACAAGTCTTCTTGCTGGGAACTCTGAAATTCAGGAGTAATAAGGAACTGATATTATAACATTACAGGGAATTTATAATTTCAGAGTGATATAAATTTATCATTATTATTTAACTAAATTCACTAAATGTAGTTATGTAATAATCATTACTAAATCATTATTTATTAAATATTCAAAGAAATATTTATATTTAACTAAATATTAATAAATAATTATGCAGATTAAAATGTTCCCACAGTACCTGCTACACTACAGAATGGAAGTAACAAATTTCTAGTCTATGGAACATAACAATAATACTGGTTTTAGGTATCTTTCAGAGAAAATAAAACATTTATATAAAAAGAATTCAAACCAAGGATTATGATAACCTTTAAACAAAATACCTTATTTGGGTTCCAACTATTACTAGTGCTTAAAATATAGTTTGAATAATTATCAGAAAAATGGACTCCACAGGCCTAACTGGTAGTCTATATATTCTATTACATCATGTAACTATGCTTCAGGAACAAAAATCTGTTTAAAATCACAGGCAAAGGCATGCTCAATACACAGGCAAAGCTATGCTCAAAAAACATTTATATAGGATAGAAATTCAGAATCCAATCTTTCTATATAATAATTCAAGGTATTTTCTAATTTTCAGTTCAGTTCAGTCACTCAGTCGTGTCTGACTCTTTGCCACCCCATGAACGGCAACACGCCAGGCCTCCCTGTCCATCTCCAACTCCTGGAGCTCACCCAAACTCATGCCCATCAAGTCGGTGATGCCATCTAGCCATCTCATCCTCTGTCGTCCCCTTCTTCTTCTGCCCCCAATCCCTCCCAGCATCAGAGTCTTTTCCAATGAGTCAGTTCTTCTCATGAGGTGGTCAAAGTACTGGAGTTTCAGCTTCAAGACAGTCCTTCCAATGAATACTCAGGACTGATCTCTTTTAGGATGGACTGGTTGGATCTCCTTGCAGTCCAAGGGACTCTCAAGAGTCTTCTCCAACACCACAGTTCAAATGCATCAATTCTTCAGCGCTCAGCTTTCTTCACAGTCCAACTCTCGCATCCATACATGACCACTGGAAAAACCATAGCCTTGACTAGACGGACCTTTGTTGGCAAAGTAATGTCCCTGCATTTCAATATGCTATCTAGGTTGGTCATAACCTTTCTTCCAAGGAGTAAGCGTCTTTTAATTTCATGGCTGCAATCACCATCTGCAGTGATTTTGGAGCCCCCCCCAAAATAACTCCTACTAATAAGCATTAATACTAAAAATTCTACACTGAGGCCATTCAATGTACACATGCTTCCTCAGTTTTTCTCCATTTCAATTTAAAATTTCTCTTCACCCTTCAGGCTTCCTTTTTCAGGTTAAACGATCTCTTCCCATCACTGCCCAACAAACAGCCTCATAATTTCGTAGCCTACTACCTTCTCATTTCATTAATTCACTTTTCTCCATTTTCTTAAATCTTTCATTCCTTTTCATATACTCTTTTTGGCCTACAATATGCTCAAGGTATCATTTACTGAGGGGAGAGGAGGGAACTTGCCCTGACAGGAAGACGCCCTGGGGCTGACAAACTCACCAGCTCCTAATCTCATCTCCAAACCCAACAGGATCCTTCTTAGGTGGATCCTTCCATGACATTCATGCAGTGTCTCCCTACAAGGCTCTTGTTTCTTGGTACATATGGCACTTTGCTCTACTGGTTTCTTTCCAACCATCTCTGCTTAATTGTCCTTCTCTTACCTCTTAACACAGCATCTGTACTGGGCCTCTTCTCTCCTCTCTACACTTTCTCTTATTTATCTGACATGCTTTCAGCTCTCTCCCCCAAGCTGTAGATGCCCTCAATCAATCTCTTTACAGATGGATTTTCTTCTTTCCCTGGAGGCTGTCCTAATTCCAGAACCTCATTCCCAGTGCAAGTTCTCATTCCCAATCTCTTTGTTCTGTTAAGGCATTCTAGGAACTCTTGGTGGGATAGTCTTTCAAAGGCTCTGATTGTAGCAGTCTCTAATCAAACACTGTAAATGGCTCTCCAACATCTAGTATTTAAAATTCAAACCTCTTGGTATGTGATTCGAAGGCCTTTGATCTGAGGGACAGAATACTATCCCTAAGTATTCTATACTTTATTCACAGTGTCTGAACTGGGATAAAAAAAGATACATTAATTATATCCTACCACACCTGCTGAAGAAGTTACTAAGTATTTAAACTCAGCTCAAATTCTATCTCAAAATTACCCCATCTCCCTGGTACAGAAACGATCTATTCATTCTTCATGTGTAGAAAGTACTTGACAACTTTTTGTAGCACTGAAGTCATTCTGTCTTGATTTGAAAGGACATGGACATTTCTTAATTTCATTAATTGAATATGACCAGCAGTAGGAATCTTACTTATTTGTCCTCCATAGTGTCTTGAATGTAGTAGGCAGTGCAGATTATATTCATTTAGAATGAGAGACTACTCCAGAATCTGAGCTAAAGTTTGCTTCTGCCTTATTTCTGAAGAAAAGTCCTGGGAAACAAATAAGCTAAATAAACAATGGTGTGTGAGTGTGTGTGTGTGTGTGTTTGTGTGTCTTGTGGGGCTGGTATTTAATAAAGGACTTAAAATGCTTTAATTTGAATTATTTTACAAAAATAAGCAACTCTACTCCTAGGCCTATACCCAAGAGAATTCAAAACATAAGTTCACACAAAAATTTGTACATGAATGTTCACAGCAGCATTATTCATAAAGCCAAAAAGTGGAAACAAAAGTCCATCAACTGAAGAATGAATAAAGAAAACGTGGAATGCCCACACAATGGAATAGAATTAAGCCATAAAAAGGAATAAGTATTGATATATGCAGCATGGATGACCCTTGAAAACATTATGTTGGAGAAGTCAGACCCAAAAGGCCATATACTATATGATTCCATTTATATGAAATATCTAGAATTGGTAAACCCACAGAGACAGAAGGTAAGTTAGTGGTTGCCAGGGGATGGAGGCAATTGAGAGTAACTGCTGACAGGTACAGGTTTCTTTTTGGGGTGATGAAAATGTTCTGGAATTTAGACAGTGGTGATGGTTGCACAATATCGTGAATATACTAAAATCCTGAATTGTGCACTTTAAAATGATGAATTTTATGTGAATTTTAGCTTAATTAAAAAGAAAAGAAAAAATAGTTGTGAGTTTGGTCTCCTGAATAACTTGATTTGTATTTGTGGTATAATTGAAAAGAAGTCTGACCTTTGAGTCAGCAAATCTAGGTTTAAGTTATTTCTGCCACTAACCAGCTGTGTGATCTTAAGGACATTACTTAATATCTCTAAGCCTCAACAGCCTCATCTATAAAGTGAGAATAATAAATGCCTCACAAAGCTGTGAGACTCATGAAATAATGTAAACTATAAAGCCTTTCATATAAACTGAAAAAACTTTCATATAAATAAAGCCTTTCATATAAACTGAAAAACCTTATTGTCATTTTGTATACTTAAAATGATTTTTTAAAATCATAAGCTGTACTGAATAGTCCATAACTTCAGCTTTTATCACTGGTACATTATCTAACCAGCTTTTATTGTCAAATATGAATGGCATCCTGGACTTGTAGCAGTTATCCTGTGGGCACTAGTAGTACAGCATGTTACAAACTTATTTAATTCTAATCTTCATGGTGAAAGGTAACATAAAATGATGGTTATGACCAAAGGCACAGAACTGAGTTTCAGTCCAGGTTCTTGCACTGACCTTGAGCAAAGACCTAACTTCTCTGACCATCAGTGTACTATGAAGTATGTGTCTGTGTGAGTGTGCATGTGTGTGTGTGTGTGTGACAGAGAGACCTACTTAGTAAAGGAGTTATAGAATTCATTGAGATATTTGATATATAAGGCACATATTGCAGTATCTGGTACCTAGCAAGCAATCAATAATCAGTAGTTTTTATTATTATTTCCATTTTGTGGAGTAATAGGTTTAAATAACTGGTCTAAGTTAACAAGTCTGAAGCATAACCAGGAATAAAAAATATATATTTTGCTCACACTACTTCAGGTAATCAGGATAGGGGGTGATTCAGTATGTTTCCTATGTGTTAAACAGCATCATATGGAGCACTCTAGTACTGCATTAGCCAAATAGCTTAACTTTTTGCTCATCAGTTAAAGAAAAGACATAATCCTATTGAGCACTAGCACAAGGTCTGACACAAATAGATACTCAGTAAATATTTACTGAATAAACCAATGAATAAAGAGTGTTATTATTGGCTGTATTTACAACCAAGCATCAACATAAAATCCAAAGCATTGACAAGACATTTCCAAATACCTGTACTTTAACATATACAAAACATTTTGTATTTTGAAAGTTCTCATTTCAGTATACTGTATACTTGAAAGTTGCTAAAAGAGTAAATCTTAAAATCTCTCTCCCAAGGGAAAAAAAATTATAACTGAAAAGTGATAGTGTGTGTGTGTGTGTATGCATGCATATAATGAGAACTCTCTAGGATTTACTCTCTTAGAAACTATCATGTACAACATATAGCAATGTCGATTATATTTACCATGTTACATTACATCCCTTGATTGATGTTAACTAAATTTACAATGGTAGTCACTTCATAATATATACATATATCAAATCATTACAGTGTATACTTTAGACTAATACACTGTTATATGTCAATTATGTCTCAAAAAACTGGAAAAATATAAAGGGGAAAACAAAAAGTTTTCATTTGGGGGCTCATAAATGCTTTCTGGCATCAATACAAAGGAAGGCATTTACTATTTCAAACAACAGGAGACTGAGAATGAAAGCAAGATATTCAACAAGTATTCTTATGTTTCAGATTCTGAATATATAGTTTGTCTTCCCTAACAGAATTCTGATAGTTTCCTAAGAGCAGGAATCATATGCAATTAATTTCATACCTTTACAGAGCCTAACCTTACACATAGCAGGCACTTAATTACAATACATTTAAACAGCTGGGCAAGAAAATTTCTTGGCTATTTACAATGTATTGATCATATTTCACCTATTCTGCAAAACACTGAAGGTTAATATCAGAACTAAAACTCTCCATGTGTGGCTGGCTATATCATTTTAAGAAAATAAAATCATACAGATACACGCACACACAGTTTCTCATAAAGAAATGCAAATATGCCAAACTATAACCAGTTTATAAAACTGTCTTCATTTGCCTTGCATATTTCTATAAATGAACTGACAGATCTGCACCAAGCTGGAAAAATATTCAGGTTCCCTCAATATTACTAGGATTGCTGACTTTAGACCGGTATGATGAAATAAATTTACTACTTTGTTTTTTTTCCTTCAAGTCATAGTTAGGTACCTCAGCATCATGCTAGGAACTGTTAAAGATTTAATTGTAAGATATTGTCCATGTACTCAAAATACTGACATCATTAGTGAAGATAAGACAACGGACAATGTAAAATGCTATGCACATTTTCGTTCACTGCATTGCTAATTTAAAAATCACCTGGGAAAGACAAATATCATATGGTTTCACTTATATGTGGAACCTAAAAAAGAAAAGAATGATACTAATGAACTTATACACAAAACAGAAATAGACCCACAGACACAGAAAACAAATGTACTGTTACCAAAGGGGAAAGGGGACAGGGAGGGATAGATTAGGAGTTTGGGATTAAAATATACACACTACTACATATAATAGAAATAACCAACAAGGACCTACTATATGGCACAGGGAACTATACTCAATATTTTATAATAATCTATAAGGGAAAAAAATCTAAAGAAAGAGATATATATGTTTGCATGATGGAATCAATATGCTATACACCTGAAACCAATACAACACTGTAAATCACCTATGCTTCAATTTTAAAAAATCACCTGGGAGTTTGCAGCAAAACAGTAAGAACTGAATAGGAAAAGTTTCAAACAGGAAGTAAATTTTACACAAGGTCTTGAAAAAAAGGTAAAATCTGACGAGGCAGAGACAAGGGAGGAAGGTTTTTTGAGCGAAATAAATAGTAACAGAGGCTCAACACTTGAATCAGTACAACGTTTGAGAGACAGACTGACTTCAACAGCAGAAAGAACAGGCCAAGAAACACAGGAAATGAAGATGGATGAGTAGCCTGGGACAGATTAGACAGGGCGTCAAAAGTCAGGCAGAAGAGGTTAGACTTAATGTGGTGGATTAACAGGGAACCAAGGAAGCTTTCCAGTAAGGGGAGAGGTGTGCTAAAAGCAGTAGCATTTAAAGAAGGTTAATCAAGATGAGCTGGAAAAAAGAGGGAAGCGAAGGAAGGCAATTGTAGTAATCCAGGAACGAGGTGAAAAGGGTATGAGTGGGATAGGTGCACACAGAGTGTTTCTCAGTGGCAATGTGATGGGCCTTGAGACTGTAAAATTGGGAGGGGTACCAGAAAAACAAGGACGAGGCACATACTAACCGAGGGACTGGCTACAAGGTAAAGGAGTCGGACCACAGATTAAAACCTGGACATCTCAAACACTAGAAATACTTCCACAAGGCCTAAAGGTTTTGCAAGTACTCTCTCTATAAGTAGTTCCATTGTTTTGTTTAGTAAATTTACTGAAGGTGCTCCCTGTGTTTTGCTAACAAAGCCCCATGAAAATCTGTTTAGGTAAAAATTCATTTGTTTTCAATACACTTTTCAATACAAAGTGAATTAACCTGTCACAGGATATAAACTCCCAGAGAATAACATGGTGAAAAGAGAAAAACATTCTTCTTTAAATTCAAGTGTATGTTCTTTACAGTCTGGTTCTAGTCCCCCTCCGCCTAAAACAAAAACCAAAAAAAACTAACACATCCCTTGAAAACCCAACCTGGTTTTTTTTTTTTTTTATCCCCAGTTGATCTAAAATCTCAAAACATAGTCCTGACTTTAATCTGGTAATGAGCCAGTCCAAAAAAAACCAACAAACTCTCGTGAGAAAATGAATTAAGAAATCAACATTTTGCCATGTTGCTTTCCTGAGTTGTGCTATCAAATTAGGAAGAAATTCTCAGAAGTGAAAAACAAGGGGAAAAACGTTACTAAACCCAAATTTAGCAGGTTCATATTTTTTTTTTTTTTTACTAAATATTTAAGTCTACAGTCAACTCTTCCCTGCTTCCACTCTCCTTGCTGCTGCTGCTGCTAAGTCACTTCAGTTGTGTCCGACTCTGTGTGACCCCACAGATGGCAGCCCACTCTCCTTAGAGAGTAGTAAATACAGAAATGGCATAAAGAATATTTACAGATTTCATTCTCATGCTCCACAGTTTTTTCAGGTTCTTCTATTACTGCAACACTGACCCTGCTATCTGTACACAGGTGCATGCACTGTTTCATACCTCCTCTCAAGATCATTTTCTGGTAGAGCTGTGCATAAGATTCGAAACGTTCCCAAACAGCAAAAATAACCCTATCTGCTATCATTCACTGAACCCTTCCTTTACAATGTGTAACCAAACTTGTGCTTTAATACACACCTCGTTTAATCCTCATAGCAATCTTGCAAGGGAGGTACTATGATTATGCCCATTTCACCAGTGAAGAAACCGAGGCTTTGGGAGTTCAGGGAATTATATACAAGTTCACAAACCTAGTGACCTGGTAAGGGGCAGACGTGTTCATCTGACATGCTCTTGTGAATTGTTAGCACTGCCAATCCTACATGTATGTGAGTGAAACCAAAAGTGAGAGATAAGGAAGGGTGGCGTGCTATTCACAGAGTCAAAGGGTTTGGGAGGAGCATCAAAGATATAAATGGAGAGATTTCCGGACTCATCTCTAACCTTCCCTTATACTATTCCTGGAGGAGAGTGAGACACTGCTATGAAATGGGAGTGAACTGTCTCCTCTTGTAGGAGGACACATATTACATGACTATTTCATGGTATTAACAGGATCTCAACATCTTAATTTGATTCACATTAAAAAAAATGTTACTTAGATAGGCCAGGTCAAGACAAATTAGGCTGATTGGTGACATCAAAATGCTTTAAAAAAATATTTTCTTAATAGAATTTCAGCGATCTGAGCAACCTATGTAACTCCTACCGATGACCCTGAAATAGAAACTAGCTTTTTAAAGCTACTTCTCAGTACAATATATATATTCATAAGAAAACATTTTTAAAAATAACTCTCCTCCTTATGCATCTGGGCAGAGATGTCATATTTCCTCCACAAAGCTTCCTTTTATGTTGCAACACTAAGAATCTCAATTTCAGGCTGAACTAGAACTACTGAGAACTGCAAACTCCTTCACAGGAGATGATTATTTTTTAATAGCTTTTATATAAATTGTCTAAATACAATTTTATATAGATTGTCTAAAACTTTACGTTTTAACTCTGCAATACTCTTCACTAGAGGGTAAAGCAGTTAAAGTTTCAAGTTCTGTTTCCCCTCACCCCTCTCTTTTTTTTTTCTGCTAACACATGGTCTTTCACAAAAGAGTCAGTGTGATCCCTGCCGACTGAAGATAACAGATATGACTGTGGTAAACTCAAGAAGATTAAGCACATGTCAAATAATTCAGAAGTTTAAAACTTGTCACCTGTGTGTGAAACCAGCAAGCAGTTATAACTGGTTAAATAAACATGTACAAATTAGTAGGATGCAGTTAGTAACTACCATTTTTCCCTCCAATGAGTGGTGTCTGGGCAAGCAGCCATACAATCTGCAATAATCGGTCACTACTGTGAAGCCCCAGCAACTTCCTCTGCCCCACCCCCATCCAGCCTCTGACGGGGATACTTTTGGACTGCTAAAAGAATGCTCAGACAATCACAAAAGTCCTCCTTATCAGTGAATACTGAAATTTACCTAATTTGCTCTTTTAGGTTTTTAACATTCATAAATATGAAGAAAAAAATGCAATATGATCATATTTCAAAGATTTTTTGAAGGTTTTGATTTCCTTTTTATATGTTAGAAAGAATAGTGTCCCCAAATCAGTCAATGCTTCTTGAATGAAAATGTATCCTATGCATCTGGCTCATTGGAAAAGACCCTGATGCTGGGAAAGACTATAGGCAAAAAGAGAAGAGGGCAGCAGAGGATGAGATGGTTGGATGGCATCACTGAATCAATGGACATGGATATGAGCAAACTGTGGGAGACAGTGAAGTACAGGGAAGCCTGGCATGCCTTCAGTCGACAGGGTCACAAAGAGTTGGAAACGACTTAGCGACAGAACAGCAACAACAATCCTATGTACCATCATAAGACTTTACATAAAATACCAGGAGTTTAGAAGTCAGGGTTATACACATTTCATTTAAACCATGTTCCCAGAGTCGAGTAAATTTGGGAAAAACTGTTAAGGTAGCTTTCCTGGTTTATAAAATATTATGAATGACATACAAAGTATGAGATATTAAAAATGTATCCACTTGTCTACTTCATCTAATTTCACCTCTTGGACTGGAGTAGTCCCATAAATTATTACCTCATGCCTAAGATATTTTATTTTTATACTTTAATAAGTAAACTACCCTTACTACTAAAGAAAAAAAATTACAAAACAAAGTAAATGTGATCAAATCTTCTGACTTTTCTGTCTCTAAATGTGATATTACATTAAAAAAAAAAAAACAAAAAACAACTGCTCTGCTTTCTCTCCTTTTATCCCTTTCTGTGAAAGAAGAAAAATGGGAAGTGGCTTGTTATTTTTTAAGCTCTCCAGGATAAACAAGTGTGCCGTTTTAAGTAGCCTAATTTTGAACTGTTGTCTTAGAGTAATAATATCATTCATTATCAAAAACTGCATCCATTTAATAAAAGTGGCCTTCAGTATATTTAAAATTTGTGTTTAAAAAACTCTTCTGACAAGATTTTGATGTTTTATTTGCAGCTTAGTATTTACCTTACTTATCCAGGAGAAAGGAAAAAATAAAACACTTTGAAAATAATCCCCACTAATAGTTATTTGTAGAATATCAAACTACAAATTAAAATAAATAGAGCATATGAATCCAGTGAATTTTTAGGTTGATTACTCTCAGCTGGACTTTTGAGTTAAGGCCATAAATATTCACATGAAACTCAACAGTGTTTATTAGCTATGTTTAGACACAAACTATATTTATAATAAAACATTACATTTAAAACAAAACACCAAGCTTACTCTAAGTCGATCTTTTCAAATGCATGTCCTACATTCCCCATTCAACATACTAAAGGCTCTAAAAATTCTTTACTTAGCTACAGCAATCAGTAAGATTGCCCCAGAGATGGCTTTCTTTAAAAGGCAGCCTCTTATTCACTTAGGAAAGGTAAAACTGAATTCCACTTAAGTTGTAAGAACAAGATCATGCTATCAGCACCTTCATCCCGAGAAAGGAAGTTATTATAGACACAGTTTTATAAATGAGGCTTTAAGAGAGTACTTCCTGGTCAGACAGTTAACGTCAACAGCATTTTATATAGCTTTACATTTCGACATTTTGGAAAGAATTTTCTGAAAACTTTTCCTGATTCTTTTTCTCCTGTCCCCACAACGGAGGAAAACCAGCTCAAGCTAAACGAACCTTAAGGTAAAATCTACGAAATCCTACCAGTGCCTACCGTTATGCTATCATGTAAATATCAGAACTGGTTGTTATTGCTGATAATATCAGCTTAAGTTTTAATTATTGTACATTTACGCACCCTCTGTCTAATCCCCTCTGTGCGCCGGAGTGAGGTTTCAGGGTACAGAACATTAGAAGGAAAAGAAACGTTAGAAGGAAAAGAAAGGAAAAGACAACTCACCAATTCCTTGATAATGAAGATGATGCCAGTCAGCATTCACAGTTCAATTTTCAAATTTAAAGTTAGTTCTCTTTTAAACTTATATATATATATATATACACACACATATACAAACAAGCAAAAAAACCCAACTCCACGAAACCTTGTACAATCCGAATAAGGAACTGCAGATAAAAGCGGCGTGACCTGGGCGCTGCTCATGACTATCTGTATTGCAAGCTCAAGTATTTCCTGTTACGACGCCCATTGGTTCCCACAGGTGCAAGTGCCTATGGGTGTTGCCAATTTACCCTTCCTTTGGTAAGTGAACCGCTAAAGGAGATTTCAGGTTGGCACAATCAATGCTGGGAACTACTGGGGCAGAACTACCCTGGGCTAATACCAAGAGCCTCCCAAACTAGATTGATTGTGAATTGATGATTACCTAATTCAAAACGGCTGGAGAAAATTTATTTTAGTAGACATTCATGATTTTTCTAAGATGCACTGTTATTAAAGAATATTTGTGACTTTACTCAACAAATATGTATTAATTGCTTTCTCTGTGGAAAGCTCTATTTAGATACTAGGAATATAGTAGTGAACAAAACAAAATCCCTGTGGTCATTCATACACTGTCTGGTAGACTTTTGACTATTTCATATATAATGAGAAAACTTCCCTAAAGGCAGAGACAAAAGAAATTTGTATGGAAATTTGGAGAGTCAATTGTAGTGCTTATTATACAAAGCTAAAATGCACTGTAATTAAGGCCATGCCACCTTAAAACTTAAAGAACTTTTCCAGAACCTAGTACAGAAAAACAAGATTCTTTATGTTTGCAGTGTTTCAAAAAGGCCAAGTTGGAGGCAATGGTGTATGTTCCAGCAGGGAAAAGGAAAAACTTCTCATCATGAGTCACCAGTGACTAAGTTCTTTTAATTCAGGCTTAAAACACATTTCAAACCCAATTACTTGTACATGCAGAAAACTGATAACCCCAAATTAACATCAGAAGCTTGATTTGACCAATTTTCAGGGTTAATATCAGCAGCTAAGAAAAATAAATGAAATGCTCTTAATGGGATAACGCCCCTGTAATGAATTTTGTTATCATTTTGGTCTTACGTCTTTACTGCCTAAGGGCCGTGTTAGAAGCTTCCATTAGATTTTATTACAAGGAATGTTGTTTTCTTAGATTGTAGCCAGACTGGGACACAATCATCTTGGATGTATGATGTCATGGTAGGAATGGCTTTTATTTGTATTCAGTAAAACAAAAATACAATAAATTCAGGGCTGCTCAAAAAAATGCAAAGCCCAGAGAATAAAATATATGGATAAACTCTACTCTTCCCAGCTATGCTTCATTTCCTTAGGATTTTATTTTTTATGTTTCAAATAACAAAACTTTCTTTTTAGACAACAAATGGGAGAAATTCCCAGAGCCAAATTCATCCATTTAGTGAGTCAATAAATCTTTATTGACTGGAAACGTAGCAACTACTACGTTTCTCTGGTGCCTCAGTCACTAAAGAATACTCCTGCAAGGCAGGAGACAGGGGTTTGATCCCTGAGTTGGGAAGATGCCCTGGAGAAGGAAAGATCAACTCACTCCAGTATTCGTGTCTGGGAAATCCCGTGGACAAAGGAACCTGGCAGGCAGTTCTTGGGGTTATAAGGGTCAGACACAACTTAGTGGCTATACCACCACCACTACATGCTAGGTAGGCACTGTTTCATGAGTTGGGAGAAAGCAATGAATAAGAAAATCTCTGCTTTCATGGAGTCTAAATTCTAGTGGAGGGATATAAGACAAACAAAAACATAAATAAAATATCTGGTGTGTCAGAATGGTGTCCTCTCCAGTAGAGAGAAGAATGCAATATGAAAGATAAGGATAAAAATAAGAAAATGTACAAAGTAAGCACTTAAGGAATTTAGAGGAGAGAGTAGCAAGAAGATGATCAGAGAAGGCCTCAGGAAAGATGGCATTAAAATTAGATCTGTGGGAATTCCCTGGTAGTTCCAGTGGTTAGGACTCGGCGCTTTGACTGCTGGGGACCCGAGTTTGATCACTGCTTGGGGAAACTAAGATCCCACAAACTGAACTCTGAAATATGAGGAATAGAAAAGGCATTCCAGGGAAAAGAAACAGCAGGAACAAAGGCATGAAGGTGGAATCAGTAAGTGCTTGGCTGTAAGCAGGCTGTTCTGGGGCACAGGAGATAGATTATAGATATATACAGATATAGATAGATATATACAGATATAGATATAGATATAGATAGATATATACAGATATAGATATAGATTATGGCGCTATAGGAACGCTAAACAGGTTGATAAATCTGTACTGAATTTAGTAGGCCACGGGGTATTAAAAGTTTTGAACACAGAAGTGACAAAATCAGAGCTGTACTTTAGGGGGAATAAGAGAGCAATAGTGTATACAGGAAGGACAAAAAAGAGGAGACTGGAAACTTGTCACAGTAGACCTTCCTGAGCACATATTTTGGGCTTTCATTAGCTTTTTCTTGGACCTTTAAGAAATATAAAGTAAAACGTGTATTGAGTTGAAAAACCAGATCTAGGTTACAGTGGTCAAGTTTGCCACTGTCGGTATGGCTGTCGCCCAGTCGTGTCTGACTCTTTGTAACCCCATGGACTGCAGCACACCAGGCGTCCCTGTCCCTCATCATCTCCAGGAGTTTGCCCAAGTTCATGTTCATTGCATCGGTGATGCCATCCAGCCATCTCATCCTCTGATGTCCTCTTCTCCTTCTGCCCTCAATCTTTCCCGGCATCAGGGACTTTTCCAATGAGTCATCTGTTCACATCAGATGACCAAAATACTGGAGCTTCAGCTTCAGCATCAGTCCTTCTAGTGAGTATTTAGGGTTGATCTCCCTTAAGATTGACTGGTTTGTTCTCCTTGCAGTCCAAGGGACTTTCAGGAGTCTTTTCTAGCACCACAGTTCGAAGGCATCAATTTTTTGGTGTTCTGCCTTCTTTATGGCCCAGCTCTCACAACAATACATGACCACTGGGAAGACCATTGCCTTGATTATACAGACCTTTGTTGGCAGAGTAATGTCTCTCCTTTTCAGCACACTGTCTAGGTTTGTCATCACTTTCCTGCCATGAGGCAATGGTCTTCTGATTTCATGGCTGCAGTCAGCATCTGCAGTGATTTTAGAGCCCAAGAAGAGGAAATCTGTCACTACTTCCATCTTTTCCCCTTCTATTTGCCATGCAGTAATGGGGCTGGATGCCAAGATCTTAGTATTTTTAATAGTCTTAAGTTGGCTCTTTCACTCTCCTCCTTCACCTTCATCAAGAGGCTCTTTAGTTCCTCTTCATTTACTGCCATTTGGAGAAGGCAATGGCACCCCACTCCAGTACTCTTGCCTGGAAAATCCCATGGATGGAGGAGCCTGGAAGGCTGCAGTCCATGGGGTCGCTGAGGGTCGGACACCACTGAGCGACTTCACTTTCACTTTTCACTTTGATGCACTGGAGAAGGAAATGGCAACCCACTCCAGTGTTCTAGCCTGGAGAATCCCAGGGATAGGGGAGCCTGGTGGGCTGCCATCCATGGGGTCGCAAGAGTCGGACACGACTGAAGTGACTTAGCAGCAGCAGCAGCAGCACTTACTGCCATTAGGGCGGTAACATCTGCATATCTGAGGCTGTTGACTTGATTCCAGTTTGTCACTCATCTAGCCCGGCAATTCTTGTGATGTGCTCAGCATGTAGGTTAAACAAACAGGATGACAGCAGACAGCCCTGTCGTACTCTTTTCTCGATTTTGAACCAATCAGTTGTCTCATATAAGGTTCTAACTGTTGCTTCTTGACCTGCATACAGGTTTCTCAGGAGACAGGTAAGATGGTCTGGTATTCCCATCTCTCTAAGAGCTTTCCACAGATTGTCATGATCCACATAGTCAAAGGCTTTAGCACAGTCTATGACACAGAAATAAATGTTTTTCTGAAATTTCCTTGCTTTCTCTGTAATCCAGAAAATGTTAGCAATTTGATCTCTAGTTCCTCTTCCTTTTCTAAACCCAGCTTGGACATGTGGAGGTTCACATAATGCTGAAGCCTAGCATGCAAGATTTTAAGCATGATCTTACTAGCATGGGAGATGAGTGCAACTGTCCAGTGGTTAGTATATTCTTTGGTACTACCCTTCTTGGGGAGTGGGGTGAGAATTGATATTTTCCAGTCCTGTGGCCACTGCTGGGTCTTCCAGATCTGCTGACATAACGAATGCAAAACCTTGCTGGCATCATTCTTTAAGGATTTGAATCAAATTGATTACATTCTTTGATGCTGAAGATGGAGAAGCTGTACACAGTCAGCAAAAACAAGACCTGGAGATGACTGTGGCTCAGATCATCAGTTTCTCAAAGCAAAATTCAGGCTTAAACTAAAGAAAACAGGGAAAAATAATAGGCCAGCCAGGTATGACTTAAATCAAATCCCATATGAATTTGCAGTAGAGGTAATGAATAGATTCAAAGGATTAGATCTAGTTAACAGTGATCCTGAAGAACTAGGGACAGAGGTTCGTAATATTGTACAGAAGGAGGCGAACAAAACCATCCCAAAGAAAAAGAAAAGTAAGAGGGCAAAGTGGTTATCTGAGGAGGCTTTACAAATAGTGGAAGAATGAAAAGAAGCAAAAAGCAAGGGAGACAGGGAAAGGTACATCCATTTAAATGCAGAGTTCCAACAAATAGCTAGAAGAGAAAAGAAGACCTTTTTCAAAGAACAACGCTTAACAATAGAACAACAAAAGGGGAAAGACTGGAGAGCTCTTCAGGAAAACTGGAAACATCAAGGGAGCATTCTGCCCAAAGACGGATACAATAAAGGATAAATATGGCAAAGACCTAGTAGACGCTGAAGAGATCAAGAAGAGATGTAAAGAAAACACAGAAGAACTGTATAAAAAAGATCTTAATGAAATGGATTACTACAATGGTGTAGTTAGTCACCCAGAGCCAGACATTCTAGAGTGCAAAGTCAAGTGGGCCTTAAGAAGTACGCTGCTAATAAAGCTAGTGGATGCAATGAAATTCCAGGAAGTCACTCATACTGAGCCTCAATTTCCCTACGTGTAACCTATTAATTATTCTTTTTGGAGCCAGGAGTCACGGGATACAGCAAGTGATTAGATACTGAGGATAGAGCAAAAACAGCACAAAAAAATGGTTTCAAGTGATTAAAATAATAAGCAGCTATCACTTGTTAAACACTTCCTATGCATTTATCACTGTACTTGGTTCAGTTCAGTCGCTCAGTCGTGTCCGACTCTTTGCGACCCCATGAATCGCAGCACGCCAGGCCTCCCTGTTCATCACCATCTCCCGGAGTTCACTCAGACTCATGTCCATCGAGTCCGTGATGCCATCCAGCCATCTCATCCTCGGTCATCCCCTTCTCCTCCTGCCCCCAATCCCTCCCAGCATCAGAGTCTTTTCCAATGAGTCAACTCTTCGCATCAGGTGGCCAAAGTACTGGAGTTTCAGCTTTAGCATCATTCCTTCCAAAGAAATCCCAGGGCTGATCTCCTTCAGAATGGACTGGTTGGATCTCCTTGCAGTCCAAGGGACTCCCAAGAGTCTTCTCCAACACCACAGTTCAAAAGCATCAATTCTTCGGCGCTCTGCCTTCTTCACAGTCCAATTCTTAACATCCATACGTGACCACAGGAAAAACCACAGCCTTGACTAGACAGACCTTAGTCGGCAAAGTAATGTCTCTGCTTTTGAATATACTATCTAGGTTGGTCATAACTGTACTTGGTGCTTTACATAAATTGCATCATTTATTCCTTATAAGCCATAAGGGCTTCCCTTATGGCTCAGCTGGTAAAGAATCCGCCTGCAATGTGTGAGACCTGGGTTCGATCCCTGGGTTGGGAAGATCCCCTGGAGAAGGGAAAGGCAACCTACTCCAGTATTCTGGCCTGGAGAATTCCATGGACTGAATAGTCCATGGCGTTGCAAAGAGTCAGACATGACTGAGCGACCATCACTTCACTATTCCTTATAAGAATCTTGTGAGGCCCATATTTTTGTGTTACAGATGAGAGAACTGAGAGCTTTAAACACTTAAGTAAATTAACCAGGATAAGCCAGCTGGTATAGTGATAAAGCCAAAATAGGTGCCTGGGTCTGAGTCTCATGTCCTTTCTCCTTTCAATGTATCATGCTGTTTCCTACATGGCAGATAAATAATGCTAACATTTGTTCTTGGGTTCCAACAGAATCATTCTTTTAACACTCTTTTGATCAGCCCTGGGATTTCTTTGGAAGGAATGATGCTAAAGCTGAAACTCCAGTACTTTGGCCACCTCATGTGAAGAGTTGACTCATTGGAAAAGACTCTGATGCTGGGAGGGATTGAGGGCAGGAGGAGAAGGGGATGACAGAGGATGAGATGGCTGGATGGTGTCATGGACTCGATGGACGTGAGTCTGAGTGAACTCCGGGAGTTGGTGATGGACAGGGAGGCCTGGCGTGCTGCGATTCATGGGGTCACAAAGAGTCGGACACGACTGAGCGACTGAACTGAACTGAAGTTGATGCACTAAAAGCCCTCAGTGAAAATATGAAACTAAATGTGAACATAAATATAATCTAATAATTTGCCTATCATTAATTCATTCACATTCATTCAACTGACATCTAGTGAGCACCCTTCATACTCTGTGCCTGCTATTAAATCTTGATCTATAAGAGTTAAAAACTATTTATGTGGTTTGGGGAAATATTTGTGTATTTACACAGAAAGCCTTCAAGAAGTAAAGGCAAATATTCACAATAGAATGAAAAATTGGCCATGAACACCAATTCTGTTTTGTATGCCTACTGCCAAGACCAATTAGGTTATTAGTTTATTTAAGAAAGCATTCTGTCTTGATTAGTGCCATCTATTGTAATGGGTAAATAAAATGTATTTGAATTGTCTTAAGCCTTGATTGCTATGGACAAAAGCCAGTGTCATTAGACAGAAAATGAAACATATAAAAATAAATACTGCACAGAGTCCTAGTTTGATTTGGAAATAAAAGGTTATCCCCCTGTCCGTCAAAAATAGTGTGAGGAAGTAAAACTGAAATCTTCTAATGAGTACTTTGATAACTGACTAAAATAGTAAGCATAACAAATATGGGATTGATTTTGCTATCCATCATTTTTACTGAGGCCAGGGGTTAGGTGAAAGGTTCCCAAACGCTAGGCTACAACGTATCAGTTCCAATGTTAGGAGCTAAACTGACATGAGCCACCTGTGAGTAGGTTTTGCTAGGTGTAAAATGTTTATTACAAGGCATGTTCCTCTTCTCACTCTAGGGATGATAAATGTGTATCTGTGAGAAAGGGGATAATGGTTAGGAGTTGATCTGCGTATCATGAAATTGACCCCTATGCCATTCTGATGTAAAATAGAAATAATTTACAAAGACTTTAAATATCCTCATTTCTAACAAATCTCAGGTCAGACAGAAAAAAATGCATTAGGTTGATTTCTAAATATTTAGGTAACTTTAAAAACATGTAGCTGGAATGATAAAATTTATCAATTTAATTCCTACTATCATAAAATTTCTGAATACTTGTTATTTTTAATTTGCTGCCCATAGCCTGTGAGTTACATCACATTTTTGTCTGTTAATTCAATGCATCTAATCCATCACTAGACATAAGTAAAAATTTTTTTTTTACTACGAGTTCGAGTTTGAAAATAGTAACAAATTTTTAATGTATCCTTACAAATGACAAAGTAACCAATTAAATGAATTTTAAAACTAAATAATCACAAACTACACTTTCCATGAAGAAATGCAATTGTACAATATCCCATAACTCAAAACTACTAATTCAAAACTATAGTGGGACTCTCTCATTGAAGACTGAAAAGAAGTCTTCTCTTAGAACAGTCACAAAACACTGTTTGATGGAAGCTTTCCCTCTGTCCATCTGCTTTTTTTTTTGTGGGAGGGAAAAAACAGACTGAAGGAAAAGATTATAAAGGAAAGATGCTTCTAATGTCTATAAAATAAACTCTAAAAAGACCCTAAAGTCAAAGTACCAATATTACTTTTCATTCATTCTCCCATATCACTGAAACCAACAAGTATGAACAGTGGCAAGTAAGAGAACTTTTTTCAGGTTGGCTTAAAAATTAAGCTAAATTAGATATCAAGGTAGACTCTGAGATTACAATGATTTGATTGTATATGACTCAAGTGCTAAAGAAAGTATAAAATGGGTTATTGTATTTACTAGGCAGTACTTGCATCCTGCTAAACTAAGAATTATTTAAGAACTCTAAACTAAAAACAGCATGTATTCTCTGGTGGTTATAACCATTCATATGGAAAGATGAGGCTCCTTCTTAATCTCTGCTTTTGATTATATTTTTTTCTAAATCAAAAATTAACAGGTATAATGAGCACAGGTTTCACTAATTTACATATTAATAGCTTCTCAAAGTGTAGTTTTATTTTGTGAAACAAATGAAAATAAATTCCCACAGAATTACTACCCTCCTAACCAACCTCCCCTACCTGCACCCCATGTCCCCAGGAATAAAAAGTTATTATGGGCCCTGCCTATCATTAAAAATTCTATTACAAGGGTTCTCTTGTCATCGTCTCTGGGTCAATACCATAGCATAACATGGTTTAAATGACTGCTTTAGTAATCACTCAGGGGAGTACCAGCATATTTTCTTTTCTTAGAAGGAACTAAAGTTTCATCTTGAGAGACCACCGTTTGTACCAGACAGAAATGAGCTAACAAGGATGATGCAAGAGCTTATCTGCTCAAACATTTCTATTACTTTGCAGGATTATTGTTACTGAGATTCTCAATCCCTCTATAGACTATTTCATACATTACATGCACTACATAATACATGCCCCTTATAAACCTAGGCTTTTCAGGGGGTTCTGTGGTAAAGAATCTGCCTGCCAATGCAGAAGATATGAGTTTGATCCCTGGGTCAGGAAGATGCCTTGGAAAAGGAAATGGCAACCCACACCAGCATTCCTGCCTGGAGAATACCATGGACAGAGGACCATGGTGGGCTACAGTCCAGGTGGTCGCAAACAGTCAGAGTCAACTAAGCACTCATGCCCCTTGTAAATAACCCTCTGGAGTTAACTAACCTTCCTTTTACTTATACCTAGGGTTCTGGAAAAATAAATTTAATGTAAAAAAGTTACACTTTATACATCTTAAACATAGTCTCTCATATTTTAAATTTGTTTTTGTGTATCTACTATTTGTATTTGTGTATTTGTTCCTCTCATCACCATAACTTCTGTTTCTGAAGACTTCTCAGAAAGAGAAGTCCTTTCTCTTTCTGGTGGAATTTTCATAACCACACCAAACTCCACACTCTCTGAAACCATTGTACCTGATACAAAACAGTTCTGTATCAGGTAATATCAAATGAAAATCCTCAAATGATACATTACCTCTACTTATTATCACTCTAATGTAAGACATCTTCAGTAATTTTTGTCTTGGATTTAAACATGCAGTTATCTGTAAGCCTTCTACATTATGTCTTTGAGAAATACTGCATTTCTTTCTTCTTCTTAGCTGCCCATTACTGAACACAGGCAAAGGCTTCTAATAAGACATTATTTTCAACCTGAAATAAAGACGATATCTAAATAACTGCAAAATGATAGGGTAATTATGTGAGATAAGTGTGAGATAAGTCACTTCAGTCCTGTTGGACTCTTTGGGACTCTATGGATTATAGCTCTTCTGTCCATGGGATTCTCCAGGCAAGAATATTGGAGGGGATCATTCCCCAGCATCTCCCCCAAGCCATCATTTTCTAAGTCTACTTCTGTGAAAAAGAAACC
The DNA here is from genome assembly GCA_006410635.1 of Cephalophus harveyi. Taxonomy (NCBI): domain Eukaryota; kingdom Metazoa; phylum Chordata; class Mammalia; order Artiodactyla; family Bovidae; genus Cephalophus; species Cephalophus harveyi. The sequence continues at coordinate 326,973 of SJYT01062107.1, forward strand.
TGTCACAAGATAAGGGGTGAGGAGAAGCAACACACAGAAGAAAAAATTCAAATTCCAAAAAATTCAAATGTAAAACCGCTGGGAACAATCATAACAAAGTGTGTGCATTCAAGAGAACACTGGAAAGGTAGTCAGGACAGTATTAACATATCCTAAGTTTTCTGAACAACTAGCCTGGTCATTAATTTTCACATCTGTCAAAGTAGAAGAATGCCCCCCATCTCCCACCCTCTATGGCCTTCCACTGTTTGTTTTAGCATTTTACTAGACATACACTTGCTTTCCAGCAGCGCATAGTGTCTGGTTTAAATAGGCTTCTCTCTCTCCTTAGCTTGTCCTGGAATTATGCCTAAAGTTCAGTCCTGGTAGCTTTTCTAACTGGAAAGTGCTGTTAGTTCAGTGGTTCCAATATCTCTTTTCAAAATTTAGTTTGACTTTCCAACTATCTTTCCAACACATCAAAGATAAACAGTCAAACTTACTATATTCGTTCCTTTAAGCCTGCCTTGTAAACACTGATACTGGTGTGCTGCCGAACCTGAAAGAATTTCTGAGCTCCTCGCTGAGCCCAAGTGAAAAAAGAAGCAGGGTCTATCAAAATTTAAACAGCCTAATGATCAAAAACCTGCATCTCCAAGAGGAGCCCTTCCCTTTCCACTTGTTTGTGGGAGTTAAAGAAGCCCGCTTCAACTTTTCACGCTCTGAGGAAGCTACTGAAGTCAGGAAGCCCCTCACTTTTAAGGTATCCACGCCCAACTCGGAGAAACAGATGGGAAGCCAGGCGGCCAGTGAGCAGAGGTCCCTAGCCCCTCGCTCCTGCCCTTTCCCGGATCCCCGCACTTCACCCAGACCCTCCAGTCCGTGCGTTCTCCCTGAAGATGTTCATTACATAATCCCCGTTCCTCAGAGTCACCCACGGAGTCCTGTGGGCTCCCGCGGCCCCCCGTCTCCCACTCCGTCCTAAGAAAGCTCAGCTGACTGCACCCGGGGAGCGGCGGCCGGCTGTCGCGATTCGCCTAGCTCCGAGACCGGGACCCAGACCCCTTCTTCTCGCCCACGCGGGGCGGGGCCGCACCTCCGCCGCAGCCCCTGGGGACCCCCTGAGACTCAGGTCCTCAGCCCCCAAGGAGTCCCCCGTCACAGCCGCTGTCCCAGCTCCTCTCGGTGTCCCCCAACACACCTGCTGTCCCAAGCCTCTCGGAGTCCCCTTTGCCGCTCAGACCCTCTGTCCTGGTCCATTTCTGGGTCTCATCCTTTGAGACCCCCTTCCCCAGCCACTCTCTGGGTCTTCCCTCAGACCCACTGTCCCAGCTCCTTTCAAGGTCTCGCCACCCTCAGATCCACCGTCCCAACTCCTCTCAGGGTTTTCCCCCGCCTCAGATCCCCTATCCCAGCTCCTCAGGGTTCCCTCCTTACACCCGCTGTCCCAGCTCCTCCGGGGGCCCCCTCCCGTCACACCCGCTGTCCCAAGCCCTCTCGAGGTTTTCCTCTCAGGGCCGCGGGGCCAGCCCCTCTGAGGGGGTCTCCTCGACAGAGTGGACTGTCAAAACCACTCCCGGAACTCCTCTCCCTCGAGTACTCGCCAACCCCACTCCGCCCTGGGTCCCCTCGTCTCGACTGACTCTGTCAACTCCTCGCGCCCCGGTGCTCTCACCTCAGACCTGCTGTCACCACCCCGGGCCCCGCGTCGCCGCCGCCGCTTCCTCTCTCACACTTGCTCCCGAGTCGCTCTTCTGCCGCTTGTTCCCCGGTGAATACCTGGGTCCAGTCACTGAATGTCCGGTCCAGCAGCGCAGAGCGTCCGCCCGCGGTCTCCGCCTCGGGTCCCACTCTCGCACGCCGGACCCCAATGCCGTCGCCGTCGCCACCGGGCGCCTCACGGACCCTCCCGCGGCAGCCGCTGCTGCTGTCCGAGGTGCGGCTCCTGCCAGGGGTGGCCAATCGCACCCGACTGCGCAGAGCGCGCTCCGCCCCATCGTCCCAGTCTGCCCGCCCCCTGCCCCCGGTCACGCCCCTAGTCAGGCTCCGATAGGCTCTCTACTGACCTTCCCTGATCGTGGGACACAGACCCGTGGCCGGATATAGGTACTTGATTGGAGGTGCCTGGGAAGCCGAGCGGTCGATGGCTCCCGAGGATTGGCGGAATTGAATGTGGGCGGGATAGGGAGGGGCGGGGTTTCCTCCGACGCGGAAGACCTTGCAACTTCAGATACCCACTGGCCCGCCTGGGGTGGGGTCTGGCTTGTTTGTGCTGCGTTGGGGGTCAAAGTTCATGGCACTTCTTTCTGAGTTTTCTTGGGAGACTCCCAAAGGCTGAGGCCCCCTGGGGCTCCCTGGGACCACCTTGTTAAGAGTCTTTGGGGTCCCCATTCCCCCGTCATACCTGGCACAGCTTTCTAAGTAATTCTGTCACAAAATCGATAATGGCATTTATTCACTAAGGACTTGTAACTGTTTCCTGAATTTAAACTCTCTAATATCTTTGTCTAGGGAGTTGCCCTTCCTTGCATTGCGTTCTACAGACGTCAGTTTGATGCTGCTGCGGGGAAGAGAGTCTATATACTACATGCATACTCTGCACAACTAGGCAGTCAATACTGACGGGGCACATTTTGATAAGTAGAAAGACAAAGCTTAAGAAATACTTAGTTTGTGGGTTATGATAATCATTTTGACAAGTAGGAACAGGAACTGTGTGCTAGGGGAACCCTTGCTAGCTTTAGCAAGGCTTCAACATATTCTTTTTCAGGGCAACATGAAATGATTTTAATGATTTGGTGGGAATTAATGGCCAAAGTATAATGAACTTTGACCCAAAAGCAACCTGTGATAACCAGAGAGACCCATCTTGACCCAAGCGGCAAGAGGATACTTTCCAGGAGTGAAGGTGCATCCTATTAACTCAGTCATTCTTTATATTTTTGTGAAACTGGCTATGTTGATTAAGTCAATTAAATTAAACCTAAAACTGCTACCGTCACCCCTAAACCTTCAAGTTTATGGACTTTGACAATTCAGCCTTTTGTGAAGACATTGTTTCATTTTAGGAACACAGTTTGTTCCTAAACCTCCTCAGATGTATACAGGACTTTGCTCTTACAAAAGTCTCCATCATTAACTCTTTTTAAACTCCTGCTAACAAAAATTTTCTAAACAATATTCAGGTTTTTCCTTGCATTAAAAAATCATTGTTGTGTTAGTCACTCAGTTATGTCCGACTCTTTGCAACCCCATGGAGGTCCTCTGCAGCCCACCATGGTCCTCAGTCCATGGAATTCTCTAGGCAAGAATACTGGAATGGATTGCCATTTCCTTCTCCAGGGTATCTTCCCGACCCAGGGATCAAACCTGCATCTCTTGAGTCTCCTGGATTGGCAGGTGAATTCTTTACCACTGTGCCAGCGGGGAATGATGGCACAGTATGATTTAAAATCATTATTTAAGGTAATGCTCATTCCAATTAAGATCATACTGATCTAAGATCATACTGTAGATAGCACCTGAGCCGTGTGACTGAGTGCCTTTTTGGGAAGGGATGCAGAGATGTCAAGGTGGTAAAACTTGGGTTTAAGGGAACTTGATTTTTAGAGGCCTAGGGAAAGACTGTCCAAAATCATATTAGACAACTATACGTGTTAGATAAGACTAAAGTCATGAGAGAATTTTTTTGACTAGGTCCTCTTTCTTTATAAAGTATTTATTAGTTAAGAGCTCATCCTGAAAATGTGAAAGTGTTAGTTGCTCAGTTGTGTCTGACTCCTTGCAACCCCTGGGACTGTAGCAACCCAACCGCTGGCTCCTCTATCCAAGGGATTCTCCAGGCAAGAATACTGGAGTGGATAGCCATTCCCTTCTCCAGGGGATCTTTCTGACCCAGGGATTGAACCCAGGTCTCCTGCATTGCAGGCAGATTCTTTACCAACTGAGCCACCAGAGACGCCCAAGAGCTCATCCTACTAATTGCAATATGGATAGGAAAAAATGGGGTAAGTGCACTATGCAAGNGCCATTCCCTTCTCCAGGGGATCTTTCTGACCCAGGGATTGAACCCAGGTCTCCTGCATTGCAGGCAGATTCTTTACCAACTGAGCCACCAGAGACGCCCAAGAGCTCATCCTACTAATTGCAATATGGATAGGAAAAAATGGGGTAAGTGCACTATGCAAGTGTTCAGTTCTATCTAGTTACATAAAAAAGAAATGCATGATCATTAACAGATGCTATTTTCAATTAAGTAGACAAAAGTAAGCAACATAGACATGCCGGTGTCTTGAAAGGAAACCGATTAGCAATGATATCAACTGTTTTTAAAAAAATCATTATATCATTGTATCAATGAACTCTGATTTCTAAAATGTTGGTGCTTTTGTTTGGTGTTATTGCTACTGATGGAAACTCTAGTTGCTCAATATAGTTGATTAAAAATAATTTAGACGTGACCCAACAGCATAAAAAAAGAAAATGACTTCATCCTTTGGACAAGAGACAGTTTTGAAGTTTTAGTTTTAAAATAGATGGGGATCTATAGGGAGCCATGCGAATGCCTCTAATTTAGGAGCTTCAGAAGATCTCTGAACTTCTGGGAAGACATTACAGCATTCCATTCTGAAAATTTTTGAGTTTTGTTGGGAGGAAGAATCCGTCAGAAGTAGAGCCAAGATTTTATTTACAACAAAGCATAAAATAAGAAATGTTAAATGGGATGAGAAATAAATTTTTCTTTTTGAAAAGTCTCTATGGGGACCAATTTAGAGATAAATTTGGTCACAAAGGATCCGATATTGGGTTCCATCCTGGCTTTTACATCTGTGTTCAACTTTACTGCTTGTACATTATTCTTTCTTATGGAGACTTGTTTAGTTACTCAGTTGTATCTGACTGATTTGAGACACCCTGGACTGTATCCTGCCAGGCTCCTCTGACCATGTGATTTCCTAGGCAAGAATATTGGAGTGGACTGCCATATCCTTCACCAGGAAATCTTCCTGGCCCAGGGGTCTAACTCGAGTCTCCTGCACTGGCAGATGGTTTCTTTACTAGTGAGCCACCAAGGAAGCCCTATGATTTGGGTGCAACATAAAGAATAGTGTTACTCTGGACAAACCGTGAAACATCTCCTGGCCCTTTTATCCCTTTTCTTACTATACGCACCTGGATGAGGGATGTCCTCAATTTGTTCATTAAGCAAAGCTTATAATACCATGTCCCCTTCTACTCAGAGTAATCACACAAATGAATTTATACAGATAGTCAACTCTCTTTTTTCCAAGTTACCAGCTAGCACCTTCCTTACCTGTGTCTAATTAATTTTCTGCAGGCACATGTTCCACTTGCTCAGTTGACAGTTGGTTAGCAAGTTACTGGATTGGGAAAAACAACCTTTTAAAAAATTTATATTCTGAGAAATATGAGGCAGCTGTACTGCAGAGGACCTAGGGGTGACAATCTAAACAAAGCAGGCTGGCCGTTACCCCCCCTTTTTTTTAAGGAAACTGACAGCTCTTTTATCTGTAAAATCGAGATAATACCGTACTGAGCAAACCTGCACAAGCGGAAAGTCCTCCCACCGACTGGGAAAATACAGTTTTGCTGGCTCCAGCATGGAATATTAGCATCTTCGTTTTCATTTTAGTTCTTCAAAAGCTCTAAGCAGTCAGACGAGGAGCTGGGCTCCTTTTCTTCCGGATGATCAAGCAAACTCTAAATGTCTAGGTTTCCCGACCTATAAACGGGATGGTTCATGCCATTCACCTGTTTAAGTTAGAGACCCACCTCCACCTACGTAGTAGAGCCCTGGGAACCCTTTGCCTCCCAAGTCCCTAAAAAAGCATCTCTGGTTTTGGCTCCAGGCGCCGCCTGGTGGCTGTTTTCGAAGGTGCCTCTGCGCTTTAGGGTCCTAGTCGCGGTCCGGCCTGCCCAAGAATTTGCCTAACTCGAGAGCCTGTCTGTGCCCCTCCCCTCTACCCGTCGAGGATTTTAAAGACGGCGATGAAGCAGCTGGCGTTAAGGCGAAGAGGGAGACCGGCGGCCTCGCCACTCCCTCTAGGATGGCGGAGTCAGGCGCTCGTCAGGCAGCTCGCGACCCGGAAGTTGCCGCAGGCGCGAGGCCCCCGTTGCCGAGAGCGGGCGCGCGGGGCGGAGCTAGGAAGGGGTGGGGCTGTCTGGGGGCGGGGCGGGGCAACTTCTGGGCCTTGGGGGTCGGCTGGAGGGGCCGCCCGGAGGAGCGCGGCTCCCGGAAGTTCCCCCGACCTGTGTTGGGGAAGGGGAACCTCTGAGGACTTGGTTGCCGACAGTTAACGCGGAGAAGGGTCTTAAGGAGCTGTTGTCAGAGCTTGTAGGTCCCTTTAAGGTTCTGCTCGTCTCCTTCCAGCTGTCTCCGTTTGAACTTCAGCTTTTCACGAGTTGGAGTGAAAGCCGCCATTCATTGGGTCTACTGAGCACTCCTCGTTTTTTAGTTCCTGAGAGGATCTGAGCAAAAGCCCGGTTTAGCTTCCTAGTTACCAAAGTGTCCCCCCGCGCCCCCCGCCACCCTGGGAAGTGCTTAAGTCAGCCCCGCTCACAGGTTGGTTAAAAGGAGGAGACCTGAGTTCGACCAGATCGAATTAGATCTAAATTTGGCTCAGTGAACCCAGCTTAATGATACCAGGCAATTTACTTAAGCTTCTGAGTCTCAGTTTCTCTAAAAGCAGTGGGGCTCGCAGGAGTACCTGCTTCCTAACGTAGGTGCCAGGATTAAATGAGCTTCAGGCCTAAAGCAGATCTTCCCTAGTGGCTCAGTTGTAAAGAATCCGCCTGCCAATACAGAAGGAGACACGGGTTCGATCCCTGGGTGAGGATAATCCCCTGAAGAAGGAAATGACAGCCTGCTCCATTTTGCTTGCCTGGGAAATCCCATGGACAGAGGAGCCTGGTGGACTACAGTCCATGGGGTTGCAAAAAGAGCCAGCAAGGACTTAGCAACTAAGCACACACACTGGCTTAAAGCATGTGAACTGGTCCTTGATAAAAATACTCAGTGTTTACCATTGGGGAAAGAGGAGAGCGAAAAAGTTGGCTTAAAGCTCAACATTCAGAAAACGAAGATCATGGCATCCGGTCCCATCACTTCATGGGAAATAGATGGGGAAACAGTGGAAACAGTGTCAGACTTTATTTTTTTGGGCTCCAAAATCACTGCAGATGGTGACTGCAGCCATGAAATTAAAAGACGCTTACTCCCTGGAAGAAAAGTTATGTCCAACCTAGATAGCATTTTCAAAAGCAGAGACATTACTTTGCCGACTAAGGTTCGTCTAGTCAAGGCTATGGTTTTTCCTGTGGTCATGTATGGATGTGAGAGTTGGACTGTGAAGAAGGCTGAGTGCCGAAGAATTGATGCTTTTGAACTGTGGTGTTGGAGAAGACTCTTGAGAGTCCCTTGGACTGCAAGGAGATCCAACCAGTCCATTCTGAAGGAGACCAACCCTGGGATTTCTTTGGAAGGAATGATGCTAAAGCTGAAACTCCAGTACTTTGGCTACCTGATGCGAAGAGTTGACTCATTGGAAAAGACTCTGATGCTGGGAGGGATTGGGGGCAGGAGGAGAAGGGGATGACCGAGGATGAGATGGCTGGATGGCATCACGGACTCGATGGACGTGAGTCTGGGTGAACTCCGGGAGGTGGTGATGAACAGGGAGGCCTGGCGTACTGCAATTCATGGGGTCGCAAAGAGTCGGACACGACTGAGCGACTGAACTGAATTGAACCATTGGGGAAACACGCTCAGGGAGCAGGAGGTAAGGATTTGCTTAATGATGCTCAGGTGTTGGAGAAGGCAATGGCAACCCACCCCAGTACTCTTGCCTGGAGAATCCCATGGATGCAGGAGTCTGGTAGGCTGCAGTCCGTGGGGTCGCTAAGAGTCGGACACGTCTGAGCGGCTTCACTTTCACTTTTCACTTTCATGCATTGGAGAAGGAAATGGCAACCCACTCCAGTGTTCTTGCCTGGAGAATCCCAGGGACGCGGGAGCCTGGTGGGCTGCCATCTGTGGGATCGCACAGAGTCGGACATGACTGAACCGACTTAGCAGCAGCAGCAGCTCAGGTGTTATTTTTTCAGTTCCACAGTCTTTATATTATCATTACTGAAGTTTGGCGAGTGTGAGGAACACTTTTTGAGGAACTGAGGAAGGAGCTGGCCGCAGGAGGAGAAAGGTGAAGTTTTGAAAGGACAAGAGAGAAGAAAGAAGAGAGATAAAGAGAAACATTTGGGTGGACTGGTCTGGCTCAAAATAGCACGGTGGAGCAAAAGTTAGAGCAGCTGTCTGGAATCAGGAGTATGTTTTATTAATCATCTCAATGTGAGTGGCAGACAGGTAACCACTCAGGGTAGGCTCCTTCATTGAAGGAGGGAGGAAAGGTGGGATGGAGGATTGGATCTGCAGCAGGCTTTAAAAAGGCAGCTTTGTGTGCAGATACAAAGTTGAAGGAACTTGCTACGATTCTGGTTGAAGGCAAGGCTTAACCAGAGAATTTGAAGGTGAATCCCTTGTATTGCTTTTAATGCCCACAAGGGGGAGCAGTGAAGCAAAAAATGATTTTCGTTTCTCCCTCAAATAGGACTGTTGAAATTAGGTAGACACTTCAGCCATTTGCTTACTCTAAAAACTGTTTAAAGTCTTCTGAAACAGTTTCTGTTTAATATTCTTGTCCCCTTCCTTCTCCCTTTGAAAATATTTCTGTAGTTAGAGTTCCTTTAGTTGGTTTGGATTCTCCTTTGTATATGTGCTTGCTTAGTTCTGTCTGATTCTTTACAGCCCCATGGACTGTAGTCCACCAGGCTCCTCTGTCCATGGGATTTCCCAGGTAACAATACTGGAGTGGATTCTCCAGGGGATCTTCCTGACCCAGAGATCGAACCTCCGTCTCTTGAGTCTCCTGCATTGGCAGGCAGATTCTTTACCACTGCGCCCCCTGGAATATATGATGTAAAATCTCATAGGGATTCAAATTGGGCATATACCAAAAGAGGATGCATGTATTAGGTTGTTTGGAGTAGGAGCAAAGCTTGCTGCTTGTAGTTTTCCAGTCTTAGACCCACATCTCCTTTTCCTGAACTGCCAGTGTTGTTTCTGCCAAAGTTACAGCCTTGACTGTGACCAATTGTGTCTGATGCACCCTGTTCTCTGGCTGCAGTTCAGATAAAAGCAAGCTCTTTTTATAAGTCTGGCTGTATACAAGTTGGAAATGGCGCTTTCTTGTTTCTTTGATAGCTTCATGCAGGTCTGCATTGAGTAAAAATTCATTTTTCAGAAGTCTGTCAAGTGTCACTATATCAAGTGATACCAACTCTGTGAATTATGAATTTAACAAACCCTTATTCCCTAATTTTGCTCAGACACTGAGGATGCTAGTGAAACTGACCTGGCAAAGCATGATGAAGAAGACTATGTAGAAATGAAGGAACAGTGAGTATGATTTTTTACATTTCTTCCCTTGGAATACAGAATTGACAAGGGCATCTTTAGTGGTGCCCTGATGTGTATGGTTTTCATATAGTGCTTCCAAAGAGCATGCATGTGGGTGCAATTTCCCCCCTTTAAATTTGTCATATTTAACCAGTCTTCCTGTGATAAGCATCTTTTGAGGGTTAGGCTAGAAAGAACCTGGAGGAAACTTTCCCAGAGGAAGAAGACCATGGAGGAGGGAGCGGGGGAACCATTGGTCCCTCCCCCCACCCCCTTTTCTAAGTGAAACCGTTGCTTGGAGAGGGGAAATGGTGTTTCGCAGCCCCTTGGTTCTCAGGTGGGTGTGACCGCACTGAGCACTGACCAAGGCAGGGCTGCGTGTAGACGCCAGGAGAGCTCGGAGACCGGGCTTGGAGAGCAGGGCCAGGCCCCTGACTCCTGCTCCAGTGCCGTCCGCTCACCCTGCGCCCACACCCAAGCCTCAGTGGAGCCTCACCTCAGAGCAACTGAAAGCACTTCCTCTTATCCAGCACTCAAGAGAGCATAACACAGATCTGATAAATATTTGTGGAATGTATTTTGAGAATCTAGCCTTGGCTTTTCAAATTCTCTGAAGTGAAGTGAAAGTTGCTCAGTCGTGTCTTTTTGACTTGTAGACTAAATAGTCCATGGAATTCTCCAGGCCAGAATGCTGGAGTGGGTAGCCTTTCCCTTGTCCCGGGGATCTTCCTCACCCACGGATCAAACCCAGGTCTCCTGCATTGCAGGCAGATTCTTTACCAGATGAGCCACCAGGGAAGCCCAAGAATACTGGAGTCTATAGGCTATCCCTTCTCCAGGGGATCTTCCTGATCCAGGAATCGAACTGAAATCTCCTAAACTGCAGGCAGGTTCTTTACCAACTGAGCTATCAGGGAAGCCCTCAAATTCTTTACCTTTAAACTAGATGATCCACATTCTTTTCCTTAGGGAATGCTTTCGTATGCAAATGTTTTGTGACCATCCTCTGCTTTCTGTTACCTTTTTCAAGCTTTGGAATATAAAGGGGAAACTCAGCTAAATCTGTCCAGGGCCGAATGGAGGACTGCTTTAATAATTGATGTGATTTTTCTCACAACTTTAGCTGTGAAACTGTGCTGCTGGCTTTTTTTTTTTCTTTCACTTGCCCTCTCTCCAGGCTTGTTACTGACTTACCTGGACCCATTTGAGATGTATTTTTCCATACCTGTTTTCTTCCCTAATCTGAATTTTCTTATTGTTTACCTCTTGAATCTGTTAATATTCTCTTTTAAAGACAGACTAAGGATTCAAAGGCGTCATCTGTCACCCTCTGTGGTGGACAATTTAAAACACTGGGTTCCAAATACTGGCTTTTTGTGTACAGTTTACCTCTCTCTTCCCTCTTCTATTCTTGACATGTTTAAGTGAACATACCCCTAATATTTGATGATGGTGAAAGTAATTTTAATTAAACTTAAAGACTGAAAGTACATCTGAGGCTTCCGTGTAATTCTCAGATTCTTGTTCTTCCTCAGCCTATAGACAGATGGATTGAATTTGCATCTCTTATTTGAGCAGTCATAAGGCTATCCTTCCTGTTACCTGTTGGACAGTGTTCTTTTGGGTTGCAGGTCTTTTTCATTCTCGTGAAATTGAGTGTGTTTTTCAGGTAGAAGCAAAAATATGGCTGAAATGTAATTTATGTGTGGCATTCACAGTTTGAGCAGATTTACCAGGATGCACAGTTGCCTATGATCCATTCAGTGCGAGGCGGGAGAAGTAACATGCCAAGTTCTTTTGCTTCCAGTGTGCTGTGTTCTTACCCTTCTGGGGCTGCAAATCTGCATTTTTACTTTTGTCACTGAATTGCTGTTATTTCTCAGATCATAAAAGAGTAGTGTTTTTAAAAACGACATGAGGGTTTATTAACTTAGTGCTTACACAGCTGTGCTATCTATACAGAAAAATGTGGTTGGAGGCATAATCTTACTCCTTTCAGTTTATAATCTAATTTCAGAGTTGATATAAGAGCTGTGTTTAATGCTTTTTATGTTTCTGTGTGTATGTTACCCTTCTGAATCTTGAAGAAAATAGCATTACACTTTCAATTTTTCTTCATATTCTTGCTTAACACATTATTCTTATTATTTATTTATTAAAATTTGTATGTCTTCATATGTGGATTTTAGACTGATTCTCTAAAGATGAGAGAACACAGGAGTACCTGCCTTTCAAGAACACAGAAGCCTTATCTCTTTCTGATCCCTTTAGCTGTGGGCATATTTTAAAACATCAGCAGGCTTTCGATTTCTCTCACTGAAGGACATTAATGACATTCCCATAAAAACCCAGGCAGTTTCTGTGTGCAGATTATTGTGGACTTGGGTATTGGTTGTTTTTGTCTCTGAGTGTGGCTTTTTTTTTTTCTTTTCTTTTAAACAGGATGTATCAGGATAAATTGGCTTCTCTCAAGAGACAGTTGCAACAACTGCAGGAAGGTTGGTGTGGGATTTCATCCTTTTCTAAACATCCTTCCTAATATTACACACCTTTGAAATCTGTGTATTTCACTTCTCAGTGGGCGTGATTTAAAATTTGGTTTGGTTGATCTTAGCTGTCATTAAAGCGGCCATTTTCAGACTCTCTTGAAATCTCACTGAAGGCCTGCAGAGCAAGTACTGAAAACCACCATGCCAAAAGCTGGCTGATTTTAGGAGAGATGCTTTTACCAAGAATAAATATAATTGTACTGTTCTTTCTAAACTAGATGCTAATGAGCTGTGGGTCATCCCATTTGCTCTCTTTGTTTTGTAAATGACAGGTGGGTTGCGCCTTCTTGAAGGCTGTTTGCTGCTAAAGGCAGTTCCTCACGGGGTGGGGGGGGACGACAGGCTCTCAAGTCCTGTCCTGAGTTTGAATCCTACCTTCACTACTTTCTAGAAATTTGACCTTGGGCACATCACTGTCTCCTCCTTAATTTTTTGAATCCCACCTTCCTAGCTTTCTAGAAATTTGACCTTGGGCACATCACTGTCTTCCTCCTTAATTTTTTGAATCCCACCTTCACGACTTTCTAGAAATTTGACCTTGGGCACATCACTGTCTCCTCCTTAATTTATCTTCTGTTCTGTGAAATGAAGAAAATGGAGGCAAGTGAGATTGTGTGTGAGGAGCAACCAGCTTATCCGGACGCCCTGTGATAGCTCAGGGCCAGTGGTTGCAAACCTTGATTTCCCCTGCAGAGTGAAACATACTCCTGTGACTTGAAATCGCGTGTCTCTGTTTTAGTTTTCCTTCCTGTGGGAAAGGAGGTGTTGCCAGAGAAAGATGGCTCCCTCTAGCAGGTCTGTAAGGTGTGCTTGGCAGGGCTGAGTGAGAAATTGTGAAAAAGTTGCCATTAACGTATCCCACTGAAGCAGTCGTCAGAAAGCAACTTCCCACATGAATTGGGACCCTCCTCATTAGCTGCTTCCGGGAAGAGCCACTTGATCAGGCTCTGTGCTGGAGGGTTTGTCACTAGCCATGTGTGGCTACCTACATTTGACTAGATAAAATTAATAACTCAGCTCTTTGCTGGTACTAGCCCCATGTTCAACTGCCCCATGTGACCAGTGGCCCCATGTTCAACTGCCCCATGTGACCAGTGGCCCCATGTTCAACTGCCCCTTGTGACTAGTGGTTCCATATAGCCTGTTTCCGCCTTTGCACAGCAAGTTCTACTGGATGGCCTTGACCTAGACCTTACTGTGGGGGAAGGAGCTTCTTCAGCAGAGGGAGGCCCATGGGCCAAAGCTGCAACATCGAATGATGAGGGTCCCTGGTGGGTGGCTGCTCCTTTCTTCGACTCCTCACTTGCTCGAGAGTCTTAAAACCATGGTTGGGGTGATTTCTGCTGTGCGCCTTGGCTGGGAACTGAGATGGTTCTGTTCGTAGGTGTCTATTCACAGTGTGCTTTCCTCTAATGTTATTTAAAACATTCACTGGCGGTGCTGGAAAATAATTTTAGGAACCAAAGTGTAGAGCAGTTTTATCTTCACAGTAACTGTTTTATGAATCTCTATTAGGTACATTACAAGAATATCAGAAGAGGATGAAGAAGTTAGATCAGCAGTACAAAGAGAGGATACGAAATGCAGGTGAGGCTCTCTAAACTGGAAGTAAATCCAGTTAATCCAGATTTTCAGCAGTGTGGATGTACTGTGGCCAGAACAGCCATTCTCCAAAATGTGTCTCAGACATCCCATTGTGGGGCAAGTTTTGGGAGACTCCAAAGCTGCCCTTCCATAGAACTGTTCTTTGCCAGCGAGTGGCCTGTAGTCGAGGTTGTTTTCGGAGGTGCCTTGTGGTCAGGCTCCCTCCGTGATGCCCCCAGAGTGGTCGTGCGTGGTTTTTCATACATCTGTGTAGTTGGCTTAGCAGATGACAGAGGAGCTGATGTGGAAAAGGGTTGTTGGCCACTTCACTCCATTTTTAAGTTTGCTTCTTCTGGTCTTTTCTTCCAAGAAGTCAGGGTGCCCTCATGTCGTTCCCCTCAAGTATGGCATCAGAAGCATTTGGAGGGAAGGATTGTGTGCCTTTGTTTTAGTCTGTTGTGCATAGGAACTGTATTCCTTCAACACACGTGTTGAGCCTGTGCTCCATCCCTGCTCTTTGAGGACATACAGCCGTGAAATGCCTTGTCCTTGACTTTAGGAAACTCACCGTTTCTTTGATAGAAGATCTTCAAAAACATATCCAGGTTAAGGAACATCATGACTCAGAGTCACACGAAAAGTAAGATGTGATCAATGTTGAAATAGTGTGTAAACACAGATCCCTGTGCTTATGGGAAATCTTCTATAAGTGGTGAATCTTGAAGCTCCTTGGCTAGCATTTTCCGGGCCAGTACAGTGCTTGTTCCTGCAGAGGTGAAACTCGCACCTGGTTCCAAAAGGAGGTCTGGACCCCGCTCCTCGAGTTGCCATTCTTTTGCTGTCTGAGCCACTTTCCAGCTTTCTGTGGACGGAGGCCTTCTTTCCTTCAGTGAGCAGGTGTCCATGTGCACCAAGGCACAGCAAAGGAGCTGCAGGGTGCGGGGGATGCAGGAAGAGTGGGGGATAGCGCCTCCGTGGTGACCCAGCTCCACTCCCACTCCACTGCCACCCCCTCATTCTAAATTCCTGAGGCCTCTCAGGACATTTTTCCTGGAGCCTTCTTCCTGGAGTCCCCTTTTAGCAGGGAAAGGAGGCCTGAGGTTCCTGGCCTGAGGCCAGCACATCAGAGGCCGAGGTTCCAGGTTGAGGACTTCCTCCCAGCCCTTAAGGGCCTAAACCTCTAAGCGACTGTTTACCCTTGGAGCCTCCGTTTCCCCATCTGGAGAGAGGAATGCTAACGTCTCATGGAATTGGTTTGAGATGCAAGGAGGGAAAGAATATTGATGTGAGCCTCTTCTCTTAAGTGAGAACTCTAGGCTGAGTGTTGATTTGTTTCTCTTTTTTTTTTTTTTAGGTTGCTAGTTTAAAATTCTTAATTTATTTATATTTTTCTCTCTCTTTTTTGGCTGCCCTGGGTCTTGTGCCTTGCTCGGGCTTTCTGCAGTTGCTGTGAGTCGGAGCTGCTCTTCATGTGGTGCTCGGGCTTCCCGCCGTGGCAGGCACGTTGTTATTCACTGCCACCAAGGAAGTTTTACTTAATTCTACTCTCAATCTTCTGTGTCCTTTCATCAGCACCCCTACCCCCACACCCATCCCCAGGTAAAAACGTAGAAGAGCTCCTGAATCAGTCGCATCTTGAGCTTTAAAAAGCACATTTCCTGCAGCGCTAATCCACCTGTTTTTGTTGTGTCTGGTGTCTGGCTGCTTTGAAACATCCACCACCAGCTCTGAGTGCTAATTGTCACTTGACTTGTTGGTGCAGGTGTGAAGTCTCAGAACGGCGCAGGCCTCACACGTCTGGCCCGTTCACACGGTGCGAGTGCAGCAGTCATAGGACTGAGTATGTGGGGCTGGGTGCACTCGGGCTCATGTGCGCCATGCTTCCTGGTGCCGCCGGGATGGCAGCTTCTAAGGGTTAGAAAATTGCGAGTGGCTTGTCTGTTTCCTCAGTTAATTTTCTCATTCAGCAATTGTTGGTTGACGTTGGAGTCTTCATCTCAAGTTACTGAAGCTGTCAGTTTTGTGTGACTGTGCATATGTGCTCCTCTGTGGGTGGATGAATCGGTGGGACTGGTTGGGGTTGCACAGGAGACCCTGTCAGATGGGATCAGCATCCCCTGGAGGTGTTACTCCCCCAACAGTCTTTGTGGACCATTTGCAGCAGCTCTGCTGTCACCCAGAAAAGATGAGAAGCCACGGACTTCCTTGGTTCCAGTGCTGGGTTTGCAGAGGCCTTGTAGTCTAGGGGTGGGGAAGCTGCTGGGTTAACAGGCACTGCTCGCCTGGCACGCTGAGTGCTAAATAGCCGATGATCCTGTGAGTGGATGCTCTGAGAGGTTCTTGGTGGGTGACGGGGCCTCGGAAAAGGCCTTGCTGTGGAGGCTGCAGTAGATTTAACAGTTGGAGTTGTGGTCAGAGCCTGGAGGGTGTTGTGGGCGGAGGCCTGGGTGTGACCAGAGGCTGGGTGGCCTGTGACCAGGGCCCCAGGAGGCCTGGGGGACTCTGCCTTCTGTCTGCTCGGGGAATGTCCTTCCTCACCACAGAGAGCCCTGTGCACGAGGCTTTAAAAACATCACATTGCCTCTGCTTCTGGACTAACTGAATTGTTTCTTCTGTCCCTTAGGACTGTTGAGGGTGTGTGCTCAGTGAAAGAAGGGCTAACTTGACTTTTATTTTGCCAGGGTAGCTTGGTTCCTGCTGCCCCCTTCTGTTCAGGGCCAGATTTTAACTAGTCCTGCCTCTTCACGTAGTCACACTTTACTGATAGAAACATGTGCTCTGTGTAACGGTGCTCTCAGAAAGCAATTACTGCTTCTAAATGAATCCTAACGTCACTGTCTAGAAAGGTGGCATAGCTTTGCGAATCTAATTGCATGTTTTCTCTCTTTCAGAGCTCTTCCTCCAGCTGGAAGTAAGTACCACGGGTTGTCTGGGCTTGCAGGATCTTTGTCAGGGTGGGATCTTGCTCTTCCAACCCAGTGGCCTTTCCTTCATCACCACATAGACGTAGGGAATCCCCACTGGAAGCCTCAATTAGGGTTCTGTTTGACTAAAGGACATTTGGTCTCAGCTCAGAAATTCTGTTTGTTGGTCGGGCAGCCTGTGCTTATCCCAGGGGCTTGACAGATGGATACTCACCCCTCACTGCATTCTTGTTGACTCTCATCTCACATTACAGCCATTTGGGGGTACATGGTAAAAAACTCACTTGCCAGTGCAGAAGACATATAAGAGATGCACATTTGATCCCTGGGTCAGGAAGATCCCCTGGAGGAGGGTATGGTAACCCACTTTAGTATTCTTGCCTGGAGAATCCCATGGACAGAGAAGTCTGGTGGGCTGTGGTCCATGGGATTGTAAAGAGTCGGACCTGGCTGAAGCAAATTAGCACACATGCATGCACTGAATTATAATGGCCTAATAGTTGGTTATATTGGTCCTCAAAGCAGCCAGGTCTCTGAATCAGCTCAGTTTCATCCTTTTGAAACTCTGGATGGGAGGGAAAGACTGATTAAGATCTTTGACTCAGCAGATGTCTGAGAGCTGGTTCCATGTGAGGTGCAGAGCTACAGGCAGTGATGAGGGCCAAATCTTGGGTGATGTGCTTGCTCCTAAGGGGCCAGTGTGTGTGTGGCGAAGCGGGAGGGTGGGGGGGTGGTCATGGTTTCTCAGAGCTACGTTATTGGAGACTGAAGTCAGCACAAGCACGCATAGTCATGGCCCAGAGGGTCACACGACCCACAGCCATACCCACCAGGAGTCCCCTTTTTCTTCACTTCAGGCAATGATGAGATCTGGAAAATGGATGCATATGCATTTTTTTTTTTTTTACTTAGTATAATTTCACTGTTTGAGTGTCTCTCGTGGTTCAGGCACCTAATAAGTGAGCTTGTTCTCTTGTTGGTCTTTATCTTTCTGTTAGATCTAACCTTACTATATGCATTAAAAGATAGGGTAACTCAGGCTGTCTTGGTATCTTATAACTCATCTTGAATATAGGTACTTCATCTGGAATATACTATTTGAAGTTGTGTCTTCAAAAGGGTTTATTTACTGTTTTTGAGAAACTTAGGTTTTGTTTCCACATACAAGCCACAAAGTATAAGATGTGGAAGAGAGGAAATACCTGATGACAAGTGAGGGATTCACATAAAAACCAGAAGTTGTGTGGTTCAGTTTCATGCATGCATTGGAAAGCTTGCTCCCAGACACCCTGTTACTGCTCGTTGGCATGTGACTGCTGCTGTCTCTCTTGTTTCTAGAAAAGGTACTTTCTTGGTGCTTATGCACAGAACAAGGCTTTGTGTTCGGACCCTGGCTGCCAGGGTTATTTAGCCACAATCTGTGTTTCTTTTTTGCTTAGACGGAACAAGTGGAAAGAAATTACATCAAAGAAAAGAAGGCGGCAGTGAAAGAATTTGAAGACAAGAAGGTTGAGTTGAAAGAGAACTTAATTGCTGAGCTAGAGGAAAAGAAGAAAATGATTGAAAATGAAAAGCTAACGATGGAACTGACCGGAGGTACGAAAGCACCACAGAACAGGATCCAGTGAAATCTGAGGGGGTCTTTGAGGGAGGGAGGCACTCCAGTGCTGACTCCTGTCAGTTCCTCCTCGTCAGAGCAGAGTGAGCTGAAAGACGGGTAGGGGGGCAGTCTTTGACATGGCAGGTCATAGTTATAGCTCTGTTTTGTATTGGCTGTGTGACTTTAAGCAAGCCACTTAACCTCTCTGAGTGTATTTTCCCCTCTATAAAATGAGGCTGATCATGCCTTATTCCACAAAACTGATTAGAAATATGAGTGCCTAGTACAGGGCCCTGTACATAACAGGTGTTGGGTAAATGGTAGACCTTTAACAGTGACTGCAGCATCAGGCTTCTGCTTTATTTAACAAAATTCCTGGGTCAGCTGTCATTCCAGTCTTGCTTATCTTCATGAATTACTTGGCCAAGTTCCTCTGTGCTGGTGGAAATCCCTCTGTTTGTTTTTTTTTTGCTGGGGGGGTGGGTTTGGGGTCTACCTTCGTTATGGAAAAAGCATTGTCTTAACTTTGACCTGTGAGAACAGAGGCTTTGGCTATATTGTCTGTGCTGTTAGATCCCTTCGCCCCAGGTGTTACTGTGAACATTTCAGCAGGGGTAGCTAAACTGCGCTGTTCTCCTGTGAAGCTAGTAAAGTTACGTTAGACTTGGAGCCAGTCGCTCCCTGGCCTTCTAGGATTCAGTTGTCTGCATATGGGAACTCAGCAGGTTTGAGGGAGAAGCAATATGGGCTGCTTTTTCTGTTGCCATATGTAGACCAATGACTCTGAGAAGGATACAGGATGGGAATTGGCTTGAACTAGCTGTTTTGGAACTTGGCAAAATTTCCATCAGCAAATACTGAAGGCACGTCAGTGTTGAGTTTGTCACTTGGCTTTGTAAATGGCATGCCTTCTGCACACCCCCAGATTTACTCTTAAAATCATGTTCAGAAGGTCCTGGGGCTCTGGCATGTCTCAGTTTTGTTGAGTGCTCTAGAAAGACCTTGTTTTATGTAAGTCCTCAGGCCTGACTTTGAAGCTAAAAGTAACAGTTCAGAGCTTTATTTCCCCTTTGGTATTTTTGGTGCTGTTAGCCAACACGGCCCTCCCCCTGACATGGACTTCTAGCGCCAGTCCCCACGACACACCAGTGATATGTGGTTGTGTCTAAAGTAGGGGTCTGGCTCTTGAAAAATCTCTCTTCTGATACCTTCCTCATTGAAAGACTTGGCAAAAGGAATGAATTCCTTGAAGACCATTGACTGAAACTCAGAAATATGTCCTGGTGAGAATGGATGCTATATAAAACAGCATCTTCAGAACAGCACCGTCTTGTTCTTGTTGAGGCACTTTTTTGATTAAACTGAGAGCACAGTGGCTCCTTGTCCGGTCCCAGTCTGCGTGGCTGTATTTTGACCTGCACACCCTCTTCTCCAACGTGGCTCCGGCGGCATTGACGCCTCATCGATCCCCGCTAGAGCCACCAGATGCTCAGAGCCTTCATTAGGCGAGTGGGAAACATTGTCAGTTTACAGCCTCTCCCTTTCCATCTGTGGGGAAGGCTGTCAGCCCCTCACCTGTGATTTGGCATCCTCAATATTGACAGGCAATAGTCATTGTTGAGCCAGGCTGTTTTATAGCCGGAATTTTAACAGGGACAGGAGACATCCTCAGTGACTTAAGAGGCTGAGCCTGCCAGGGTAGAAAAGACAAATAAATGCAGGGAAATCATTTGTGACGCAGTAAAATAGACTGCAGGAGCTTACAGCCTGCCACGGGCATTAAAGGTACTGATGTCCTTCCTCAGGTCGTTTGGTACCCTTGGCACGGAAAGCGCTGCCAAGGTAATGATGGACTGTCTGAAGGGAAGGCACTGGAGCTAGAAAGGTAACGAGCGTTTCCACAGATGGTGCTGCCGTGGTGTCGGCTTAAAGGCCCGCTGCCTTCCTCTTGCTGAGTGACTGATTTCACCTCTGTGGATTGATGCCCAGTATTAGTGCTGCCTAGTTCTGCCCAGAAAAGATGCTTCTTAAAATTTCCTTTTCTGGTTCAACATGAAGATCTCTTGAAAAACAAAATGGAGTGTGGGTCCGATGAGAAACTCAAACCAAATAACCCATTGGAAAACAGGCGTTCCTGGTGAAGTGCTCTATCTGAGCAGGACTTCAGCCTTTACAGCCCTCTGTGGGAAATGGTGGGACATTCTCTAGGCTGTGTGAACCACTAGTGGAGACCCCGGGACAGCTGGGTTGTTCAGGCAGGAAGGTGTACTGTCGTAAAGAAACTGGGATGTGAGCAGCAATTCCCTCACCTTGAGTGTGGATGTGAGTCACCTGTGGTCTTGATAAAATGCAGATTCTGATTCAGGGGTTCTGCGGTGGAGCCAGTGATCTGCATTTCTGACCACCTCTTCAGGGCCTATGATGCTGTTGGTCAGACCACACTTGGAGGAGTGAGATTATAGAGAGAATCACCCAAGTGTGAGTTTTCTCTGCAGTTGAGACCAAAGTTACAAGTAACCACGATAATTAATGAGACCTTCATGAGCTTGAAAACGTGTGGGGGCTTTATCTTTCTTCGTTTGTGTGTCCCCTTCCCCCTTAGGCCAGCCGTCTTTTCTCCTGCCTGCTGACAGCCCACTAACCACCACTTCATCTTCTTTTTTAAGTGTGTGCCTCACCAGGGGCGTCTTCCAACCAACCTGCAGGTCCCTGTGGAAGCTATTCATGACCTCAGTAAAGCCTGTGAGGTTCCTTAGAAGATCCTGGATTCATGGCGAGAGCCATGAGTAATGATAACATCAAATAGGAGCTCTGAGTACTTACCTCGAGCTAGGTGTTACATGAAAATATGAGAGCTGCCGCTGAAGGCTGACAGGAGTGGATGAACCCCAGCCCTGCCTTGAACTTGCTTCTGTGGTGGGGTTTTGTTGTTTGGGAGGGAGCTGATAGAACCCGCTGTGGAGGTCTGATGTGGAGATGGTGCGATGTGCCCCTGAGGGGCTGGCACACAGAGCAGGCACTGAGGGCCAGTGAAACTGGAACCTCATGCAGCCCCTGTGACTCCTTCAACTTGACTTAGCAGGGCAGGCGCGTGGGAATGGAGCCCTTTACTCCAAGCGTCCCAGTGAGATGATTCTCCGACTCCAGGCGTGTTCTGTTAACCACCACGTGATGCTGACTCCAGAAACCCTCCTAACTCCTGTGGCACTGGGTGCGTCACAGAATGAGCTGCCCGGAAGGCCTTTGTCCTCAAGGAGCCCGTGTTCTCATAGTTATAAGACCGACGTGGATCCGTGCCTCCCTCAGTGTGAGGTGGTTCTGACAGAGGAGTGTCCTAAATGAAGGTAAAGATGTGTCAGGCTGGTTTCTAGTGGCAAGGAAACTTTATAAGACACATGTGGTTGTAGTGATGCAGGAGGGGGTTCACACCACATAGACCAGATGCCAGTGAGCAGGGACCCTTGGAAGTGAGAAGAGGCTCCAAACAAACGGCATGGGAGAGAGGACAGAAGAGGGAACCTGGATTTGGGGTGGGGCGGGCTCATCCCCCAGCGTCCTTTTCTGATGCTGCCATTGTGGAATCCAAGCGTTGTGGGGGCCTGGTGGGTTTACCCTTGAAGTGCGACCTCTGCATTGTGGGCTGCTGGCCTAACGGAGATCAATCCCCTCATTCCTACCCAGTTTGGCTACAGAAGACCTGACCTTGATTTTCACCCCAGGCTCTTCCCCTCCCCCCCCGCCTGTCTCTTAAAGCCACCCATTTATAGTCACCATGCAGGCTTGGTTTGTGACATTGCCAGTAGAAAGGGGTGCCTGGGGTTTGCCCCGGGCCTGCAGCCCGGCCCCTTGTTTGTGGGTAGCTGCCCATCTGCCATAGTGTTGACCCTGCTGTGGCTTTTCTGTCGGAGACGACACTGTTTCCTGGTCGATGTCTTCTCCAGGGTGGCCACACTGTTGAAGTCTGAGTTTCAGTCCCAGAAGTTTGTCTTTTGTCAGAGCATTTGGGACCCCTGGTTAAACCCAGGAGACTGATCTAAACCCAGCCTGTTGATTCTGGTGAGAACTATAATTTCCAGATCAGCTCAGACCCAGGTGGCCAGCACCTCTCATCTTTCTATTAAAAATCGTCTGTGGAAGCCAACCATGCAAACCTTGCTGGGACTGGAGCAAAATGAGTTAAGTCTTACTGTGTCAGTTGGGACTGTGATGCCTACACACATTGCCCTTCCCCTTGAGTTACATCCTCCAGCTGGACCCTGGGCCAGGACAACTTCCTGCTCACTCACTCTCCTAGACAGTGGTGGGGACATGCTATTTAATTTCAGAGATTTCCTCAGAGCACCTTCCTTATGCTGAAGTAGTCTTTTGGGTAAATTCATTAGGCTAATGCCATGACTCGGCCAGTGAAATGGATTGATTTTTGCCATTGCAGAGAAGAATTCGATTATGTTTTCTTATCTGTGAGTCATTGGGTGCAGTTATTTTTTTCTGAGTTGTTTGGCTTTGAATGCACCAGCTTATTCCCAGATCTTCTCAGCTCTCCTGCTCCCTGCTTGTTTCCATCATGTATCTCCTACCCCTGGAGGGCAGGGCCCACTGGCTGGAGTCTTGGTGCCATATCTCTGGTGTTCTTTCATTTTCCAGAT
Organism: Cephalophus harveyi; assembly: GCA_006410635.1. NCBI lineage: Eukaryota > Metazoa > Chordata > Mammalia > Artiodactyla > Bovidae > Cephalophus > Cephalophus harveyi. Next base: position 349,727 of record SJYT01062107.1, read on the forward strand.
TAGGTCTAAGTGTTGTAAAGCCTCACAGTTGACAGCAGTTGGCTTCAAGTTTGTAACTTCTATTGCAGCTGTTTGTGCCATGACTTCTCGGAAAGATCTTTGTATGGTTTTTTCCTGGCTGAGAGCTCGATGATAAAAACTGGCATTGACTGAACTCTAGTTACGCCAGGCACCATGTTGAGGGCTTTATACCTGTCATCATGTAATCTTCACAGCACCCTGTGAGGGAAGTGTTACCGGTATGCACATTTTATAGATGAGGAAACTTGAGATGCAAGAGTATTTGCTCAGCCTGCCTGACACGTCACACACTGCCACGGGGATTCCCACCCACCCAACCAGTAAGAAACTGGGAGGGCGGCGTCTCAGCACAGGGTAAGAGACGCCTTTTAGGGAGGCGGCCTCTCGCTCTCCCCCGTTACGTCCTCGGGCCTCGCGCGTTGCCGTGGTGGACGGGCCTCGTCGAATTCTCTCAGGCTGTCCTGTCAGCTGTTCATGTAGGTGACAGTCACAAATGAACTGGCGCTCATCCTCAGGCTTGACTTCATCTAGTTGTTCTGTGGGGAATCCTGTGCAGCCAGCCCCTGCTGTGTGCCGGAAGTGTGCTCGGCCTTGGGGTGGAGTTCGTGTGTCTGCTGGGGGAGTGACCAGGAGCTTGGTGGAAGGGCTCGTACAGATGCTCAGGTTGCTGGGAAGAAGGCAGGACTTCTCAGAAGCCATAACAGCAGGGGGAGCATGTGAGCTGGCTCTCGGAGGTGGTTTCCTGGTAGAAAAGAGGAGGCTGGGCAAGGGACAGCCCGCAGTGGCTGAAGGCATAAACAGGGCGCTGCCTGTGGGTGACCGAAGAGTTGAAAAGCTCGCGCAGAGACTCTGCAGGGAGGAGAAGGGACGGAGACCAGAAGGGAGAAGTGAGTGAAGTCGCTCAGTCATGTCCGACTCTTTGTGACCCCGTGGACTGTAGCCTACCAGGCGCCTCAGTCCATGGAATTTTTCAGGCAAGAGTACTGGAGTGGGTTGCCATTTCCTTCTCCAGGGGATCTTCCCGACCCAGGGATTGAACCCGGGTCTCTTGCATTGCAGGCAGACACTTTACCGTCTGAGCCACCAGGGAAGCCGTCATGGCCTTTATTCTGTAGCTAAAGCAAGGCATTGGTATGTTTCCTGAGAAGAGTGATGTGGTGAATGATCTGATTTGTGTCTGAGGAAGAGCCCTTTGACAGAGGCGAGGATATGATGAGAGGATGGAGTTGAGAGGTAGTGAAAAGGCGGCATGCGTGAGTGCTAAGTTGCTTTAGTCGTGTCCGACTCTTTGCGACCCCACGGACTGTAGCCCACCAGGCTCCTCTGTCCGTGGGATTTTCCAAGCAAGAATAGTGGAGTGGGTTGCCATGCCCTCCTCCAGGGGATCTTCCCAACCTAGGGATCGAACCCGCATCACTTAAGTCTCCTGCATTGGCAGGTGGATTCTTTACCACTAGTGCCCCCTGGCAAGTCCAGTGAAAGGGCAGGACTGCCATTATCTGAGGGATCTGATGTGTAGGTGAAGAAAGTCACAGATGACAGTTGGCTCTGACTAGGGAGGGTGGGTGGGGGAGGAGATGGTCTTGGGGGTGAATCACAGGGAAGAGTGGTTCACTCGGAACCTGGAGAAGAATGTGTGGCGGTGTAGGATGATGTGCGGCAGGGTAGATGGAGCTGGAGCGAGAACTGACAAGACCTCAGAGCTCACCTGCATCTAAGGAGCAGGCCAGCAAAACGGAGGCCAAGGATGGAAACCAGGAGCGAAGGAGGGACCTCAAGGAGAGGTTGTGTATGGGGGGAGGTGGTCACAGTGACAGCCAGTCAAGAGAAGTCAAGGAGGAGGAAACTAGACCTTTACCAGGAGCCTTCAGGATATATCAGTCTGGATAGTCGAGTAGTTAAAAAAGGTGGTAAAATAAAATAATAAGAGTTCAGATTTGTAAATCTCATGTAAAAATGTTGAGACTGAGGCTAGAAGCCTCTCAAGAGCCTATTACACCACTGGGCTTTGGTTCACTCACTGTCTGTGGAAAGGGCGGGAATTCTTGTGGCCTCTTGATTGGAGAGAGGAGAAAGAGGGAAAATGCCTAGTTTCCAGGGAGTCGGAGCAGAGCCGCAACAGCTGCAGTGGGAAGCTGCAGGGGGGCTGCTGTTTCTGAATGGTGTGTGTGCTTGGGTCAGCTTTCAGAGTCTCCTGAGCGCAGGCCCCTCGGAAGTCATCTGACGTCTGACTCAGGTCACGCGTGAACTGGACATCCCTCATAAAACAACCCTGATGGGGTGGCTCTGGGGCTGATAGTCCTCCTGTGGATTCTTGCTGACTTCAGGTTGGATAGCTTTACCCATTCCATTCTTTGGCCACAGACTCCATGGAAGTGAAACCCATCATGACCAGAAAGTTGCGGAGGCGACCGAATGATCCTGTCCCCATCCCAGACAAGAGGAGGAAGCCTGCTCCTGATATCCACTCGCATCAAGCCTTCATCACGCCTTTTCCTTTAGACCACGGAATCCTTTGCTTTTCCTTTTGATAGACTGAACATGGCCATTGTCCTACAGGGATTGTCATATTAGGTTGGAAAGCACATATATTCGTCCGTGAGGTAGAGGGTGGCCATTTTATGATTGGAGTCCTCACTCGTTTCTGCTTTGAGTGGGAGGGAGTTGCAGAGAGCTGTCATTTGGAAAGGGACTCTGGGCTCCTTTTACACTCACTTGGAGATTCGGGACAGCTGAAAATTTCATGTGCCCTTGATTTTTCCACTTAGCAAATGAGAATAGTAACTGCCTCTTGTACTTCAGTCAGCTGTATCCCCCAAACAGTGGATTGCAAACTGCTGTTCAGTTGAAGCAATAAAGAGTTTAGTTAGACGTCAAGAAACCCCTCTCATCATAACAATGGAAAGGAGATACGTGGTGGGTGGGGGGCAGGGGGCTGTATTTATCCTCTCGAGGAGATAATAAATAGCCATTTGTACAGAATGGTTTTCTTATTTATCTGCCAGAAGGACAGGGCATGACTTCAGGTCCCTTCATCTTCTCGACCGAGAATTGAAGCTGCTAGGCAAGATTATGTATGTGTGTGGAAGTCTCAGATCTTTGGGACCAAAGGAATTCCCAAGTGGCAGGTGAAGCTTTTCCCTGTGTCCTGGGCTCTCGCTGTTACTGTAGTTACCTCTGGAGTCTCATTTCACCTTCTTAACCACTGACATTTGTAAGATGGGGGAATGTGGATTCTTTTACATACCTGACTTCTCCACGTTGAGTAGGAGGATCAGAAAGTTCTGAGAGGCAAACTGTAGGAACATGGTGGAACTTCCTCTCACTTGGTAGATTGTCAAACGCTGGCACCATCTTGTTAAATTCTGTTTGCTTGGAAACTGTCCTTTTTAGATACATTCCTTTAACTCTCACCACCCCAGCTCAACTATTTGTTAACAGATGAGCAGATCATGGAGGATCTGAGAACGTTAAATAAGGTACAGTGTGATTTTTTTGTTTATTTGAAAGCTCGGGCTTTATTTTATTCACATGTTGCTTGTGAAATAACTGTGATACCTTTGATACCTTAAGTTGCATCTGAAATGATTTTCTCTAAGATTTTTTTGTTGTTCTTCCTACAGCTGAAGTCACCCAAGAGACCAGGTAAGTGCACAATGTTACAGGCATTTGTGCAGCCTTTTTATTGTATCGTTGGAAAAGCATGTGAATGCCTGACAAGGAGTTGTCATGGTTTTCAAAAATAAACCATTCATTATTTACCTAAGAGTAGTCATCATGGAAACCAAAGGGGACCTTTAAGCTCATCCTCCCCTGATTTTTATTTGTAACCCTGCTATGTTAAAAGTGCCTTTGTCTTTTCCTTAGGATTTATTGTAAAAAAGACATACGATTTTTTCCTTTCCTTTGTAGGCATTAGGCATAAGATGTCAGCCCAGATCCCTTTCGGAAGATGAAATCGGAGGATATTTGAGTGTTAGTCGCTTGGTAGAGTTCAGCACGAGGCGTGCTTACCCAGTGGCTTTTCACAGGCTGGTTCTCCTCAGGGCCTTTCAGGCTACTCCCAGTCCCAACTTACAGAAGAGACAGGCCCAGTGTTTAGGGTGCTTCATTCAGAACAGCACTCAAGGGTCTTTGCTAGGCTGCAAAATAGAACTCTGGACTGGCAAGGCATTTTTTGTTGTTGTTGTTTTTAAACATGCAATTACTTACACATCTGTCCATGAGGTGAGTCTTGTGAAAGGAAACAAGATTCTTCGCACTCTAAGTAATTCCCTCCTGAAAGCCACTATGGTCCAGAGAGAAGTCCTGAGAGTCTGAAGGCCTGGTGGGGCGGGTTTGTGAGTAAGTGTGTGAATTTAGATGATTTGATCCCATTTTAGTTATCAGCGCTATTAGCTTGACTCGATACATACCCCAATAACCTACTCTATCTCTTAATAAATATTTCTAGACATTTAATTTTTATAAATTTAAAGAGGTTTTTCTAGTTCTTGCCCACTGGAGCTTCTGATTGTCAGTGGTGTTTTAGTCCTACCCCCAGTCACCTTGGGCACATCTTTAGCCTGCCTGAGCCTCAGGTTTCAGTTTCTCTTCCATGGGGAGGTTAATCTTTGCCTTGCCTGCTCACAAAGTTGCTTTGAATATGTAATGTACAAGAATTTTGTTGAATTTCCATTTATTACAACGGTAAGAACTTGAGGATCACGAAGATCCTTACCCCCTTTTAAATAGCATTTCACTTAAAGCATGTTAGTGGGTGGACTCGCATGTTTGTGACATGCTTAGTCATGGGAATATCTCTTTGGTTCCTCCAGCATCCCCGTCCTCTCCCGAACACTTGCCCACCACCCCTGCAGAGTCTCCAGCCCAGAGATTTGAAGCTCGGATAGAAGACGGCAAACTGTACTACGATAAAAGATGGTAAGTTCTGTGTGAACATAGGTTACTCATTAGTATCTCGAAAGAACCGTTTGGAAAGAGGGCCAGGGCTGTCTCTAGTTATTATTTCAGAGCATGGCTGCTGCTTAGCTAAAGGTGGAGGGAGGTTAAGAAGTGTGTCAGGAGTCTTGGATTGATGCTGCTTGTTAGATCTCTGAAGGCAGTGTTCCCCAAAACATGTCCTTCTGATCATGCTGCTGCCACCATGCTAGAACCTGCAGGCTTACATCTTTTGTGGTGCCCCTGTAGCCTGGGGTCAGGGTTTATGTCCCCCTCTGTCTCCCCTTAACTGTGCCCTCTGCATGCTGAAATTAATAGGGGTTCTGTGGAAGAAAAGATTCTGTGGTCAGGTGAGTGTGGGCAGTGGCTGTGTTAACTAAGATCAGTGGGTTTCGTCTTTGTAGCACGCTGGGTCTTCTGATACGCTAATGTACACTGTGAATTTATGAGATGTTACTCAGTACTGTTTATCTGACCAAGGTACCCTTTTACACAGGCTGTCCTGGTGGCTCAGTGGTAAAGAATCTGCCTGCCAGTGCAGGAGATGTGGGTTCAGTCCCTGGGTTGGGAAGATACCCTGGAGGAGGAAATGGTGTCCCACTCTAGTATTGTTGCCGGGGAAATCCTATGGACAGAGGAGCCTGGTGGGGTCGCAGAGGGTAGGACATGAGTGAGTGACTGAGCATGTGTGCACCCTTTTACACACCACATCCTGCAGCACAAGTGTTCCAGGGAGAGGGCCTGGGAGAGTTGTAGCCTAAAACATTACTAGTTTAGATTGAAGATGGTTTGAAACCTTCAGGCCACCATTGAGGTCATTGGGAAGAAAATAGCAAAACAATATGAAAAACCTTATTCGTGCATTTGCTCTTTTTGTAAAGGTTTCCTACTCTTTGCTCTGTGACTGGGCATCTGCTAGGTGTCAAGTCACCTGGACCCTGCCACCTTTTCTTTAAATTCTCAATTCTTCCTTTTATTCATTGCCCACGTGTAGGCATTGGTCAGGGTAAGTCATGGCGGACACGTTTTCATGCTGCCTTTCTACTTGTTTGTATGGAGAATGTTTCTCTGGGTTATTGTAGGGTCTCTGTAATTGCCATTTGTAATGGTTATATAATGTTTTGAGTTTCAGTCTTTAAACAAAAATTCAAAAATAAGTTATGATTATTTTGAATGTTTTGAGGTTTCTTTAAAAAGAAGCCCCAGTGTTAAATGTCTGAAGTTGGTAAAAACGCTCAGAGACCTAGCGGTGCCTGAAGTAAATCAGTTCCACCCGTGAGGTTACAGTGAGGTAATCACCCAGTAGAGGATGAAGGCTGGATCTGTCTGTCAGCCTGATCTTGGTGACTTCTTCTCCTGTCATTTGATTCTTCGGTGTCCTTCTAAAAGGCCAGTTGTGTTGTTTTCTAGGGTTGCTTGTCAGAACACATCACCACTAGATGGCAGGCCCCGACAACTCAACACATCAAGGGGCAAAATAAGATGAAAAATGTTTCTAATAATGAAAACCAAATAACCTTTAAAGATCAAACTCACACATAAGAACCATCTTCAAAAATGATGAGCTTTATCACTAACATCTTTACGAATCTATGAGTCCTAAAGCCCTGTGATATTTCAGATGATGTTCATTTTGTCATTGCGTCGCTTTCTGTCTTCCTTCTCCTAAGGCTTAGTCCTCAGATTTACGAGATATGAAAAGGCAGTAAAATAAAATTCTTTGTTTTTCTAAAGAAAGGATCCACAGTGATGGGGGTTTCACAGTGTAGATCGTGGTCAGGTGGGATGTGTCCAGCCACCTAAGCATTTGGAAGGAATTTCACTGTCTTTCTCTCAGTGGCAGCAGAGATTTTTCAAGTGTCTGGGAGCATCTGATAATTTCAGTGACTTTCAGGTTGCTAACTCTGTGGTTAAGTATGATGACTGTTGTTTTCTGCATTCTTGTGTTCCTCTTCTGTGGCCTTGCTGGTCAGAGTTCACGTCACATCTGCTGAGAGAGGGCCCCTCCCTTTCCGCTGGATCTGGAAAGTGTTTGCCAGAATCCTGGCTGGTACACTCCCAGTGCAAGACTGGCCTCTCACATCTGACCAGGCTCCTGATGTTTGGCTCTGTGTCCTTGTCAGTTTGGAGACTCTCATTCTTCCTTCTTTCTCAGTAGTCCTGGCCTGTGGCCGAGAGGTCAGCTGAACTGCTTTCTGCTCTTGCCAGTGGCGTGAAGTATTTTTGTGAAACAATATTTCTGGCAAATTGAGTTTTAAATGACTTCATCACAATGAGTGTGATTTGGGCTGCCCATCTTGGCCTGAACGCTTATTTATCAGGCTACGTTTCACTTGGGAAGATGAGCATCTGCCCTTGCCTCTGGGTACACTGCTTTTAAGATATTTTATGTCCTGCTGGAGGTTTTCCTCACGTTTTGATTTGTACTAATGACCCTCCTTAGAAAGCACTGTGAAAGTAGCTGAGATTTTAAGGTGACTCACTGATGGTGCCGGTGGACTGTGTTTTCTCCCCTCACTTTAAATCTGGGGCTGCTAAAGTGAATCCAGTGAAATCACCCATGTGCATGGGTGAATTTAACCCTCCGGCCTGGCTGTTATGAATAACTCAAAGCAGTGACTCTTTCTTTATTTTTAATTGGAGGATAATTGCTTTACCATGTTGTGTTGATTTCTGCTGTACAGCACCTTGTATCAGCTATAAGTGTATGTATATCCCCTCCCTCTTGAGTCACCCACCCACCCTACCTCCCCAGCAGTGCCTCTTTACAGCTGGAATTGGGACTCCTTGCAGTCCTTTGTTTGTAACATGGCATTCGTTTTTTGGGGGAAATAAAGCATTAATATCAGGATTCCCAGGAGGATACAAAATTAAATTAATTCTACCCCTTCTTTGCCCCACTTTTTGACCCACCTTCTAAAGAAATTGCTTTCTTCAATAATAGTAATGGTGGTTCTAGTTCATTGGGTTTAATAGTAGAGGCAAAACTTTAAGGACTTAATTGTAGGAATTCCCCCAGGTCAGAATTTCCATTAGTAATAGAGTCAATTTGATGTTTGGGGCTTGTTCTCTGAGGCTGTTTAAAATATTTTTTCAGCAGAGATGAGTTGTAGCTTATCAAACAAGTTCAGTTCAGTCGCTCAGTCATGTCCGACTCGGTGTGACCCCATGAATCGCAGTACGCCAGGCCTCCCTGTCCATCACCAACTCCCGGAGTTCACTCAGAAGATGTGTATAAGAGACAGTGACTAGACGGACCTTAGTCGGCAAAGTAATGTCTCTGCTTTTGAGTATGCTATCTAGGTTGGTCATAACTTTTCTTCCAAGGAGTAAGCGTCTTTTAATTTCATGGCTGCAGTCACCATCTGCAGTGATTTTGGAGCCCCCCAAAATAAAGTCTGACACTGTTTCCACTGTTTCCCCATCTATTTCCCATGAAGTGATGGGACCGGATGCCATGATCTTCGTTTTCTGAATGTTGAGCTTTAAGCCAACTTTTTCACTTTCCACTTTCACTTTCATCAAGAGGCTTTTTAGTTCCTCTTCACTTTCTGCCATAAGGGTAATGTCATCTGCATATCTGAGGTTAATTGGTTTTAAAAAAAAAGGATACATTTTTACTAATTTAACTCAATTTTTGTTGCCTTTTTTTTTTTTTTTAACATTCTTTGAACATGCTTTGAATTTTCCGCTATTTTTTTTTTTATTAGTATTTAGAATTAGCAAGTAAATTTGTATGGTAAGGTTGCCATATACTTTCTGGTTTCATCTTGAAAACTTACCCCTCCTATCACCCACTATGTATGAACACTTTAATTTCTGAGGACTTGTTTTTTCCCAGAGAATTTGGATAATTAGTAGATTTGATATCCAGGGATAATGGTTCCCCAGGACCACTTTGTGATGCGAGAGAACCCCCCGGAGGTTCCAGAGCCTCTGCTTCAGAAGGACTTGGGAGTCAAGTTCGGGAAACAGTGCTGGCCAGCTCTCCTGTGGAGCACACAGTAGGCACAGGAGCATGTGAGCAGTGGTGGGCGTTCAGTGACCCCAGAGTAGGCAGGGTTGAGAGGTGGCCAGTCATGTAAGTCCTAGACCATTTCCCAGGCTTACTGGACCAGATTGCATTTACTCCCGATATCTACTTTAAAGCCAGGCTGGTGTGTGGGCATTTGGATGCTTAGTGTATCGGAAGGAAGGTACAGTGCATCCTAGGACAGCTTTCTGGCTGTCTCCCAGAATTGTCTTTAACAGATATTAAGACATGATTTGTGACATTAAGTTTTCTTCTCACCATTTTTTGGTTACTTTGGTATTTTCCAGTATTGTGGCTTATAAGTAAGTGAAAGTGAAAGTGAAGTCGCTCAGTCGTGTCTGACTCTTTGCGACCCCATGGACTATAGCCTACCAGGCTCTTCCCTCTGTGGGATTCTCCAGGCAAGAGTACTGGAATGGGTTGCCATTTCCTTCTCCAGGGGATCTTCCCGACCCAGGGATCGAACCTGGGTCTCCCGCATTCCAGGCAGATGCTTTAACCTCTGAGCCACCAGGGAAGCCCATAAGTAAGTACAGTATACTTTTTTAATACAAGTAATAAGGCTTCCCTGGTGGTTCAGACAGTGAAGAGTCTGCCTGCAATGCAAGAGACTCAGGTTTGATCCTTGGGTTGGGAAGATCCCCTGGAGAAGGAAATGGCAATCCACTCTAGTATTCTTGCTGGAGAATTCCATGGACAGAGGAGCCTGGTGGGCTACAGTCCTTGTGGTTGCAAAGAGTCGAATATGACTAGGTGACTAATGCTTTCACACTTTTGTACCTATTTATTCAGAAAAGAAGAAAACCATGCAATGAAAAGAAATATCATTCTTTTCTGAGATTTTTATTTTATATTTTGGTGAAATTTTAATATATATTTAATAGACATTTTAATATATAAGCTTACCTGGTTTTTTTCTGTGTATATGATACACACATAACACACATTATGTTGTATTATGTACCCAGGGACATAATGGATGTAGTTTTTTTCTTGACTTAGCAGTATATTGAGCACATTTCACACTAGTTATATACTTCTATACCACACCTACCCATGACCTTTCTTTATTAAAGTATTTAGAAAGTAGTATCAGGGTGACTTGAGGCTAGTTGCATGTTGTTTTGTGTTTTTTATCTCTTTAATAACTCATAATCCCCATAGAGTAGCTGTGAATAGTCTCCCCTTCTGTTTTTATTCTAACCATTACTCACAACTTTACCAATTACACAGGATGGTTGGCTTAGATGTGGAAGGGAAACTCAAGTTTGAGTTTTGCCATGAACCAGTTCACCCTTTCCTCATGTGCTGTAATATTAACATATTTAGCGTTATGGAGGTCCCCTGACCCAGTTTACCAACTAATCTCTGGGCAAAAGCAACTTTAAAGCTGAGTCTCAACCAGTGTTGCTGTTCTAATTGAATCTATGATTCTGTTTCTTTTCATTGTGTTCTCAGGAAATAAATTGACTTGGAAACTTGAGTTTTCAGCTCTTAAGTAGCATGTTAAAGAGTGCTTAGAACCTTGATTGAAAAAACCCATTTGGGCGTGAAGTAAAAGTGACAGTCACTCAGTTGTGTCCAACTCTTTGCAACCCCATGGGCTATACAGTCCATGGAATTCTCCAGGCCAGAATACTGGAGTGGGTAGCTGTTTCCTTCTCCAGGGGATCGTCCCGACCCAGAGATTGAAGCCAGGTCTCCCACGCTGCAGGTAGATTCTTTACCAGCTGAGCCACAGGGAAGCCCTTGTAGGCGTGAAGTGCGTCCTTAACTGATTTCTTAGCAGTGGGTTATTTCATTGTACCAGCAAAACAGAGTCTGTTTTCCTCCCCAACAAAATCGTGGTAAGATGACGATGCTTTGCCAGGAGATGCATTTTGGTGGAAGCTACATGAGTTGGTGGGTCTGTTAAGTCAATTCTGCACAGCCAGAATGAATCAAAGGTTACGTTCTTGACTGTACTGGACTGGCCCAGGCCAGAGTTGCCAGCAGCACCTCTGCTGATGTTTCCAGCTCTGGTCACATAGCAGCTACTCCTTCCCTTGTGGCAGCTGTTAGTGACTCATTTGTGCTTTGGCCCTGGTTTCCTCACTTTCATCCTTGGCCTTGTCCCTGAACTTGTAAAAGAAAGTGAAGATGGTCCTGCACTACAGGCCAAGAGAATAGATGCAGAGACTGAAAGGGGGAGAGTCTTGTCTTATCTCCTGGTCAGTTCTCCTAACTGACCAGGGCAAAGTTAGGTACCTTTTGGTCCAAGTCTAATGCTCAGAGCTTCACCTAGTTAGACTTGGCAGGTATGAGTATTTAATGGACACTGCCACTATATTCAGAGCTCCTGACAGCAGAGACCCTGTGGCCTTGTTGGCTGTCTGCCCCAACCCTCTAGGGTGGCCAGTGATAGAGTGAGTGGCTAATGAGTATTTGTTGAATGAGCAATCAGAATAAGGGCTGAATTTGACCTGTTGTCTTGTTGAAAAAGGCAGGCCAAATTTACTTATTTTATATTTAAATTTATACTCTATTTATATTTTCAAATAGAAAATAATGAACAAATAGAAAATAATGGAACAGTGTGTTCAAGCCCATCTATTCATTTTGTCCACCCTCCTGCTTCAGTGTTTTGCGGGTAGAGATAGAGAGTGGGGACATAGGTTTTACTTGAAAAATTATAATTTACTTTTTGAACTGGGTCAGTTCAGTTCAGTCGCTCAGTCATGTCCGACTCTTTGCGACCCCATGAACCGCAGCACTCCAGGCCTCCCTGTCCATCACCAACTCCCGGAGCCTACCCAAACTCATGTCCATCGAGTTGGTGATGCCATCCAACCATCTCATCCTCTGTCACCCCCTTCTCCTCCTACCCTCAGTCTTTCGCAGCATCAGGGTCTTATTCAAATAAGTCAGCTCTTCGCATCAGGTGGCCAAAGTATTGGAGTTTCAGCTTCAACATCAGTCCTTCGAATGAACACCCAGGACTGATCTCCTTTATGATGGACAGGTTGGATCTCCTTGCAGTCCAAGGGACTCTAAGGAGTCTTTTCCGACACCACAGTTCAAAAGCATCAATTCTTCGGCACTCAGCTTTCTTCACAGTCCAACTCTCACATCCATACATGGCCACTGGAAAAATCATAGCCTTGACTAGATGGATGTCTGAGCTTTTGAATATACTATCTAGGTTGGTCATAACTTTCCTTCCAAGGAGTAAACGTCTTTTAATTTCATGGCTGCAATCACCATATGCAGTGATTTTGGAGCCCCCCAAAATAAAGTCTGACACTGTTTCCACTATTTCCCCATCTGTTTCCCATGAAGTGATGGGACCGGATGCCATGATCTTCGTTTTCTGAATGTTGAGCTTTAAGCCAACTTTTTCACTTTCCACTTTCACTTTCATCAAGAGGCTTTTTAGTTCCTCTTCACTTTCTGCCATAAGGGTGGTGTCATCTGCATATCTGAGGTTATTGATATTTCTCCCAGAAATCTTGATTCCAGCTTGTGCTTCTTTCAGCCCAGCATTTCTCATGATGTACTCTGCATATAAGTTAAATAAGCAGGGTGACAATATACAGCCTTGAAGTACTCCTTTTCCTATTTGGAACCAGTCTGTTGTTCCATGTCCAGTTCTAACTGTTGCTTCTTGACCTGCATATAGGTTTCTCAAGAGGCAGGTCAGGTGGTCTGGTATTTCCACCTCTTTAAGAATTTTCCACAGTTTGTTGTGATCCACACAGTCAAAGGCTTTGGCATAGTCAATAAAGCAGAAATAGATGTTTTTATGGAACTCTCTTTTTTGATGATCCAGTGATTGTTGGCAATATGATCTCTGATTCTTGTGCCTTTTCTAAAACCAGCTTGAACATCTGGAAGTTCATGGTTCATGTACTGCTGAAGCCTGGCTTGGATAATTTTGAGCATTACTTTACTAGTGTGTGAGATGAGTGCAATTGTGTGGTAGTTTGAATATTTTTTGGCATTTCCTTTCTTTGGGATTGGAATGAAAACTGACCTTTTCCAGTCCTGTGGCCACTGCTGAGTTTTCCAAATTTGCTGACATATTGAGTGCAGCACTTTCACAGCATCATCTTTTGGGATTTGAAATAGCTCAGCTGGAATTCCATCAGCTCCACTAGTGAACTGGGTCACATAGTCTTAAATAAAAAACTAAATACAGAGTTGGTTTTCCAGCCCTTTCCTTGCCCCCCTTTTCCACTCTGCAGTGAGACCAAGAATGTAGATTTTAGACTTAGACGATTAGGAGGTTGTCTAATCCAAGGATGGAAGCATTGAAATTAAACCTGAAATCCAGGCTGTTCCTCAAATATAAATTAAGACTCCTTTAATTATATTTTTTGTTGTGATGGTATTTTTTTTTTCTTCCCTCCTTTTCATTTCTTTATTACTTTCTTAAATTTGTGCCAGTACTTACATACTTAAAATTTTTAAGAGGGTGAAGTGAAAGTGAAGTGAAAGTTGCTCAGTCGTGTCTGACTCTTTGCAACCCCATGGACTATACAGTCCATGGAATTCTCCAGCTCAGAATACTGGAGTGAGTAGCCTTTCCCTTCTCCAGGGGATCTTCCCAACCCAGGTCTCCCACATTGCAGGTGGATTCTTTACCAGCTGAGCCACAAGGGAAGCCCTTATGTTAAATATTCTTACCAAAAAAGAAAAAAGCCACAAAACTATAGTTATAATAAAAAGGGTGGGAGGAGACAGATGCTTATGACAGGTGGTAATGATTTCATGGGTATGTACTTGTCCTCAAACTCACTGATTTGTGTACATTAAATATGTACCACATTTCAGATGCCAATCATATCTCAAAAAAGTGGTTAAAAAAATAAGTGTATGTCTTGCTTCCGGCAGGTACCATAAGAGCCAAGCCATCTATCTGGAGTCGAAGGACAACCAGAAACTGAGCTGTGTGATCAGCTCTGTCGGAGCCAATGAAGTAAGGACTGAGCTAACTCCCTCACCCTTTAGGAATGCAAAATGGGACAAAACTGCAGTGCAAGTACCACCAAGAAAGTACAGTGGAATCACTATATTGTATGTGGGTTAGATTCGAAAGATAGCACTTTCAGGCAGAAATTGCACATATTGTTCTTGAAAATCTCTTACTTTGCATGACTACAGTATATGCGGGTTTGTATATTCCTTGTGATTGTGAACTCCCTACAGAGTAGTTGAGTTGGGCACCACTGAGATAGACTGCAGGAAGGAACACAAAGCAAGTCAGTTTGGTGTCTGCACGTCAAATCATGCCACTTTTTAAGGAAATAATCCACTGAGGATGGGACTTGCCTGTGGAGCCAGCTCGTCTTTGTTCTCTCTCTCGAGCGCTCATGGGTACTCAGATTTGTTTCTTGCTCTGAGGATCTAACAAGGCACCTGGCACACAGTAAGTGCTCAGTAAATGGGTGGTGGTCTCTTCTGACCCACACGCCACTCCTCGCCTGCTGTGTCTCTAATCCTGCATGTCCTGTTGTGCTTCTGAGCAAGGAGATGCTAGGCTCATATCTTCAGGGACTGGTGTCCTCCAGTTACTGTTGTAGGATGGGGGCTGGTTGAAAGTCAGCTCAGAGGGTCATGAGGCTGGGGATGATGGGACTGGCCTCTGAGTTCTCCTGCTGGCCCTTCATTAGCAGGCTGTCAGCAGTGTGTAACTGGGTATTGTTAGTAGTCAAAAAACAGTTTAAAACTTTAATAGCTGTTTTGGCTTGATCTTTTTATCAATCCACAAATGTCTGTAAAGAAATTGATTTTTATGTGTCTACCCTCCAACTTAGTCATGCCAGTGCACAGTAAATCTAATGAAGCTGGATTATAAAATAACTTAAGCCTATTCTATTCTCCCAGCTTCCTGAATTGAAAGTGCCCTCTAATGTGACTAGTTTGCAGAATGATTGTTTACTTAGTAGTTACAGAGAGCCTACCAGATAAATGAATGTCATTTTTCTGTAGGCTTGGGATCTGTGTGTCATCCCAAGCCAAGTCAGAACAGGGCATCTCAGAAGCCTGGTGTTCCCTGGCAGTAGGCTTTGCAATTTCACAGCAGAGCACATGTGCCTGGCCCTATGGGCCACTGTACAAGGCGCATGTGGCTTTCTGGTACCTGAACCTAACTTCAGAACCTGTGCTGTGACCTCAGGACTTTCAGGAAAATAGAAATGCAAATTAGGTGGGTTTTTTTTTTTCTTTTGAAGATTGTCACCCTTTGACAGAGTATCAGCGAGATCTGACAAGGGAACAGTGAGACTGAGACATGTCTCTTGGAGGGGAGAAGCCTCAGTGCATTGGAGCCTTGCAGCTCTGGCAACGGGGAAACTTTTCTCAATTCTTGGAAATATTTCAGCTCATTTTTTTAGGTCAAATCCTAAGCAACACTGAAGCTACTTGGCCGCTGCATAACTTGACCGTGGGCAGACTTGGTGTGTGGGTTGTGGGTCTGAGCATGTTGGTGACTGCCTGCTTGTTCAGCCCTCCTTGGAGTCAGTTTTCAGTTTAAAATGGTTCTACAAGGTCCTTTAGAAGTTTGGCTTCATGTGAGGTCTTTATGTTTAAACCAGGGTACTCCACTAAAGTCTTTGTGTTGTTAAATAATCACAGTAAGGAAATTGAGATGAAACTGAAAATAGTCTGTGTGTGTCCCCCCACCCCGCGGTGGGTCAGATGGTAAAGAATCTATCTGCAATGCAGGAGACCTGGGTTTGATCCCTGGGTCAGAAAGATCCCCTGGAGAAGAGAATGGCTACCCACTCCAGTATTCTTGCCTGGAAAATTCCATGGACTGAGGAGCCTGGCCGGCTACAGTCTGTAGGGTTGCAAGGAATCAGATGTGACTGAGCGACTTTTTTGAATAAGCTTTTTTAAAGCCTGAAAAATGAATGGGGGAAAGAGGAGAGCTGTGAACTTGCACTTGCATATGTGGTGAGATGCAGATCTTTAAAAGACTTACATTACACTTTTATCTCCATCTGATTGCAAGTTAGGTACATGGTTGAGAGAACAGGTGAGACCAAGAGTCAGGCGCTGTGGTTTAGTGAGGAAGAGCAAGGGGCCTTGATGGCATGTGCCAAGGTTTCCATCACACAAGTGGACTCAGCCTTGCTCTTTTGTAACATGGGGATGATGCCAGTACTTACTTCTGAGGGTTTTTCTGAGAATGAATGAGCTCAGCTTGGTCATCACAGTGCCTGGCCCCCAGGAATTCCTCCCTCAGGTGGGGTGGGTGATGGAGGGGTAGCCTTCCTTCCCCTCCCTGGCTGCAGGATGCTGTGTATTGAGTGCCCCTGGCGGCTCTGGCAGGCCCCCTGCTGGAAGAGTTCTTTCTCAGTTCTGTGGAAGAATATACCTGCCCTGTCCAGTGCCAGACATCTGATCGCATCTGTGGGAGAATGATATGGTCAGGAGGGAAGGACTGTCTTAAGCTAATTTGCCTTCTCAGCATCCTAATTGGACTTTCACTCACTCACAGGCATTTTTTGTTGTTGTTAATTTTTCTATCCTTTCTTGTTATGACCATTAGCCTTAATTGCCAGGAAACTAGAGTTCTGGAAGGCTGTACCATGAAAGCCCCTTGGGTCAAGGGAAATATTTTCCTATTTGATTGGAAGTTTGTTTATCAATATGTGTGTCTTAATGTTGCTAATGCTATAATCAAACCAAACCAGAAAGAGTCCTTAAGATGGAGGCAGAAATGAAAAAGAAACTCAGGATCACTATACTTTCCGTTTTTGTACTCAAAGTTGTAAAAGAGGTGACTGGAAGAAATGAGTTCACGGGCGGATGCCTGCTGTCTGTAGCGGAGGCCAGAGGTCAAGGAGGTGCCTATGAAGGCCTCTTGGGTTGACAGGAAGAGGTTGCCAGCTGTCTGCTGGCACCTAGTTCATGCAGGCATCCCTGTGCTCTGAAACATGTGTCCCTCAGTACCGGCTTCTCATCCTGTTCCTTTTCCTTCTTCCCCACAGATCTGGGTGAGGAAGACAAGCGACAGCACCAAGATGAGGATTTACTTGGGCCAGCTTCAGCGTGGGCTCTTTGTGATCCGCCGGAGGTCAGCGGCTTGATGTTCTCCAGTATTCTTCTTCCCTCGACCCCTTTTCTGGAATGGTTTTTGGTTTTGTCTTGTTTTCTTAATAGAAAATTTTTAACTTGGGAATGGCTCCTTGGCCTTGGCAGATGGAGAACACTGTGGTGGATTCTGCAAGGCACTCTCGTGGCCAGCCCCGTCCCGCCTTGCATCATTCTTTCACTGCGCCAACTTCTTCCAGTCGTCCGTCACCCTGAGACTATTGTACTCTCTGGAGCATTGGGAGTTGGCTTTATCGATTTTTTTTTTTTGCTTATGCTTTTTTTTTTTTTTTCCCCTCTTTTAAAGCCTCCTCTGAGTTTGAAGAGACTACTCTTTCTATTATCTGTAGGTCTTTCTTCTTCCATGGCAAGGAGCAGGAAGGGGTACCCTCTGCAATGTGTTTTCACCTTTTGAATCCGATCAGTGGATCACATAGGTCCCTTCCTTGTCGAGCGCAGTTCGCTGCTTCCCCAGAAGCTTGGGGCAGAGGTCCTAGCAGAAGAAGAGTCATTCTCCGGACTCTAAGCCTTCTTGGAGAAACGAATGTCTTGTATTACGTCTGGTGTGTTCCATCCATTCCACCGGCTGAAAGACAAAAATTTGCACGAGAGACAACGTGCACTGCAGTAAACAGGGCTGGGGCAGGGAGAGTGTTTCATATTCATGAAGTGCTGAAGGTACTGATGTCAAATGTTGTTTAGAAAAGTGGTTTATTCACACAGATTTATTCTAGCTCAGTCTGGAACACAAACTGATCATTTCAGAAATGTTAGTGTGTAGTTCACTGCTGTCTCCTGCTCCCAGGTAGATGAGGTGGTCCCTGCTGCCAGCGGATGATCTGGGTTGTCTGTGGTCTCTGGGGAGGTGAGATGGATGGTGGAGTCATCAGTGATCTGTACACTCTTAACTCAGATCACACTCTTGTTGCTGATGCCAGTGTTTCACCTTGGCCATTCCAAACCCATGAAACCTTGTCAGCTCCCAGGAGCTCTGGCCCAGGTTGGAGACAAAGAAGGCCGTGACTGCCATTAAACCCACGCTCTCCCTAAATGAATCCTGATGAAACAGCCTGACCTGCTCACGTTCCTTCACTCTCCAAATTGGACAGATGACTTACTGGCTGATTGTTTGCTTTAATATTCTTGTTGCCATCTTAAGATGTTAAAGTATTTGGGTCAAGTGTTAGCATCTCTGAGCAATCAGTAGACGTTATGTGTCCTAGGAAACCTTTGTAAGCAATTCCCTTGGTCTCAAGTGATTGTCTTTGTATTATCTCTTGATACACATGTTCCAAAGTAGGTTGTGGAGCTGTGAGAACGAGTAGATTACCTTCTCCAGAGTCCTGGCTTCAACAGAGACCAACCTTAGTGACCCAGAGTAAAGGCTTGTACAGTACATTTGAGTTTTAATTTATAATCCAGTTTTTCTCTCATTTTCTTCTGGTGTTGGAGTCTCATTTAGAAAATAGGATAAATGACGTCATTTATCAGAAGTTGCCTGGGCATTCTGAGTTTCTTTACTGCCTTCCAGCCTCCCACGGTGATGATTTTTACAGTAGTGAACCAGATCTGCACTAAACAGGGCCTTCACCTTTTATTTTTTCTTGGCAGCCTTTGCTGTAAGGGCGGCCCTCTCTTGGCTGAATTTTCGCTGTGGTGTGTGTCACCTCCCATAATATCAGGGAGCTGTTTGTTATCCCCTTGCACAGTGTGCTAGAAATTTATTTAGATATATTTTGTGTGTGTTGCCATCAAAGATGGTTTAAAAAAAATTTTTTTTTTTTAATGATTGTCTTCCTACCACTGCTCTAGAGTTTCTTTGGGGGAGTGGTGGTGCTAAGAATTGTATTGATAACTTTTCAGCGTTAAGCAGCAGCAACTCACCTTGTTTTCTGGCCTTGCCTGGTGGTTCCTTCGTGCTTTCATGAAAAGATTATTGATTTGAAGACCAGGCACTTCAGCCTTTTCTCTTCTGTAGATTGGAGGCTGTTTGACGCCACGCTTCAGCATGGACTCTGCCACACCACTACCTTCTCCTCAGTATCCTCACAGCCCTTCACAGTCATGATGTGGTGAGAATGGGGGAGACCATGTGGTCCACTTGAGACATGGCACAGTAAATTATATTCCTGATCCTGGTAGATTTGGTTTTTATTGAGTCACTCCAGAGGTGAAGAGTCAGCAGTTCTGCCCCTGTGGTTGGTGACCAGGGAGGGAAGAGCCTCCTTGTTAGGAGACAGAGGTGCTTTTATGATGGGCAAAGTCAAACAAGACAAGGAAAAGACAGATTCTGAGCTTCCTAGAATAAGAGAGGCCTGGCTTTAACCCAGGTGGTTATTCCTCTTCCAGAAGGCCTTTATCTCGTCAGGGCACCAGATAAATTCTCAGAGTCAAACTATTTCCTGAAAGTGGTACTTGGATAAAGTGTGGTCCAGACAATTCCAATCAATAACCTATACATTTGTTAATCTGATCAAAAACCTGTATGTGTGTTATTCTGTTCAAGAAGCTGTGTGTGTGTGATCCTGATCAAGAACCTGTACACGTGTTTTTGTTGCGGCATCAGCCTCACACGTTGCCCACGGTGTTTGCTGTGGGTGTGCCCTAATTATTTTACCTCCAACTAGGAGTTGTGTCTCCCTCACCTCCCTCTCTAAGCCAGTGTCCTCTTGAACAGTTTCCAGACTTCTGTAGCCATACCAAAGCCAGGATATTTTCCTTGATTTGGATACCAGTATTTATAGAAATCTAACTAACTACCTAACTTTAAGTTTTTTTTTTAAAGAAATTCTAACTGGGGCCAGTAGAAGATCCCAGAAGCTGATCTGCAAATCAAGCTACTTGTATTGGTGTGTGAGAGACCCTGTGTTTAGGATTGGGTGACTTCTCTAAGAGAAATACAGGGGGGTGGGATGGAATGGTTTGGTTGCAATGTTTTTTTTTTTTTTTAACCTAACTTGACTAGGTGGGGGGTGGGAGGGGGGTTCCTATTTTTTACAACATTTTTGTTTTTTATTTTCTATTAACATTTCCTTTTACCCTTGAATTTTTACTAAAATTCCTCCTGATAAAAAAATCTTGTTTCTAATCTAGGAATTTGAGATCTCCATATTTAATGTTACACCATTTTTTCCAAAGAGTTTAAAACACTTTAATACCAGAACATGGCAAAAAATAATAGTAACATACAGCCATTTCAAGCAGTTGGTGGGCTTTTTTTTTTTTTTTTTTTATACAATAACATTAACTGGTACATTAAATGTTCTGAGAGGTGAATGTAACAAGTAGAGGGTTTTATTTTTTTTCTTTAAATGACAATAAACTTTCAAAGAGAAAACTAGCACGTAATCTGTGTGACATCCATTGATTGCCTAAATGACTAAAATTTATTTTAGGTTTTCCCTTCAGTGGTCATGGGGGAAGGAAGCTGGAGAAGAGGGAGGGACCTCCTAGACATTAGCTTGCTGTGAAGAGTGAGATATGCGTGATGTCCAAGATGAACTCCCAGGTCTATCAAGAGCCAGTCTACGGTTGTCGACCCTTAAGTGTAGCCAGCTAAGCTGAAAGGATAGAAGAACCTGATTAAGAATGGAGTAAATACAGTTGACCTAAGGTAGGAAAGGCCATAAGGTAAACTGGTCTGATGAGGAGGTTGCTGTTCATTGAGAACTCGAGAGCAGTACTTGCCAGTCTCACCAAAAAACATGGTGTTTCTATAGCTCCCCGGGGCAGGGTGAAGTGGTGAGGTCGCTTTCTGCCCCCAGGGGCCACCGAAATCTTGTACTCACAGCCCAGTTGTGCTTGTAACACCCATTGGGAAGGGCTGCTCCACACTTTGGATAATGGAGAAGGGCAGTCACAATCTGAATAATTCTTTGTTGTTATCGTAACAACTCGTTGGAAATGAGTTGTTTATTGTTATTCGTACAACTCATTGGAAATGACCCCGATGCTGGGAAAGATTGAAGGCTAAAGGAGAAAAGGGCAGCAGAGGAAGAGGTGGTTAGATAGGATCACCGACTCAATGGACATGAATTGGAGCAAACTCTGAGTGATAGTAGAGCGCAGAGAAACCGGACGTGCTGCAGTCCATCAGGATGCAGAGTCAGACATGACTTAGCAACTGAACCACCACAACAGTCATATAGAAAAGTGCACAAATCTTAATTGTACAAGTTGTTTTCTCAGTGTGAGCACGTACGTGTAACCAGCATCAAGACCAAGAGACAGTGTCCGTGAGCTCCATAGGCCTTCAGTTATCATTCCTTGCCCCGGTAACTGCTTGCCTGACAAGTTTCCTCTGTCGAATCACCTTAGCCTTCAAGCTTTTCAGGTCTAGTTCCTTCCATAGTTGCAGAAGAGTTTCTGGTGTAGGCTAGGGGCTGTGGACCGGGGATGTGAGAGCTGGCAGCAGAGGGTGTGGTTCAGACTCAGGTCAACCAGCTCACTCCTATTTGTTACCAAGGCAAATGTGGCTTGCCCTTGATGTTAGTATCTGCCTTTTAGTTGAGTACTCAGGCACTAGACTAAACCCTCTGTAGGAGGTGTTTTCTCATTTAATCGTGGCAGTAATCTGTTGAACTGATACAAAATCAGTCCAAGGCTTACTTCTTTGAAACCCAGAGATCAGCACCATGCCTGGTAAGTGCTCTGTGAATGGTAGCTGTCGAGCAGTGTTAGTGTAAAATGATGGGTAGAGTGAGGCAGACTGGTCAGTAAGCATGGCTCCAGCTCCCGGCACTGTGCCCTTCACCTGTATCCTCTTGTTGAAGCCTTGTAACAGTCTTGGGAGGGAGCACATCATTGTTATCACCAGTTTACGGAGGAGGAAGCAGGTTCCATTAGTCACAGAAAATGGTTCAGTAACTTCTCCAAGGTCACATACTGAGGGGCTGAGTCCAGATCTTTTGGATTCTAAGCCAGCTTTCCTACCTTCTACCTTTTGCTGTCCTTTCCCGACCTCTTCTGTTAAAATCAGATTCAGTATTCTCACCTTTCTCCTTCAGTGCTTCCCTGGCTCTTTGCTTTTATCTGCTCTCACCTCTTGGATACACATCCAGAGCAAATTTTAGAGGTGTAAACACTTGGTCGGACCCTTCCTCTTGCCAGATGACTCTGGCATTCTCCCATGGTAGGAGAGCAGCTCCCGAGAGCTAAACTGGCCAGGAAGTTGCCTGCCTTTGAAAAGCCATGGGTGTGCCAGTTCTGCAAGAAAAGGAACCATTGAGAACACAAAGAGTCTTCCATTTGGATGGAGCTGACTTGATCTCATGAGCAGTGAGAGCAAGGCTTCAGAGGGAAACACGGATCTGTTTTTCCAACCCACTTTCTTCCTGCCTTTCCTGTGTATAAAGTGAGGAGGAGGGTTAGGAGCCATTGACCTGGTTCTAAAATGTGGGCAGAGAGCTAAATATCTGACATGGTGCTGTACTCTGCACATCGCATCCTGTGGAGTCACCAGCTGGAAGAGAGCCACAGGATTCTACATCACTTGCTGCAAGCTCAGCGCCCACCAGCAACCTGGGCAGGAGCAGGAACAGAACCAGTTCTGGTCTCTCACTAGTGTTAGAGACTCCCCAAGCCCCATCTTTGGGTAAGTACTTTACCAGCAAGGTGCATTGGGACTTCCTTGGCAGTCCAGTGGTTAAAACGTTGTACTTCATTGCAGGGGGTATGGGTTTGATCCCTGGTCAGGGAACTTAGATTCTGTGAGCTGCATGGCATGGCCAAAAAAAAAAAAGCACTAGATGGAATGAATTAGAAATACAGCACCACCAGCTCACCCTGTTAGACATAATAGCATGGCCAGAAATACATTAGCTATAGCAACTTTTTTAGTGCTAACTGGAATTGATATTTTTGTGAATAGGTGTGATTATTAAGATAAAGAGATACATATGTTTAGGAGGCTCCCCAGGGGAGTGAGGTAGATAAGACATAGCATAGGTACCTAGGTGCTTAATCCCTTTAACTCATTTTCTCTAATCTGTGTCTGCTCAATTCCCTGAAAGACAGAGATATATAAAATGGCAGAATTTGCTTGACAGATCGGGGAAGACCAATAATCAAAATGGTAAAGCTGCTCTCCCCTGTTTCCCAGGAGCTGGAGACTCAGCAGTCTGGGTTCTGGTTTTCTGTAGGCTGATGCTCAGATCTGTTGGCATCAGTGTTCCCTTTGCCAGTGGTGTAGATGGGCTGGGATAAAAGCAGTGGGTATTCCAGAGCCAGCCAGGAGAGAACAAGCAGGTGCTTGGGGGTTGGGGGGGAATGTGGTGTGCAGCCCTAGGAATCCAGGCAAGGCTCTGCCGACCGTTAAGAATCACTTATTTTACCATCAAGTGTTTACAGAGATGCAGTGTGGCAGAGCAAAGCTTAGAAATCAGCCTTTGAATCCGGCTTTGCTGCTTAACTAGCCGTGTGACCTTGGGCAGCGTAATCCTTCTGAACCTCAGTTCCCTCATCTGTAAAATAATAATATCCACCTTGGAGGGTGATTTTGAGGATTCTAATAATACTAACACATCTACTGCTTACTGTGTGCTAGGCATTTTACATATATTAACTAATTGAATCCTTATAATCCTAGGAGGTAGGTAGTCTTATAATCCTTATTATGTAGTTGAGGAAATGGAGAATCAGCTTAGGTAACTTGTCCAAGGTCACATTGCTTGTATATAGTGCGTGAGCCACGATGCCAAGGCCAGGTGGCCTCTTCTGAGTCCCTGCTCTTGTCCAAGGTGCTGTACCATGGTGGTGTCCATAACACAGGGCTGAACAGGGAGTGCCCAGTCTACAGAGTCTGTCCCTTCCATTGTCATCCCACGGCCATCTGTAGGCTGTCCTTAAGTGTCAGCCTGCGAGCCGAATCCTAAGAGACCAGAGTGACTCCTGGGAAGCTGATTGGTTGAGTGTCAATAGACGTTGAAGATAAAGATGTTGGCTTAGGAAATCATGCTAAAAATCAGCTACAAATGGGTTGTGAATACCCACTCTGTTGGATTGATTCTGTGGATTCTGTGGCCCAAGTTTGGGTAGAGTGGGAAAGAGTAGTCTAATCATTTACTTTCACCTACTGTGGGCAAAGGGAGCCTGTTATTTGCCATCCCTGAGTTAGTCAGACCCCTTCCTTCATCTTGAAGGTGAAAGCATCTGAGGCCCAGGGATGATAACAGTTTGCCTGAGAGTCACATGGCTAGCTCTGGGCAGTGCATGGCTAGAACACAATTGGGCCAGTCATTTGAATACATACTCGTGTCAGACTCTGTGCTGGGAAGCCCAGTGGAGGGTCCGCTTTATGACCTGGCTAATTTGTTGCCTCAGTGGATTCATTTTTGCCTTTGTGTCTGCAGTAGAGGTGATGGGGGTCCTGGGTTTGTCATCCTGGTTTGGCCACTCATTGACCTTGGGACATTTGCATAACATCTGTGTGCTTCAGTGTTAGGCACTCACCCCAGCGTGCCTGGGACTTTTCTGGGTTTTGCACTGAAAATCTTAATCCCAGGAACCCCCTCAGATCCTGGCAAACCAGGACGGCTGGTCA
Organism: Cephalophus harveyi; assembly: GCA_006410635.1. Classification (NCBI taxonomy): domain Eukaryota; kingdom Metazoa; phylum Chordata; class Mammalia; order Artiodactyla; family Bovidae; genus Cephalophus; species Cephalophus harveyi. The sequence goes on from SJYT01062107.1 coordinate 374,341, forward strand.
TTTTGTTTCCTCCTCTGTGAAATGGTGGTGAGAATTGCCCCTTTTCCATGGAGTTGTTTTGAGGATTAGCTGATTTATTTGGGGTAAAGCACTTAGAAGTAGTAAGTGCTTGTTTAGGATGTGGTAAGATCTCAGTACCTGTTGGTTGTTTATTGTTATTATTATGCGAGCTGACGTGTCTCTGCCGCAGAATGGTTTCCTGAAGAGCCTCACTCTCATCCCAGACAAGATTGGGAACCTACCCACGGTCATCTGGTCACCTGTACCCAGTTGCTTGGGATGCTTTTTCTTCTTGAAACAGTCCATAATCAGAGACTGTGATAGTCATTGCATTCAATTCACATAGTATTTATGCCACGTCTATTTTATGTTATGTAGTAGACAAGGCCTTTTTTGAGGATTTAGAGATAAAAGCATGGTTCCATTGTTGTCAGTAATTCTGGTTCAGTGTAATAGGTGTGGAGGAAGTGGGACTGGAATGTGGGTGATTGAGAAAATAATAGCAGCTGACATTTATTGAGCAGATGGTTTAGCCTTTGTGTACATTATCATTTATTATTTATTGTAACCCTATGAGGTTGTGACTACAGATCTACATTTCACAAATTGGAAAGCTAAGGTTTCTAGAGGTAAAGAAACTTGCCTCAAGTTCAACCAAACTCATTTCCAAAACAGATCTTGCTGACCCAGTCTGTATTCTTATTAACCATGGAACACTTTATAATTTCTCCTGAAAGAAAATAAAATTTGAGCTTGGCCTGAAAGCTCGGCCAGTCTCGAGCAGTGTCTGTGGCGGAGGAAATAGCTGGAGTGAAAGCATGGAGGTGGGAGAGTGGGGGGCATGTTGAAAAAGTGAAAGAAGTGTGTGTTCAGCCATCAGCCTGCATGACTGTGCTTTGAACATCAAAGCCAGTTTGCTCCTCAGCCCCGTATCTTTTTGTCCTTCCATACCTTCTGGGGCTCACCTTCTGTTTTTCCCCGCCTCTCTCCATTTCTCGCTCTCCTTGGCCCACCATGTCCCCCGCCCTCCTCCGCTTTTATATTGCCAGTGCAGCGGCTCGTGGCGGTCCTGCAGTGACGTTTTCCAATTTCACACTTACATGCTCCTGAAAGTATTCGTAAACTAACTCGTATGTAAAACCAATAAAGGGCAACAGCACACATCCCTGTTAGACAGTAATTCTGTTTGACTCCCGTTTCTTCTGCTTTGATCCCCCTTCTTCCCACAAGCATGGTGCACTGCCCTTACCAGAAGTAGGAGCTTTCAGAAATCCAAGTGTGGGAGAACCCTGCAAGCATACGAGGACTAGGAAGGAATAAGGGCTCATGTTAACTGAGCACTTACTCTGTGCCCAGGCGAGTGCTAAGAACTTTTCCATACATCGTCTTATCTAATGCACTCAACAAGGATGAGAGATATGTCTTAATGATTCCCTAAATTTCCCTGGTGGCTTAGTGGTAAAGAATCTGCCTACAGTGCAGGAGACACAGGTTTGATCCCCTGGAGAAGGAAATGGCAATCCACTCCAGTATCTTTTTTTTTGGTTGTGCTGGGCCTTCATCGCTGCTCAGGCTTTCTCTAGTTGCCGTGAGCAGGGCCAGTCTCTAGTGAGGGTGCGGCGGCCTCTCACTGCGGCAGCCTCTCTTGTGGAGCGCAGGTTCGAGGCGCCCAGGTTCCAGTAGCTGCAGCACGTGGGCTCATTAGTTGTGGCAGCTGGGCTTAGTTGCTCTGCGGCATGTGGAATCTCCCCGGATCAGGGATCAAACCCTTGTCTCCTGCGTCAGCAGGTGGATTCTTTACCACTGAGTCACCAGAGAAGCCCCCATTCCAGTGTTCTTGCCTGGGAAATCTCATGGACAGAGGAGTCTGGTAGGCTACAGTCTATGGGGTCGCAAAAGAGTTGGACACAACTTAGCAACTGAACAACAACAACAGTTTTCCAGATGAGGAAATGGAGGCTCAGAGGAGAAAACGTGTTCACCCCTGCACCCCCTTCATGTGTCTCCTTTCCCCATCGGTTTCTCCTGTCCCTAACAGACTGACCAGGTCCAGAGGATGCTGAGGTATCACTGGAGTCAACCCCTTCCATTTTCACACCTGGCAAGCCACCTCCGAAGTTCACTGTGAGGATTAAATGAGGTTATGGAAAGCAAGCAGCCAGAACAATGGCCCTCATGCATGAAACAAGCCTTTAGGTTGCTCTTCGCACTTTAGAGAATGTATCCCGCATCGCTCACTGCCCCTGTTGGAGACTGTTGTTATCTTAGCTGCCATCTTTCCTACCCGCTTGTGTCCCATCATGACTTGAGGCTAAACTCACTGCTCCCTTGCCCACAGTAAGCCAACAGAAACCACTAGCCACAGGGCTTGAAATTCAAGATCAAGCTGGTGTCCAGGCCTCTCCTCTTCACCATATTAATGCCCCTCTAGAGAGTAGTTTGAACCACTACCCCTTTGGTTGTGCTGAGAAACCTAATGGACTGTGAGCCAGTGAAGGAAGGGCCTGGATCAAGAAGCTTTGTTTTTCCTCCAAATTCCCAGGGACTGGTATACAGTAGGCACACATTAAATGCTTATTGAACAAATGGATAGGTGACTGTTGCCTGATTTCTGATAGCAGCTTATTAATATCTAAGATCAAAGTAATGCACATACAGTTTAGAAAGTCAAAGGATTTTGTGAAGTGGCCACAAAATACAGTAGTGCTCTGTTTTCTCCTTCATTTCCCCTTCCAGAATCAACCACCTCACCTCCTTAAGCTGATTATTTTGGTGAGGTGAGGTGAAGTCGCTCAGTCGTGTCTGACTCTCTGTGACCCCGTGGACTGTAGCCTACCAGGCTCCTCCGTCCATGGGGTTCTCCAGGCAAGAATACTGGAGTGGGTTGCCATTTCCTTCTCCAGGGGATCTTCCCGACCCAGGGATCGAACCCAGGTCTCCCGCATTGGAGGCAGATGCTTTAACCTCTGAGCCATATCTCCTTGTTACTAATGCTGGACATATCCATCCTAGCCATTCTCTATTAAATTCCTCCTGTGGAATCCATTCTGTACTCCCCCAAAATAGATCTTTAGTAATTTTGATTAGGTCAGTATTCAGTGTTTACATCCTTATGGCTGGAGAAACACTGTAGCTGTAAATAATTGCAGCTGAGTCATGTTGTAAACTCTGGTTGCCTTTTCTTTCCTGGACAATGTTTCCCCCAGGAGTTAATAATTACCTTGCGTTTTCCCCTCATTTTTGTTTTCTTGGTTTTCTATGTACTCTTATAAATTGGACCTCAAAGGCTTCAATGAGTGTCTCAATTCCCCATAAGACATTGAGATGCACCAGGTATTCCATCCGTTCTATCACCCTGAGAAGCTTCCTGCCTGAGGGCCTCTGACCTCCACTCTGAACTGGTTGTCCTGCAGCCTGGCACATAGCTGTCCCTCTGGGGTTCCCCTCCTCACCACCATCCTGGAGATCCCCTATATCTCTCTGTGTTTGGCTCTCCCATTTCTTGTTTCTCTTGTCTTATTTCTCTGCTTCCTCCCCAATTTGGGTAAAACGCATCTTGCAGTAACTTACCAAGTGTGATTCAAAACACTTCTTGTATTTCTGTTGATGCTTTGGCTGGTATAACTACGTTTTTCATGCCCAGAATTTAGTCCCTTACATATCCAGAACTGAAAAGGCCTCTTAAGTACTTAGCTCTTAACGGTATTTCAAACAGCCCCTTTCTCCCTGGACGTCCATTTCAATCTTGCAGTAACTTACCAAGTGTGATTCAAAACACTTCTTGTATTTCTGTTGATGCTTTGGCTGGTATAACTACGTTTTTCATGCCCAGAATTTAGTCCCTTACATATCCAGAACTGAAAAGGCCTCTTAAGTACTTAGCTCTTAACGGTATTTCAAACAGCCCCTTTCTCCCTGGACGTCCATTTCTAGAAATTCTTTGTGCTGCTAATTCATTATTTTCAAGTTCTTCATTGTCAGGTTTTAAAATTCAGTTTTTTTTTTTTTTTCTTTTTCAGTTTACTTCCCACCTTCTAAAATTTGGTTGTTTCTTCTCCAGTGTTTCTCCATTTTGGAGGGTTTAATTCTGGCTTGGAGATCATTTTTCTGTAAGATTTTGAAGGCACTGTTTATTGCTCTCTAGCTCCCAGTGTTGTCTTTGAGAAGTCTGAAGCCACTCTGACTACTGATTTTTTGATCTGACCTTTTTCTCCAGCTAATTCATCACTATATACTTGGTTTATGACATTGTGTACAAGTTTGAGGTGTACAGCATAATTTGATATGTGTGTGTTATGATTATCAGTAAGGCTAGTTAAACATATCCATCACCTCATTAGTCATCAGTTTGTGTGTGTATGGTAAGAACTTTTAAGATCTACTGTCTTCGTGACTTGCAAGCACACGGTACAGTATTGTTAACTATAGTAGCCATGCTGACCATTACATCCTCAGACTCTGTTCATTTTTTAACTGGAAGTTTGTACCACTGAACACCTTCACCCATTTCCTCCAGCTCCTATGTCCCGCCTTTGGCAACCGCCAATCCACTGTTTCTATGAGTTCTTTTTTTTTTAGTTTCCACATATAAGTTATATGCAGCATTTTTATTTTGTTTATTTCACTTAGCATAATGCCCTCAGGGTTCATTGATATTGTTGCAAATGATAGAATTTTCTTTTGTGTGTGTGTGCTTGTGGTTTTCTTATTTTGGCGAGATCTTAGTTTCCTCACCAGGGATTGAACTTGGTCCCATAGCAGTGAAAACACTGAGCCTTAACTGCTGGACTGCCAAAGAATTCCCTATACCACATTTTCTTTATCCATTCCTCTATCAGTGAACACAGGTTTTTCTCATGTCTTGGCTATTGTGAATAATTCTTTGGTGACAAGTTGGTGCAGATATTTCTTTGAGATGATGATTTCATCTTCTTTGGATATATACCCAAGAGTGGGATGGCTGGATCATCTGGTAGTTCTATTTTTAACTTCTTGAGGAAGCTCCATACTTTTTCCATAATAGCTGTCCAAATTTACATTCCCACCAACACTGCATAAGAGTTTCCTTTTCTCCGTATCCTGGCCGGCACTTGTTAACTCTTGACTTTTTGATGATAACCATTTTACAGGTGTGAAGTAACATCTCATCGTGGCTTTGATTTTCATTTCTCTGAGTGCCTTTTCATATGCCTGTGGGTCATCTGTGTGTCTTCTTCAGTGATCTGAGTTTTTAACGTCTCTGGAAGCTCATAGGATGCTTGGTGTTTTGAAAGCTCGTGACAGCGGGCTGTGGCGTGGGCCGTGGTGCTGAGTGGTTAGTGGGCTTTTTCAATTCTGGAAACTTAGATCCTCAAATTACAAGAGTTGAAATACTTCAATATATATATTTAATATATTAAATGTTTAATATTAATACATTAAAATATTGTATATAGTATTAAATATTATATAATATAAATAAATATTTTAATTCTCAGAATTTCAGGATTTTATATATATATATATTATACACACACACATAAATAAATATACACACACATGCATATTTTGTGGATGTGGTAGTCAGACTCCAAGATGGTCCCAATGATCCTCACTTCCTGATAATCATACCCTTGTACAGTTCTCATTATTGGACCAGGGTCTGTCTCTGTGACCAACAGCATACAGTGAAGTAATAGTAACTCTCTGCTGAGATGGGGTATAAAAGGCACTGTGACTTCCATTTGGCCATGTTCTTTCCTTCTCCTGGATTACTTGCTTTGAGGGAAGCCAGCTACCATGTGCAGAAGCCTTATGACGAAGCCTCCTGCCAATAGCCAGTTAGCAACTGAGGCTTCTGCCAGTGGCCATGTGAGTGAGTCACTCTGGAGAAACTCCTCTAAGCCCCAGTCCAGCTTCCAATGAGACAGCAACCCTTGCTGGCACCTTGCTTGAAGCCTCTTGGAGGGCCCTGAGCCAGAACTACGCCATTAAACTGCTCCCAGATCCTGTCCTTCAGAAACAAGGTAAGAGAATAAATGTTAGTTACAAGTTTTTTGTGTGGTTGGGGTGATTAAAAAAATAGTTTATGTATATATTTATTGACTGCACCAGGTCTTCATTATTGCATGGGCTTTTCTCTAGTTTTATAGAGTGGGGGCTACTCTCTTGTGGTGCATGGGCTTCTTATGGCCGTGGCTTACCTTGTTGCAGAGTACAGGCTCAGTAGTTGTGGTGCACAGGTTGAGTTGCCCTGTGGCATGTGGGATCTTTCTGAACCAGGGATCAAACCGATGTCTCCTGGACATGGCCCTACCACTGAGCCACCAGGGAAGCCCTGGGGTGACTTTTCTCTTATGCAGCGATAGATAAATTATATAATGGATGGTTTCCTCCCCTCCATTTTTTCTGTTCTTGCATTCAAGGATTCCTGTTGGACAGTAGACTTCCTATGTGGGTAGGTGGGTTAGTTGCTTAGTCGTGTCCGACTCTTTGCGACCCCATGAACTGTAGCCCGTCAGGCTCCTCTATCCGTGGGATTCTCCAGGCAAGAATACTGGAGTGGATTGGCAGTCCCTTCACCAGAGGATCTTCCTGACCCAGGGATCGAACCCAGGTCTCCTGCATTGCAGGCAGATTCTTTACCATCTGAGCTACAGGGAAGATCTCGGCCAGGGTGAAAGTGAAAGTGAAGTCGCTCAGTCATGTATGACTCTTGCAACCCCATGGACTGTAGCCTACCAGGCTCCTCCGTCCGAGGGATTTTCCAGGCAAGAATACTGGAGTGGGTTGCCATTTCCTTCTCCAAGACTTCCTACAGCAGTCTTTAAATTTTCATTTATTTCCTATTTTTCTTTGTCTTTTTCCTTTCTGTTTTGGGTGATTTTTTTAACTGTATTTTCTAAACTTCCTATGGAGTTTAACTTTTGCTCTTTCATTAAAACAATTTTTTTTAAAAAATTCTGTAAGATTTCATTCTCTCGCTTTTTTTTTTTTTTTTTTTTTAATGTAGGACCCAGTTCTGGAGTCCTTTAGTCCAGAGACCTTTAGTTTTACCTTCTCTAGAGGAGAAATCTCCAGTCTCTTTCCAGGTTGGGATCTTGGCAGTTTTGCTACAGGAAATAGGGAGACAGATCTGGGGAACTTACAGCTTCTTAAGCTGAATTTCAGTCATTCCCACTGCCTTCACTTTTGTTTCTAGAGGCGTCTTCCTTCCTGGTTAGGTGCTGGTATTCCATGTTCCTCTGCTTTATCCACTGTTGTGTTTTGTTTTTTCATCTACATTCAGCTTCTACAGTCGTTTTTTTTTTTTCTCCTCTGCCTATTCTCTCCACTCTGATGGGTGTAAAACCTAAAACAACAACAAAAACAAAACACTTTATGTATACTTAACCAACCCTTCATGCCCTACCTGTCCCCATCTCTCTCTGGGACTTCTGTGACTCACTGGACCTCTTCCTCATCAACACCAATAAGAGGACATTGGCTTTCTCACTGTCACTGTGGTTCTGAGGTCACAGCAAATTAATAACTGCAGTGGGAGCACTCACAAGTCATTTCTGAATAATCAGTCCATCCATACTAAGCACACCTGCTGGTTCATGCCTGAAGACACGTCAGTGGCCTTGACCTACAGACTTTGACTTTGGAGCCAAGTGTCAAAATTTAAGAGGAGAAATTTACATACACACACCTTGGAGGTCCGAGTATGTGTATATAAAACAATGCCAGTGGGTTTATATGCATATATATGTACATACACACATCTCAAAAATGAGCTTTCTTGCCAAACAAAACCCACCTTTGGACTGTGGGTGAAATGAGAAGCGTGAAAAATGTTTAGCCTAAAGTGTATTTAAATATTCATGACATCTTCAAAGCAAAGCTGTTGGGAAGACTAAGCCACCCAGAACACAGCTGGAATAGTACAATGAGGTGTCTTGAAAAATCAGAGTCCTGTGCAGGGCTGAGAAGAATACTCAGAGGTGACCTAGCCTGGTCCCCTACTGCCTGCTGTAATAAAAACTATTTTGGATATGTCATGTTCATTATTAGGAAGATAAGATTAACATTTATAACATATAATACTATTTTGCTAGTTTGAAGAAAATTATATTTTGGGTTATACAACTTATTTGGGATAGCAAATTCCATTTGTTGACTCCCTGTCTTTCCCCATGTGGTATGGCTTTAAAGATGGCAGTTATGTGGCACACTCATCAGTATTCCCCTTTATACCCTTGACAGACATTACCAATCAATCATGGCCCTCATTCTCTCTCAGTCTTCATGTGACATTTCATGATCCTTTTCCATGCAGTGGCCACCAGCAGCAGTTTAGGGGTGGGGTGGAGTGGGGTGGCAGGCACATCCACCAGATGAAACATAAAGCCTTTTTAGGTTGAGTCTTTTTATCACTAATCTCAGTTGAACATGCTCCTGTTCATGTTACTTTATCCAGAATTATATAGGCATGTTCCATACTGAACACAAACACACTAGGGTAGAATTTTGGCTTTTTGTGGCCTAAAATCACTTTAGCAATTTTGTTTTTGGTATCTCATCTCCCATGATTAGTGTGGATTTCGATTTAAATTCCAAGGGTTTAAGTGTTTATGCAGTTGACTTCTTGAACTGAATAGTATGCTTTATCCTATTACACATCTTTTTTTCTTTTTGGCTGTGCTGCACAGCATGTGGAATCATAGTTCCCAAGGAACCATGCAGGCAGGGGATCAAACCTGTGCCCCTTGCATTAAAAGTATGGAGTCCCAACCACTGAACCACTAGGGAAGTCCACATCATCATATTCTTATTCTGAACCAGGGGTCAGCAAACCACGACCCACAGAACAAATTCAGCCTGTGACCTGCTTTGGTGAATTGTCTTATTGGAACACAGCCACACCCATAAATTTGCACATTGTCCATGATTGCTTTCACACTAAAAGGGTAGAGCTGAGTAGTTACGAAAAAGACTGTCTGGCCCACAAGGTCAAAACTACTTGGCAGAAACACTCATTGGTGCTCTCTGCAGTTGTAGGCTAAAATTAGCAGTGGCCATGGAGCTGACTCCTTCAGGGTGGTGGCTGGGCCCTGGAGGTGCTGGCTCCTGTCTATTAGTCTAAGATGTTTTGTACCTCAATTTTTCCATCTTTGAAATGGGGAAGAAAATACCTGTTTTTACATCTTCCAATCTTTTATGTAAATGAGATTTCAAGTAAGAGAACCGGCCTTGAACAGACTGCAAAGTGGAAGCCTGTAAGATCCAACCCACAGGTGTTCTCTTTGGCTTACACAATGAACAGTAAATTGAATTAACTAGACTTTTTTTTTTTTAATTAAGAGATTTTTGAACATCTCCTGAATAGCTAACTTAGTAAGACTGAGTTTGTTGTCTTAACACGAACACAATGTCTGGCGTTGAGTAGAGGTGTCTCCCTTTAGACAGCACACACTTTCCATGCCAGTTATCTCCCCAACTTGGAAGCCATGTCAGTTACTATTTAAATGCCCCATTTCAGTTATTTACTTTGCCCTGGTGGCTCAGTGGTAAAGAATCTGCCTAACAATGCAGGAGACAGGGGTTGGATCTCTGGGTTGGGAAGATCCCTTGGAGGAGGAAATGGCAACCCACTGCAGTATTCTTGCCTGGGAAATCCCATGGACAGAGGAGCCTGATGGGCTATAGTCTATGGAGCTGAAAGAGTCAGATACGACTTAGCAACTAAATAACAACAACTGACCTTGTAGACAGTTGAATCTGCAACTTCCACATCTAAGCAGGAGAGATTTTCAACTGGGTCTAAGAAAGAATATAATCTATAAGATGAAGTGCACTTTATAACCATTTGAACTGAATTGATAGAAAAACTTCCTAATTCTTTGCATTATAATGGAACTTATCTTTCAGTGGGGACAGGACATTTAAAGTAACAATACACGAAAGAGGGACTTCCTGGTGGACCAGTGGTTAAGACACTTTCCTTCCAATGCAGGAGGCATGGGTTCAGTCCTTGGTTGAGGAATTAAGATCCCACGTGCCATGCCAGTGCAGCCAAAAAATAAATAAAAATAAAAAACTGAGATAGTGCAACAGAAATTGAGATAAAAGCATAAATCAATGAATCAGAAAGCAGAAAAAACATTAAAAAATGCATGAAAGAAAAGTTGTTTTTGGTACACACACATATAATTGTATATTGTGATGTTCATTTACACATTGAGGGCAAAATGTTACCTCTGAAAAGTTATAGGGGAACTCATAATCCTCCACCCCTCCACAACTTGCCCGCTGCCAAATCTTTGGTGTGAACTCTTATTTTTTAAATGGTTGTAACTCCTATAAAGGAGAATGGCAAATAAGAGAAAGGGTAGCTACCCGAATATCTAGTCTTCACAACATTTTAATTATTTCCTTTTTGTACTTTTAATGTGTTTATCTAACTGCTATTTTAAGGCCTAATTGGTGGCAGGCATTTATTTCTTCTTCCTGAAAGCTACAAAGCATTTGCTTTTTGCTTTCTTCTCTGCTCTTTCAACAGTGTCTGATACACAGTGAACAGTCAGTAATGCTCATAGAGTGAAAACTTGCCCCTCCTCCAGTGACACTTATATTTGCTCACCTCGGTCGCAAAAAACAAGGTGCTAATGGGGAAGGGTTAGAACATTTGATCTTTTCTGGAAAGTATGTTTTGTTTGGGCTTTCTGTAATAGGTTACATCCCCTTGACAACTTTGTTCACAAGGGGAGTGAGTAAAATAAGAGAATCAGATCTATCACCCTCCCTAGCCCCAATATGCACAATACTCACTCATACACAATGCATTTCAAAGTGAACTCTCCACAAAACACACAGCACATTGCCATCAGCACTGAAGTCATTCCCAGTCTAGATCCTTGCTCATACTCCATATTTCACAGCCCATTCTTGGCAGCAAACCGGACAGCACTTAGCTGTTTTACAGCCAAGAAGAAATTTCCTTCCTCATTACACTATTCCATATTAATATCATTTCTCCTTCAGGCTGTTAGCACTCCTCTCTGTACTCCTCACCCGGCAGGTCATCATGCACATCTCTTGTTCTGTTATTTAAATCTTGTGTTTAACCTTTCCTGTGTTGGTTTCTTTATCTCTGCCTGGTTATATGCAAACTGGGTATAAGGAAAGGTAGAGATTAGCACAGTTGCCTTGTACCAAGACAAATACAAGCCACATGTGTGATTTAAAGTTTTCTAGTAGCCACATAAAGAGGAACAGATGAAATTAACATATTTCATTTAACCTATTATATCTCTCTCTCTGTCTCTCTCTGTTTTTTTGCCTCACTGTGTGGAATCTTGGTTCACTGACTAGGGATCAAACCTGTGCCTCTTGCAGTGAGAGCACAGAACCCTAACCACTGGACTGCCAGGGAAGTCCCAAACCCAATGTATCTAACAGATCACTTCAGTATATAAAAATTATGTGTTGACTGATTAAAAATCTCTGTATTCCTGCCACACCAGCCTTTTTTCCCTGATTTTGGTGTCAGCATTAAGGACTGACTTGTGTGGTTGCACAAGTTGAGCACTGCATTACTCTAGGGGGCAACACTCACCCAGGGTTCCATAGCCTGGCGCTCCTTAAGTTGTGCAGTGCCCAACCTGCACAACGCCTCATGTGAGGGCTGTCAGCCTCTTACCTCTCAATTATTGCTATGCTCATCCCTTTGGAGAAAGAATAAAGGATTGTTAGAGCAGGCATATCCACCTGGGCTCAGCTACAATATTCTGTCTTTTAAGGGTCACTAAACATTTCAAGCACCTGACACCGTTTTCCTGCAAGCCAGCATCATGAGTAATGGGCAGAAGACCGCACCTCCAGGGCCCTCCAATCACTCTGAAGGAGTCAGCTTTACTCCCACTGCTAATTTTAGTTTACAATCTGCAGAGGGTACCGATGAGTCTGTTTTTTGCCAAGCACCCTTAATAGATATGGCCTGGAAGTGGCTCATCCAGGCTGGGTCTGGAAGCCAGGAAGAGAGCACCATCTATGGCTCAGGGCTGCCTCCCCGGGGCTAGGCTTCCCTGCTCCCTCTTGCCCAGACCCCTCTTGCTCTACTGGGCTTCCTCACCTCAGTCACCCATAAGGTGGCTCACTGGCTGCAAGACTTAGTGAACTCTGGATTCCTAAGGTCAGTCTCTCAGTCATAGTTGATTGAGTTGATTTGTTCCTCTGTGGTGGCAACAAGCCATGCAAGTAGAATGGAACTGGCCTGATGGATAATATCTAGGGGAAAAAAAAAAGATTCAGTGCAGTTTCCAGGGAGGTAGTGATGGAATTGAGTACAGAATTAGAAATCAACTGAGAAATCAAGCACTCCACGGACTTCTCTGGTGGCCCAGTGGTTAAGACTCTGTGCTCCCAATGCAAGGGCTTGGGTTCCATCCTTGGTCAGGGAACTAGATGCCACACGTTGCAACTAAAAGATCTTGTAGGCCACAGCTAAAGATCCTGTGTGTCACAAAAATAAATATTAAAGAAAAAAGAAATTAAGCACTTCAGCCATTTCTTGTTACACAACATGTATAGGAGAATGGGAGAGGTTGAGGACTCATTCAGGGTTACACAGTGGCCTAGTGGTAGAGGGTTAGATTCTTTGTGGAAGAGACCTTGTTTTATTTACCTCTCCAGTGCATTGTGTCTGGTACACAGCATTCAGTACATGTTTGTGGAATGAATTGATGCATTTTTATAATATCCGGATTACCTACAGGCCAAAAATATATACATATCCACTCTGTATATGGAATGCGTGTGTATTGATTTTGCAAACCCAGCATCCATTACCCTTTCTGCTTGTAGTGCATTTTTCCCCAGTGCTGCTGGGAGCCATGTGATCCAAGGATAGCCAATCAGATTATTCCATTTCCCTAACCACAGTGATTTGTTTGTTCAACAATCAACACGTGGTTCAAGCCTGACCAGTCACAGCTTATGCAGATACAGTTCTGAGGCTTTGTTTTGGTCATGCTCTCACCAGCAGGGGAGAGACAGCCTGAGAATGAAGCCAACACAGAAGGAAGCAGAACTAAGAGCTGGAGAAAGCACTGCTGAGTTTTGGTGATGGCTTTTGACCACCAGTATCCCTGTGTTTACAAAGTCAAGGTCTGTCCCTGGATTTTTCAATTATATGAACTGGATAATCCCTTTAAAAAAAAATCAAGTTTTTGTTATTTGCATCTGAAACCAAATGACAGGTAAACTAGTTTAAAACACCAATGAAACAATCTACAGATTAGTACCTCCTATTGTTTGCATTTTCACCTTCCCCCTAAGCCCAGCCTTAGGGGTAAATTTACAGGAGCCTAGACTAATCTTCCTGGTGGCTTGGAGGTTAGGGCGTCTGCCGGGGATGCGGGAGACCTGGCTTCGATCCTTGGGTTGGGAGGATCCCCTGGAGAAGGAGGTGGCGGCCCACTCCAGTACTCTTGCCTGAAGAATCCCATGGAGGGAGGAGCCTGGTGGGCTACAGTCCATGGGGTTGCGAGGAGTCGGACACGACTGAGCGACTTCACTTTTCACTTTCAGACTTTAAGTAGTGATTTTATTCTCATTGCCAATGATTGCTTTAGGCATGAGTAGGTGAGGCAAATGTGGTGAAGAGAGGGAAATTTCTTGCCTGAATTCTGGGATAGATTCTCCTCTTGGGTGGTTGTTGTTTTAGTTGTTAGGTCGCGTCCGACTCTTTTGTGACCCCACGGACTGTAGCCCACCAGGCTGCTCTGTCCATGGGATTTCCCAAGCAGAATGCTGAAGTGGGTTGCCATTTCCTTCTCCAGGGGATCTTCCTGAGCCAGGGATTGAACTAACATCTCCTGCCCTTTCCTGACTTTGTACATGGCTATGTGAGGATGTGATGACTGGATCTGCAGCCATCAGCTTGAGGCCATGAGGAGATAAGTCGGAAGATGGGAACCAGAGTGTTAAGGGTGGGAAAGCAGGGAAATGGAAAAAGCCGGTGTCCTCAGTGGTATCACTAAAGTACTGACAGCCAAAAGCAACTTGATTGGAATAATGGGTGTTTTTTAAAAATTAATTAATTATTTTTGACCATGTCTTGTGGCTTGCAGAGGTTTAGTTCCCCAACCAGGAATCAAACCTGGGGCCACAGCAGTGAAAGCTCCAAGTCCCAACCACTGGACCACCAGGGAAGTCCCAGAATAACTGTTTTTTTAAATAGAAAAGAGAAATGAAAACTTAGAATGGAATCTCACAGGAAGACCATTATTTAAAATAATTATATGAGAAGTTGCCCTAGAAGAAGTGAGGAGGGAGTACTGAAGCCTTGATCACTTGGACCCCAATATTTTCCCTTATGACAGGCCCCATGTATCCTCTGGAATCCTGGGCCTCTTGTTTGCAGACTGGCCTATAGTCTAACTGTTAAACTAGAACAACATTTCTCAACCTTGGTCCTGTTGATACGATTCTTTGTTGTGGGGACTGTCCTGTCCATCTAGGATGTTTTAACAGCGTCCCAGGACTCTACCCACCAGATGCCAGTAACACCCTGTTCCCGATCATGACAGCTAACAGTGTTTCCAGACGTTGTCAGAGGTTCCTTAAGTGGAAAATATTGTCCCTAGGTGAGAAATACTAAAGTAGAATTATTCACTTCTCAATTATTTTAGAACAATAAGTTTGCTGTTTTGTGAGACAGTTGAGGCATTATTATAAACATATGAACTACAGAAAAATGACACGAGATGAGGATGTGGAGAAATTGGAGCCCCTGTGCACTTCTGCTGGGAATGTAAAATGGTGCAGTGGAAAACAATTTGGTGTCTCTTTAAAAAGTTGAGTATAGAATTATCATATGATCCAGCAATCCTGTTACTAGATGTATATCCCAAAGAATTGAAAGCAGGGACTCAAGCAGATATTTGTACACTAATGTTCACAATAACTAAAAGATGGTAGCAACTCAAGTGTTCACTGGAAGATGAATGGATAAGTAAAATGTGGTCTCTACATACAATGGAATGTTATTCAGCTATAAAAAGAATGAAATTCTGGTACATGCTACAATATGGGTGAACTTTTACAACATTATGCTAAGTAAGTGAAATAAGCTAGACACAGAAGGACAAATGTTATGTGATTCCACTTATATGAAATACCTAGAATATGAAAATTCATAGAGACAGAAAATAGAGTAGAGGTGACCAGGGCCAGGAGAGGGGAGAGTAAAGAGTTACTGCTTAATGTATACAGAGTTTCCATTGGGGTGATGAAAATTTTGGAACTTGATACCAGTGATTGTCCAATAACATTGTAAATGTAACTAATGCCTTGGAGTTGTAGCTTAGACATGGTCAAAGTAGCAAATTTTACATATGGACACATTTTTTACTGAAGTAAAGAAGTAAACAATAAACTTCAAATAAAATAAAAACCCAGGTTCCATCCCTGGGTCAGGAAGATCTTCTGGAGAAAGAAATGGCAACCCATTCCAGTACTCTTGCCTGGAAAATCCCATGGATGGAGAAGTGTGGTAGGCTACAGTCCATGGGATTGAAGAGTCGGACATGACTTCACTTTCACTTTCAAGTTAAAGTTGTGGACTTTTGCCAAGTCCTGTAGTGCTTGGTGGGGGCTTCCCTGGTGGTGCAGAATTTATTTTAGAACAATAAGTTTGCTGTTTTGTGAGACAGTTGAGGCATTATTATAAACATATGAACTACAGAAAAATGACACGAGATGAGGATGTGGAGAAATTGGAGCCCCTGTGCACTTCTGCTGGGAATGTAAAATGGTGCAGTGGAAAACAATTTGGTGTCTCTTTAAAAAGTTGAGTATAGAATTATCATATGATCCAGCAATCCTGTTACTAGATGTATATCCCAAAGAATTGAAAGCAGGGACTCAAGCAGATATTTGTACACTAATGTTCACAATAACTAAAAGATGGTAGCAACTCAAGTGTTCACTGGAAGATGAATGGATAAGTAAAATGTGGTCTCTACATACAATGGAATGTTATTCAGCTATAAAAAGAATGAAATTCTGGTACATGCTACAATATGGGTGAACTTTTACAACATTATGCTAAGTAAGTGAAATAAGCTAGACACAGAAGGACAAATGTTATGTGATTCCACTTATATGAAATACCTAGAATATGAAAATTCATAGAGACAGAAAATAGAGTAGAGGTGACCAGGGCCAGGAGAGGGGAGAGTAAAGAGTTACTGCTTAATGTATACAGAGTTTCCATTGGGGTGATGAAAATTTTGGAACTTGATACCAGTGATTGTCCAATAACATTGTAAATGTAACTAATGCCTTGGAGTTGTAGCTTAGACATGGTCAAAGTAGCAAATTTTACATATGGACACATTTTTTACTGAAGTAAAGAAGTAAACAATAAACTTCAAATAAAATAAAAACCCAGGTTCCATCCCTGGGTCAGGAAGATCTTCTGGAGAAAGAAATGGCAACCCATTCCAGTACTCTTGCCTGGAAAATCCCATGGATGGAGAAGTGTGGTAGGCTACAGTCCATGGGATTGAAGAGTCGGACATGACTTCACTTTCACTTTCAAGTTAAAGTTGTGGACTTTTGCCAAGTCCTGTAGTGCTTGGTGGGGGCTTCCCTGGTGGTGCAGAAGTTAAAGCGTCTGCCTGCAATGTGGGAGACCTGGGTTCGATCCCTGGGTCAGGAAGATCCCCTGGAGAAGGAAATGGCAACCCACTCCAGTATTCTTGCCTGGAGAATCCAGGAGGAGGAGCTTGGTGGGCTGCAGTCCACGGGTCGTGCAGTGCGTGACCGAGATGCTGTGGCCTGTGATGGAACACCTGAGGGGAAGGAGCATATGCGATCTGGGGACTCTGTTCTGACCTCACTAGCGTTAGTGGCTGTGGAGTTCTAAGACATCCCTGTTAGAGGTGTTGCTTCTATCACATACTTACCATGTACTAAGCTAAGGTCTTCACACAAGTCACCTCATCGAACTCAGAACAACCCCAGCTGGGTCTTCCCTGGTAACTCAGTGGTAAAGAATCTACCTGCCAGTGCAGGAGACACAGGTTCAATCCCTGATCCAGGAAGATCCCACATGCCATGGAGCAAAGAATCCCATGCACCACAACTATTGAGCCTGTGCTCTAGAGCCCAGGCTGCAGCTACTGAAGCCTGCCAGCCCTAGAACCTGTGCTCTGCAACAAACGAAGCCACCACAATAAGAAGCCCAAGTGTGAAGACCCAGAATAGCCAAAAATATAAAAAATAAAATTATAAAGAAAACAAAAACTCTTCCCTGAAAGCTATTGGGAAGTTTGTCTTTAAAAAACATAAACAACCCCAGGAAACAACCTGGGTGCTCCTATTGACCCTTATATTAAAAAAAAAATTTTTTTTTGGCCACACCATGCGGCTTGCGGGATCTCAGTTCCCCAACCAGGAATCAAACCCTTGCCCCCTGCATTATAAGCACAGAGTCTTAACCACTGGAGTGCCGGGGAAGTCCCTGTCCCTTATATTTGTGATTGAACTGAGGCTCAGAGAAAGGGGTGCTGCTGCTAAGTCACTTCAGTCGTGTCTGACTCTGTGTGACTCCACAGATGGCAGCCCACCCCAGGCTCCCCCCGTCCCTGGGATTCTTCAGGCAAGAACACTAGAGTGGGTTGCCATTTCCTTCTCCAATGCATGAAAGTGAAAAGTGAAAGGGAAGTCACTCAGTCCTGTCTGACCCTTAGCATGGACTGCAGCCTACCAGGCTCCTCCATCCATGGGATTTTCCAGGCAAGAGTACTGGAGTGGGGTGCCACTGCCTTCTCCAGAGAAAGGGATAGAGCACATATTCAACCCAAGTAGTCGGGTTCCATTCAGGCCCCATGCTTTTGACCATTGGACTCTCTTTTGCTGAGCTTTGGGGCCAGAATGCTTACTGTTGGATTACAAAGCCTGTTTTGAGTATTTACTTAGTCAAACAGTAATAAGGAGAAGTGAAATCATTAATGGTTCCCAAGCGGCTCTAGTCATTCTGACTGCACAGTTGTTTTTTTTTTTTTTTTAAGTCTCATTCCACGGAAGATGTGTTTTTCTCTGAACAATGTCAGTTAGATCAGAGAAGCACTTTTCCCAGGAGGGAGACTGAAGCACATGGGCATTTCCGTGGGGCAGGATGCTCCTGATTTGTGAATTTACAATTTCCTGCTGGGGGCTTAGATGGCTATATCCAAATTTTCTTGTCTATCTTTCTACCTTTATTGGGGAGTGGATTATGGCATTTGATGATTTAATCTGTGTAATCTCTAGACAAAACATGGTTCCACTTTGCTGCCAGGAAAATGTTAATTTATTCAGCTTTTGGATCTCGATAGGAAAATGAAATGATCGACAAAGCAGTGTGTCTGTGTGTGCATACTTTTGTGCTTGCACATGTGTGCTAATATACAAATATCTGCACAAAGAGCAGCAAACATGGCTTAAAGGTAGGGGTTTTAGATGGAAAGGTCTTCAGGCTCCTTTCAAGGACTGCAATCTCCCCTTCCCAAAATTGTATGCACAACTGGGTGTCTATGGCATGATTATTTTTTCAGAGGGCACACAATACTCTGTTCATCAGAATCTCAAAAGGGTTTTAGGGAACATCAGTCTGTAATTTGATGATGCCTGTTACCTGGCACGTCTTTTGCTTTGAAGAGCCACAATCATCTTAGGTATGAGAGGTCCTTGATATTTGAGAAATATCTTTCTCTAGGTAAGGCGCTGAGCTACGGGAATTGTTATTATTTCGAGCTTGTTAAGCTTGAAGCTTGAGAAACTCCAGCCAGATCGAAATAAACTTTGGCAGGATGAACCTGAGCATGCCTGTCTGCGCCTCCAGCAGGCTGTCTCTTCTCCTTCCAGCTCCTTTCCCTCCTTCTGTTAAGCTGCTTGAGCTTCTGCCCACCTTCTGTTTTCCAGGCCTGGAACCACCACGAGGAATGGGAAGACCACACAGTTTCACTTGATTTAACATGTCTGACACATAGTAGTTTTTTTTTTTTTTTTTTTAAGTCGTGTTTGACTCTTTTGTGACCCCATGAACTGTAGCCTGTCAGGCTCCTCTGTCCATGGGGATTCTTCAGGCAAGAATACTGGAGTGGGTTGCCATTTCCTTCTCCAGAGCCTCCTCCTGACACGGGAATCAAACCCGCATCTCTGCATCTCCTGTATCGGTAGGCAGATTCTTTACCACTGCACCACCTGGGAGGCCCACATAGTAGGAATTAAAAAAAAAAAAAGGTAGCTTAAAAAAGCACATCCATCCAGAGCTCTAGGAAATGGTAATTCGTTCCAGATGTGGAACAAGGAAATTCCCATTCTTTTCCTAGGCAGAACCAGAGACAAGCCCGGGTTTTACACATTCATGGCAAATGACGGGCCATCTGAATGTGAGTTTCTTTACTTTAAAAAAAAAAAGGGAGAAGCATAATTAGCTGAGTACTCAGCACATGCCCTGCTCTGTCTTCAATCATTCATGTGCAATATCTCCATCAGTCATCACAGCGGTCAGGGAGGTTGGTACTCTAACAACTGTGTTAGAGACGAGGAAATTGAGGTTTGCAGAGGTGAAGCAATTTGCCCATGGTCAAATTGACAGTGAGCATCAAGAGTCAGGCTTTGAAAGCCCTGTTTCCATGATGCTGAGCCATTTATGTGAACCTCACGTTTTCTCATTTGATCAGGAAGGACTTCTTGTATGAGAAGGACCACGACCTGAAGGTTAACAAATGATATATTCCATGAATGTGTCTGTCTGTAATTCTCTTGGGATTAAGCAGTCCTTCTCAAACTTTACTGCATTTACAAATCACCTGGAAATCTTATGAATGCAGATTCTGATTCAGCAGGTGGGTGAAGCCTAGAGTGGGGCCCAAGATGCATATTACTAACAAACTTCCAAGTGAGGCTACTGCTTCTGATCTATGAACGTTTTGAGTTAGTCAGGGGATAGATACAGTGTTTACAAAGGACTGGCTCATATATGATCTTGTTTGATCCTCACCTAACCCCTGTGAAGTTACCATTATTATTTCTACCTTAGACATGAGGACACTGAGAGTCTAATTAGAAATGGCTACCATTTTCAGCTATTTCTGGAAATAAGATGTGGGCATTTATTGTACTATTCTTTCAACTTCATCTTCTATAGAAAAATTTCGGAGTCAGATGTTGAAGAAAAGAGAGAGAGAAAAGAGTGGTATACACAGTATCAAATTCTGTGGTGAAGTCAGGTCAAGATAAAAGTCAAAAGAGTTCATTGGATTTAGCAACAGGGATTTAGCGTTGAATTCATTGCCCCTACATTCTAGTAGGAAACTTATAAATGAATATATAATTTCTTCTTTTTTTTTGGCTGCACTGTTTCACTTCCTATTCCTATATTCTTGTATATAGCACTTTTCCACCTCTAAGTCCTTTTCCATTTTGTAATTACATATTCATCTATGGGTCTCCACGTGGAATTTAAGTGACATGAATTCAAGGACCATATCTTCTCCGGTCACTGTCATATCCCCACCATCTAGCACATTTCTTGACCCACAGTGAGCAGTGAATGCAAATTGTTGAGTGAATGGATTAATGAAAAGTTCAGACACTGCACAGAAGCTGGCAACTTTGCATCTAGGAAAACCAAGACTAAAACCACTGAAAGGAGAGATGATTCTTACCTATGTTTAAAGATCTGCAGAACAAATAATTTCACACTAAACATCAGTACTCCCATTGCAGTCTTTTGGCATGAAATGTGCAAACTGTGACTGGAAATTGATTCAAGCTCAGAAGTAGGCAGCTGGGGAGAACACATTTAAAAAATTATTGCTGATGTATGCTGTGACATAGCCCAGCATGGCCCCAGAGGCCAGTGTATGACCAAAACTAATGACATTGGGCTTTTGGCTTAAAAGATAAGAAAGTTCAGCTGTAAGTAGGGACTCAGAACAAATTTCATTCCCATTCATTTGTTTTAGATGTTTGGATTTTGAGTTGATTTGAGCTGGTTTTCTAGGTGGAGCCATTTACAAAATCTAATATTTGGCTTTTGTTAAGGTTGTGTGTATCAGTGGAGCTTTACTCTAGCTTCTGGTTCATAGACAGTCTCTATAAGACCACCGTGGTTCTCAGTGATTCTCAGGCAAGATCATCAGGTCTAAGAATCCTCTTGCTAGAAGGTCCTGGAGTATTATTTTGTCCAGTCTCCTGCCTGCAAAGGGTCATTTGATTTGTCCAAGGCAGACTGTTCACTTGTTTTTATTTTATTTAGCAAACATTTACTGAGTGCTTACTCTCTCAAACATCATGGCTAACAAAGAAGACTAAGGTATAATATATCCACTCTCAGAGTTACTCCTTGAGGACAAAGGCCAAGTCGCGGTCTTGTTTTCTCTTTACACAGTGCCTGGTCCAGTGGTTGTAGCAGGTATGGTGGCATTTGTCACTTTTTGGTGCCCAGTGTTAGACTCTTCATCCAATCTTTGGAAAGTTTCCCATTATATGAGTCTTAGGGAGAGGTGGGGCCCTCCTGGTGCTTCAGGAGCTTCAAAGATAAAGTAATTGCCTTCCCAGGGTGTTTACAGCTCAGGTGTGAGCCTGTGCTCTAGACTTGACCAGATAGATGCACGTGTATGAGAATCTTACCAGGGAGCCACATGCAGAAGCCAGGGCTGTGGAGGATGTGTTTTGGAGATGGCACGAGCAGCAGTAGGCTTCTGGAGGCCAGTGGTGGTACCAAAGGCAGCACCATTGCCCTGGGCCAGCAGAGGTGGAGGTCTGAGCTGTGCACACCTTGGTTCACTGGCTGCTGCACTCTCGTCCTCTCTGAACGCTTCTTGTCACCTGAATTTGGCAGAGGCCTTTATGCCTGCCCATTTGCCAGGCCTGGCTCTCCAACCTTCCAGGTGGTTCTTTGAGCTCCTCAAGCCCCAGAATGCTTCAAGGAGCCAGAGCTGTATTCTGTTGCTTGCACTTGGGACATCTGATTTGTGTAAACTCTTGGTTCACTAACCCCAGAATAACAGTTCCTTTCTTACTTTTCCATAATTAAATTTAATTTAGACTCTGGTGTGGTTTTTTTTTTTTTTTTTTGGCTGCACCACCCTGGCTTGTGGGATCCTAGTTCCCTGACCAGAAATGAACCAGCTCCCTTGGCAGTGAGAATGCAGAGTCCCAACCACTGGACCACTAGGGAATTCCTTTTAATTTATATTCTGAACTCCCATTATGTTGGGTGGTAGATACTTCATCTCAGTCAATTCAGGATCTCATCTCCTCAGTGGTTTTTTAAACTAACATCTAAAATTAATTTTTAATGTTTTAAAAACACAGAAGGGTGAGAAATAGAGAAAAACGCCATAGATAATCCCACCATTCTAATTTAACAACTGTTATTTCATGTGTATAAGTTTTTACAAATTTATGAATATACTTAACACAAGCAATTCTTTACACACTAATATTATTGGATCTATATTTTCCTTGTGACTTCTGGACATTCATAATACAGTTATGAATTTTATTATAAAATTTTATTTTAGAAGTTTATATATTATTGAAAAATTAAAACCTATGAAAGTTGAAACACTAGTACAGTGAACACCTGTACGCCGCCCCTTCTATATTAGTTCTTAACAACTTTCTGGATTTGCTTTCTCTCTCTCTCCTGAATGTACCTGTATGTTTCCCCCACTGAATTATTTGAAAATAAGTTGCAGAAGTTATGGTATTTTAATCTCTTAATAGTTCAGTGTGATTTTCCTAAGTAAAAGGACTTTCTGCTACATAATTGCAATACCATTACCACAGTTAAGAAAATTCACAATAATTTCATAATATCATCTAAAATCTAGTACATATTCAAAATTCCCCAATTGTTCCCAAAACATCTCTCATAGCTAGATTCTGAAGCCTCTTTTTTAAGTTCCTGGAGGCTTAAATAATATCAGTGTTGGGGGGTGGGGTAAGAGTGAGGCGTGGAGTCCTTTATGGGAGGAAGTCTGGAAGACTGCTTCACCATGCCTGGATCCTATTTCCCCTCTTGGGTCTTCTTGCCAGATTCTGCGGGCTTCTTGGGTGAACTGCTCAGAGCCCAGATTTCCAGCATTCAGATTCCAGTCGAGTGTTTCTGTTGATAGCGCCCCCTCGTGGGGGCGAGGGACAGGTACACCCCAATGCCCAAGCTCGCTCAGCTTTCCTTCCTGTTTTCTGATTCTGAAGGCAAGAACACCCTGATCTGCTTCTTTGTTTTCCTTTGGCATGAGTCCCTTCAAGGTTCAATCTTTTGAAACTTAGAAGCCTTTTTAATGCTTTCCTGGTCGAGCCATGGTCTGACCCCTTAAGCAGAGAATGGCCATGGGATAGGAGGACATACTGGTGGTGTAGGAAAAGAACATCAGTTAATCTTTCTAAATATTATCCCGGCTTATTTGTTCTGTGCCGACATTAGCACATGTATTTAGCTGTTATGCCTAAGGATGGCCGTGCTGGTTGTTTAAATATTAAAATACTTATGAACTAGACTGCTAATCCTGTTATCCTAAAAGATAACTTTGACTCACGTCTGTTTTCTTCATTTTTCTCATATGTGTATTTTTAGATATTTATGAATACAATTAATGCAGTGGTAAAGTAACACTATAAAGTGATAAAAAGCCACTGTCCTGAGTCCCCTGTCCCCCAGGAAGTCCAGCCTCTCCCCCAGGACACTTCAGATCTCCAAGAGGCCAATGGGTAAGTGCCGAGAAGAGCAGGGTGCCTCCAGGAACCTCTAAATCCATTCTGATGGGTGGTGCCAAGACTCACAGCCTGTTCTGAATATCCTCGTAGGGTAAATGTGAATCAGATCTCATCACCCTCATGCTTAAAAGCCTTCATTGTCTTGGCTCCCTGTTTCACTCAGAATTAAATTCCAGCTGCCTCACAGAGCACCCAGAGCCTATAAGGTCTGGCGCTTGCATCCCTCATGACTATCTCCCCACCTGCTTCCATCAGGCCTTCTACTACCCATGTCCTGGCTGAGCTAAACTTATTTGTTCCTTATGAGTCCTGTGCTCTCTTTGGACTCTGGGTCTTCTCAGAGTTGTCCCCTCTGCTGGATGTTGCCTTGCTAATTACCGCCGACCTTCAGGTCTTAGTGCTTCCCTGGTGGCTCAGAGGTTAAAGCGTCTGCCTCCAATGCGGGAGACCCGGGTTCGAACCCTGGGTTGGGAAGATCCCCTGGAGAAGGAAATGGCAATCCACTCAAGTATTCTTGCCTGGAGAATCCCATGGACAGAGAAGCCTAGTAGATTACAGTCCACGGGGTCGCAAAGAGTCGGACACGACTGAGCGACTTCACCTCACCTCACCTCTTCAGGTCTTAGGTTGAATGTCATGTCTCCTGATCTGGGCTCAGGCTTCCTGTAGCTCTTTGAACTTCTTTTATAGTAGAACTCATCATAACCATTTCCTGTGATTGCTGCTGTCTTCCCATTAGGATTCTGAGCACCAGAAGTCTAGGGTTCATACTTATCTTGCTCATCATTTCACTGCAAGTGTCTAGCATTGTATTAAACGTTCATTGGAAGAAGTGATGAAATTTATGCATTCATAAATGCATATGTATCTGTCTGTTTACTCACATACACACATGAGAGAGTCAACAGATGGGACTCAAAAAAGGGGGATAATCTGGAACATGGCTAAAAATGGAGTGATGTCAGATCAAGTGTCCACATGGGATCACTGCTGTTTGTGGGTAGGAAGAGAAAGCCTGAAATCTAGTAGCCTGGTGAAAGGAAATTAGTTGAAGTGATGCAGATTGGGACAGGAGACTTTTTGCAGATGATTACAGATGCCTTTTCATGGCATCTTAAGATCTCTTAGAGATAAAAGTTTAGAGAAAAACCGGGGTTGCTTATGTCTTTACAGTGTGGAGAAAGCAAGCATGAAGGAAATAGGAAATCTACCCTCCACATCCCTGAGTCCATCAGCAGAGCAAAGCGACTCTTGTCACTTCGGGAGGCAAGGCCCTCCCTGCAGGGGGATTATGTATCGCCATGCCGTTGACTGGCTTTGGCCAATAAAATGTGGGTGGAAGAGGTATGTGTCACTTGAGGGTGAGAGCGATGAGTGTGGTTTGAGGGTCTCCTTTTCCTTTGGCCAAAATGACTGTCAGTGTTCCAGATGGAGCTCGCACATCAGACTTGCGGTGTGAGTGAGAAACCAGTCCTCGGGGGTTACTGCAGTACTGCTCTCCTAGTCTGACTCTTACGTGCAGTACCTCTGGATCTTTGGATTCTTTTCCCCACGTTATAAATCCAGATTTTTTTGTGAAATACTTTAAAAAGTTTGTAATGAATTCAAATCATATATATATATATGTATGTATGTATGTATAGGTATGTGTGTGCATGTGTGTGTGTGTGCACAGTTGTGTCTGACTTTGTGACCCTCTGGACTGTAGCCCACCAGGCTCCTCTGTCCATGGAATTTTCCAGGCAAGAATACTGGAGCCAGTTGCCATTTCCTACTCCAGGGGATCTTCCTGACCTAGGGATTGAACCCAAGTCTCCTGCGTCTCCTGCATTGGCAGGCAGATTCTTTGCCACTGCGCCACCTGGGAAGCCTGTGTATATATATGACACATTGGGAGGGTGGGTCAAAAAACATGTGTAGGCCAGTGGTTTTCTATCTTGGAGTTAGACACAGATACATTATGATGTACAGAACAGACATGCTCCTTACTTCATGGGGGGGTTTCAGGAAATAAACGCTAGATAAAAGAAACAAACATTATTTCTGACTTATCCTTGCAATAAGTACTACAAAGCCAAAACACAGGGTGCAATGAGAGCTCTCTGCGGGGAACTGGCCAGGTGAGGGCGGTAGCAGTGGGGTCAGGTGCAGGTGAGAATGGCCAGGTGAAAGGCCCTGACAGGGCAAGTGCAGACTCTGACCTTTGCCTAACTCAAAATCTCAGAGCTGAAAGAAGTTTGAGGAGCTTGTACCTGGAGCTCTTAAGAGATAATGAGTGGTTCAAGTGGTGTGGGAGTCCTCATAGGCTTTGAAGAATAGCTTGGGCCCTAGCCTAAGGATAATAGGGAGCCGTTGAATGATATTTAGCAAGGGAATGTCGTACTCCAAAGTTGTGGGAATGTGACCTTCATTTAATCATTTTTTATTGGTTTATTCGACACATCTCTGAATGTCCACTCTGTGGAAGGTATTGTGCTTACAAGCACAAGAAATGCAAAACTACGTCCTGCCCTCAAGGAACTCATAGTTTAACTTAATAAAGTGGTTACCACATGGACACAACTATAAGTTAAAGTAGAAGGTGGTGTATGTCACCATTTATTCAATCACTTATTTATTCAGTAGACATTTATTAAACACTCACACGTATGTGCCAGGCACTTGTTGTATATATTGGGTATATAATGAACAAGACATCATGGATCTTACAGTTTAGATCACCCCAAAAGGCAAAGTTTCCTTATTTTTGAAGTGACAGAAGTATTCGCAACACAACAAAATTATTGTGATGTTTACATGAGAGAAAGTGCTTAGCATAATGTCTGAAGATAAGTACTCTATAAAAGACAGCTTGTTATTATCACTGTTATTAACATGAAGCAGGAATTTCTAAGATTAACGTGATCTGAAGTATTGGATGTAGAAGGAGTCAAGCTTGAGGAAAACGAGTGGTTCCATAGAGGCTAGAACAATTCAAGAGTGGCAGAGGTGTGTGTGTGTGTGTGTGTGTGTGTGTGTGTGTGGTGGGAGGATCATTATAACACACTTTTGACAAATAGAAAGATCAAGCTTGTGAAGGACAGATAACAAGACCCTCTGTGGGCTAGGAGAGGGAAGGAGAATATGAGGTATGGTAAAACTGCTGCTGCTGCTGCTGCTGCTAAGTCGCTTCAGTCATGTCGGACTCTGTGCTACCCCATAGATGGCAGCCCACTAGGCTCCTCTGTCCCTGGGATTCTCCAGGCAAGAACATTGGAGTGGGGTGCCATTTCCTTCTCCAATGCATGAAAGTGAAAAGTGAAAGTGAAGTCGCTCAGTCGTGCCTGACTCTTAGTGACCCCATGGACTGCAGCCCACCAGGCTCCTCCATCCTTGGGAGTTTCCAGGCAAGAGTACTGGAGTGGGTTTCCATTGCCTTCTCCAAAACTGATGCTACAGAGATTTACAGAGAGCATCAGTTCAGTTCAGTTCAGTTGCTCAGTCCTGTCCAACTCTTTGCGACCCCATGGATTGCAGCTCGCAAGCCCTCCTTGTCCATTGCCAACTCCCGGAGTTTACTCAAACTCATGTCCATTGAGTTGGTGATACCATCTCATCCTCTGTCACCCCCTTCTCCTCCTGCCTTCAATCTTTCCCAGCATCAGGGTCTTTTTCAGTGAGTTAGTTCTTCACGTCAGGTGGCCAAAGTATTGGAGTTTCAGCTTCAGCATCAGTCCTTCCAATGAATATTCAGGACTGATTTCCTTTAGGATGGACTGGTTGGATCTCCTTGCTGTCCAAGGGACTCTCAAGAGTCTTCTCCAACACCACAATTCAAAAGCATCGATTCTTTGTCACTCAGCTTTCTTTATGGTCCAACTCTTACATCCATACATGACTGCTTGAAAAACCATAGCTTTGACTAGACGGACCTTTGTTGGCAAAGTAATGTCTCTGCTTTTTAGTATGTTGTCTAGGTTGGTCATAGCTTTTCTTCCAAGGAGCAAACATCTTTTAATTTCATGGCTGCCGTCACCATCTGCAATGATTTTGGAGCCCATAGGAAGAGCATAGGACGTACAATAGATAACCAGTCATTTCCTGACCAGTCCAGGGTGTGCAGTCATTCAGAGTGCATACCCGTTGACAGGATGGTTATAATCCTTTCTGAACTAATAAAGTTAAGAGAAAGAAAGCAAAACATTACCAAGAGGTCTGTTCTTCTCTATCAGAGCTCTGCAACATGGGACTAAGGTCCGTCAGGTAGATGAGTCAGGGTGAGTCAACAGGTACTCTCTGCTTTGGAAGTGGGTGCTTCAAGTGAGCCATTTTAGCTGATTTTGAAAAGATGGAATTCATTTGACATTGAACAGATCTAAGTGTTTGGTAATAACATGGTGGTAGATGCTATGTAAACATGATGTATTATAAGCCAGATTATAGATATAACGTGTGCACACATATGTATATACATAATAATACTAAAGGAAATCAATCCTGAATATTCATTGGAAGGACTGATGCTGAAACTGAAGCTCCAGTATTTTGGCCACCTGATGGGAAGAGCTGACTCATTAGAATGCTGATGTTGGGAAAGACTGAAAGCAGGAGGAAAAGGGGACGACAAGGATGAGGTGGTTGAATGGCATCACCGACTCAATGGACATAAGTTTGAGAAAGCTCTGGGAGATGGTGAAGGACAGGGAAGCCTGGTGTACTATAGTTCATGGGATTGCAAAGAGTCAGACACAACTGAGTGACTGAAAAATAACAACAACCAAAACATATAGAGCAGTGCTGTCCCGGAGGCATATAATGACAACCATGCTGCTGCTGCTGCTAAGTCGCTTCAGTCGTGTCCGACTCTGTGTGACCCCATAGACGGCAGCCCACCAGGCTCCCCCATCCCTGGGATTCTCCAGGCAAGAACACTGGAGTGGGTTGCCATTTCCTTCTCCAATGCATGAAAGTGAAAAATGAAAGGGAAGTCACTCAGTTGTGCCTGACTCTTCGCGACCCCATGGACCGCAGCCTACCAGGCTCCTCCGTCCATGGGATTTTCCAGGCAAGAGTACTGGAGTGGGGTGCCATCGCCTTCTCCGATGACAACCATATATGTAATTAAAATTTTTCTAGTAACCACATTAGAATAGTAAAAAAAAAAAAGAAAGAAAGAAAGAAAGAAACTATGAAAATAATTCTGTTACCCTCAAACTGAGTTTGCCTCTTGGTAAGTATAGAGTCAAAAAGATGCAACCAAACCAAAGATTGGGAGAAGGAAGGATTCATCATTTCTTGCAGCAAGTAAGTAGAACACTGGGGATCTTTCCTAAAGCAGTGTCTCTTGGAACAGCAAAATTAGGGATGCTTTAAGCGAAGGGCACATGTATATTCATGAAGGGGCTTGGGTGGTCCACATAGTCCAAGTTTTGGTTGATTGAAGTCACTAAAGGAGTCAGTAAAGGTTGACATCATCGTCCCTTAAGTTCCAGTTGATCTGGTGATTGAGTGCTTTAGGCTAATCTTTACCACTGAAACACAACTAGCAGTCCTTTCAATTGATGTATATTATCTTTGCTGTTATTACATCTCTTACCTGATAACAGTTACTTGTTTTTGTGTTCTTTTGTCCCCTTAAGATCATTAAGGGAACTTCTGTAATTGTCCAGTGGCTAAGGCTCCAAGCTCCCAATGCTGGGGGCCCAGGTTTGATCTCTGGTTAGGGAATTAGATCACGCATGCTGCAACTAAAGATCCCGCTTGTCACAACTAAAATCTAGCACAGCCAAATAAATAATATAAATAAGTATATTAAAAAACTTTTAAAAATCATTAATTACTGAGACTTGTTCAAGTGTACGTATTGTGACCAGGCTTCAATCTTTTTTTTTTTTTTTTTTTAAATTTAGTCTGAAATTCCATGTGTATTTTACATTGACAGCACATGTCTATTCTGGCTAACCACATTTTGGGTGCTCAGTAGCCACATGCACCTACTGGCTACCAGCATTGGATAGAACAGACTATAAAACAATGACTTTCAAACATTTTTGAATAGAGTAAGAAACACATACACACACAGTATAAAAATTAAGCAAAGTTTTTATGAAGTAATAATCATACTGTGAATTTTGCACTCTGATATTTTCTGTTTAGTTCTATTTAGTTAAAACACATGCAGGTCATGAGCCACTGGTCATAAATTGTTTTTATGACCACCCATTTGTGGATGCCTGAAGTTTGAAAACCACTGATAGGAGAAGCCTGTAGAGTGACATCTTGACTGAGAGGCTGAAGGGATAGGCTCTAGTATTAATGGTGAGGGTAAAAATTATCTTAAACTTCCCTGGGTCTTTACAGGGCAAAAGGCAAGAATGAACTTATCTTGTTTCTTTTTGTGTTTTGCTTGTGACCTTCCTGTCTATGAGGCACTGAGGACAAATTCTAATGTGATTTGCTTTAAGAGCTGCAGGATACATTTTCCTCTCTTTCTCATAATTGAATTCAAATAAGGTAAATGTGTGTGTATTGACAACACCCTGGATACAATATATGTTTTAACTGATATGTCTGTATGTGTGTTTAGTGGCTCAGTCATGTCTGATTCTTTTCCACCCTTTGAATGATAGCCCACCGGGCTCCTTTGTTCATGGGAGGTTTTAGGCAAGAATACTGGAGTGGGTTGCAATTTCCTTTTCCGGGGATCTTCCTTGACCCAGGGATCGAATCCACGTCTCCTGTGTCTTGCATTGCTGGCTGATTCTTTACCCACTGACCACCAGGGAAGCTCTTTCTATACATATGCATATATACATATATGTGTGCATGCTAAGTTGATGCAGTCATGTCACGATTCTTTGCGACACTGCATTTCCTGTGTATCCTGCATTGGCAGGTGGATTCTTTACCACTTTGCTACATAGGAAGCTGCCAAACAGTGCTAAAAAGCCTGTGTAACTGACCAGAAGCAAAAACTTGATAGAAGTTTTTGGATGGTAGCTGACTCCTTGGCAGTGGGAACCATATTTGAAAACTTTCTGGGGAAAATGGAAAAGATAGATGCTATGGAACTGATCTGGGGATTCCTGACGTGGCCACACCCCCTTCCCCCACACCGTAGGGCCTCTGCAAAGCATGGAACCCGGGGCTCCCATATTGATTCCAGGTGTTTTTTCTCACCTGGTTGCAGCTGATTGGACTAGAGGTTGACACTTGGCTATAGTTTAGCCAATCAGAGTCTTCGTTTCTTGAGAATCTGCATAAGGAGAAATAGAAGGTATGGTTAAAGGCATGGGCATGCATGGGCAAGGACTGGTATCATGGTGAAACTGCACAACTTGAACCTATGGACCAGGATGTAAACCTAGCCAAAACCCCAACTGGCACTTGAACCCAGGATTTTTTGTTTGACTCATTGGAAAAGACTCTGATGCTGGGAGGGATTGGGGGCAGGAGGAGAATGGGACGGCAGAGGATGAGATGGCTGGATGGCATCACTGACTCGGATGTGAGTCTGAGTGAACTCTGGGAGTTGGTGATGGACAGGGAGGCCTGGTGTGCTGCGATTCATGGGGTCACAAAGAGTCGGACATGACTGAGCGACTGAACTGAACTGAACTGATGCAGCATGTGGGATCTTAGTTCCCCAAACAAGGACTGTACCTGCGCCCTCTGCAATGGAAACACAGAGTCTTAGCCACCAGACCACCAGAGAAGTCCTTGAGCCTACCGTCTTTTTTAAAAAAAATTTATTTTTGGCTGCATTGAGTTTTCATTGCACTCAGGCTTTCTCTAGTTGTGGTGAGCCGGGGCTACTCTTCATTGTGACGTGAGGGCTTCTCATTGCTGTGGCTTCTCTTGTATATCGTGGGCTCTAGGTGTGCAGGCTTCAGTAGTGGCAGCACCAGCACACGGGCTCAGGAGTTGTAAAGCAGGAGCTTAGTTGCTCTGAGGCCTGTGGGACCTTCCTAGACTAGGGTTCAAACCTGTGTCCCCCATGTTGGCAGGCGGATTCTTATCCACCGCACCACCAGGGAAGTGCGGAACCCACAGTCCTTTAATTGAGATCACATATCTGGTCTCAGGACTTAATGAAGCTCAAATTCTTTATGTCTTATTGCAGAAAAAATTCAATGAGTGACCAAATGATAGGTAAGAAGTAGATTTATTTAGAGAGATACACATTCCATAGACAGAATGCTGTTCATCCCAAAAGGCAAGAGTGGCCTTGGAATGACTCCACAGAGTGTGGGCCATCTTAGAATGTGAGAGGCCCCAAAATACGAGGTGGTTAGTTTTTATTGGTTGTATAATTTCATAGGCTAACGTGGGAGGATTATTCCAACTATTTTGTGAAAGGGGCAGAGATTTCTAGGAATTGGGCACTGCACACTTGGCCTTTTGTCAGCCTTGAATTGTCATGGAGAAGGAAATGGCAACCCTTTCTATTATTCTTGCCTGGGAAATTTCAAGAACAGAGGAGCCTGGCAGGTTATGATCCATGGGGTGACAAAGTGTCAAACACAATTGAGCACAAGATGGTGGAAGTTGGGTCTTCCACCATCTTGGACCTAACAGGCTCTAACTAGTCTTTGTCATCTCCTCAACGGCTCTGTCACTACAGACAGTGACTGCAGCCATGAAATTAAAAGATGCTTGCTCCTTGGAAGAAAAGCTATGACCAACCGAGACAGCATACTAAAAAGCAGAGACATTACTTTGCTGACAAAGATTTGTCTAGTTGAAGCTGTGGTTTTTCCAGTAGTCATGTATGGATGTGAGAGTTGGACCATAAAGAAGACTGAGTGCTGAATAATTGATGCTTTCAAACTGTGATGTTGGAGGAGACTCTTGAGAGAGACCCTTGGACTACAAGGAGATCAAACCAGTCAATCCTAGAGGAAATCAGGAAGTCATTGAATAGTCATTGGAATAGTCATTGGAAGGACTGATGCTAAAGCCGAAGCCCCAATACTTTGGCCACCTGTTGTGAAGAGCCAAATCATTGGAAAAGACCCTGAGGCCAGGAGAGACAGAAGGCAGGAGGATGAGAGGATGACTGAGGATGAGATGATTGGATAGCATTAGTGAATCAATAGACATGAGTTTGAGCAAGCTCTGGGAGATGGTGAAGGACAGGGAAGCCTGGTGTACTGTGGTCCATGGGGTTTCAAAGAGTCCAACACAACTGAGCAACTGAACAACAACAACAAGGGCTGTCATTTTTAAAAAGATTTTGTCCTGCCCACTTCTCTCCTGTTTCAATGCAAGCTACAGCTCAGATAGGCTTAAGTTATGGGGGAACAGAAATGTGGAATTTGCAGAGACAGCTAATTTGCAGAGTAATTTAAAGGGTAGAAAGAAACCAAGAAGACAGAGCAGGGTGGGCTAATAAATTTCTGGGTCCTGTTTAGGTAGCCCGCTGGTTCTCAATGGGAAATGATTTTTGCATCCTCCTCACCAGGTGATATTTGGGAATGTTTGGGATCATTTTTGATTATCACATTATTATTACTTTAATCATTATTTATAGCTGAGCTAGATGAAAGAGTGTTATGAGCATCTACTGAGGATGTTTCAGGGGAAGTGGGAGCAAGAGAATAGTCACCAGTGAGTTCCTGGGATAAGCCACTGAGAGTCCTTGGCTTCAGCCAGAAAAGAATTCAAGAGCAGCTAGCTGAAGTAAAGAGGAAGGAAGTTTATTTAGAGAGATACAATTCCATATGGCACTAGTTGTAAAGAACCTGCCTGCCAATGCAGGAAACATAATGAGACATGGGTTCAATACCCGGGTTGGCAAGGTCCCTGGAGGAGGGCATGGCAACCCACTCCAGAGTTCTTGCCTGGAGAATCCCATGGACAGAGGAACCTGGTGGGCTATAGTCCATAGTATTGCAGAGTCAGACAGGACTGAACGGGTTTAGCCTGCACGCACACTACATGCTTACATCCCATAGGCAGAATTTGGACTCTCTCAGGAGGTGAGAGCACCCCAGGGGTGTGGGAGTAGTTATTTTTTTTTCAATTTTATTTTTACTTTATTTTACTTTACATTACCATATTGGTTTTGCCATACATTGACATCACTCTGCCACGGGTGTATACGAGCTCCCAGTCCTGAATCCCCCTCCCACCTCCCACCCCATATCCACTCTCTGGGTCATCCCTGTGCACCAGCCCCAAGCATCCTGTATCCTGTATCGAACATAGGCTGGCACTTCATTTCTTACATGATAGTATCAGGACTGAACGGGTTTAGCCTGCACGCACACTACATGCTTACATCCCATAGGCAGAATTTGGACTCTCTCAGGAGGTGAGAGCACCCCAGGGGTGTGGGAGTAGTTATTTTTTTTTCAATTTTATTTTTACTTTATTTTACTTTACATTACCATATTGGTTTTGCCATACATTGACATCACTCTGCCACGGGTGTATACGAGCTCCCAGTCCTGAATCCCCCTCCCACCTCCCACCCCATATCCACTCTCTGGGTCATCCCTGTGCACCAGCCCCAAGCATCCTGTATCCTGTATCGAACATAGGCTGGCACTTCATTTCTTACATGATAGTATACATGTTTCAATGCCATTCTCCCAAATCATCCCACCCTCTCCCTCTCCCTCAGAGTCCAAAAGTCCGTTCTATACATCTGGGTCTCTTTTGCTGTCTCGCTTACAGGGTCATAATTACCATCTTTCTAAATTCCATATATATGTGTCAGTATACTGTATTGGTGTTTTTCTTTCTGGCTTACTTCACTCTGTATAATCGGCTCCAGTTTCATCCATCTCATTAGAACTGATTCAAATGAATTCTTTTTAATGGCTGAGTAATACTCTATTGTGTATATGTACCACAGCTTTCTTATCCATTCATCTGCTGATGGACATCTAGGTTGCTTCCATGTCCTGGCTATTATAAACAGTGCTGGTGACTTAGACAATAAAGAATTTTCCTCCATGTGAGAGATCCCTGGGTTGGGAAGAACCTCCGAAGAAGGGAATGGCTACCCACTCCAATATTTTTGCCTGTAGAATTCCAGGACAGAGCAGCCTGGGAGGCTGCAGTCCATGGGGTTGAAAAGAGGCCAGCAGGACTGAGTGACCACTACTACTAATTTCATGTGCTAATGACTTTGAAGAGTATTCTGTTTTGGAGAAGGGGCAGGGATCTCCAGTTGTTGGGACACTGTCCACTTTTTGGTGTTTTATGGTCAGCTTTGGAACTGTCATGGTGCCTGTCACGGCTCTGGTGGGTGTGTCATTTACTATGCTAATGTATTACAATAAACGTATAATATGGCTCAAGCTCTACCAGAAGTAAAATCTTCTGCCCTCTTGGGTGTAGCTGGTTCTAAAACGGTTTCCGAAGCTTCTTGTTTTTCTCAAAGGCAGTGTCCCCTCTTCATTCTTTTACCTGTTGTGTCTCAGGGAGAAACCAGGTACACTGTTTAAATATTCTACAATGCACAGAACAGCCCCCACGACAAAGAACAATCCACCACAAAATGTCAATAGTACTTCGTTACTGAGGCACCCTGCGGTAGCTTTATTTTTCTGTATGGGTCCTTAAATTCCACGTTTAAAAGTTTTTTTTTACTTTTTCTTCTATTTTTTGACTGTGCCACACTCAGGCAGGATCATAGTTTCCTCACCAGGGATTGAACCTTGCTCCCTGCAGTGGAACAGCAGAGTCTTAACCAATGGACAGCAAGGGAAGTTCCTGAATTCCACCTTTTAAATATATTTTTAAAATTAATTTATTTGACTGTGCTGGGTCTTTGTTGCAGCTTGAGGAATCTTCTAGTTGCAAAATGTGAACTCTTAGTTGCGGCATGTGGGTTCTAGTTCCCTGACCAGAGCTCAAACCCGGGTGCCTGCACTGGGAGCACAGAGTCTTAGCCACTGGACCACCAGGGAAGTCCCTAAATTCCACCTTTTAAAAACTATCTTGAGTATATGCTCCCTCCCTCCCTCTCTCTTTCTCTTCCTCTCTCTGATGATAAATAATCAGAGCTAACATTTACTGAGTACTTACTATGTGCTAGCACCATGTTAAGCACTTTCCAGAGATGATCACATTTAATCTTCAAATCCAACCTTAAGAGGCAGGGATATTATTCACTCATTTTATAGATGGAGAAACTGAGGGTTGTAGACTTGGTTTCTTTGCCCAAGCTTGTCTTGAATCTAGTCGAGATCATGAATCCAGAAAGTTTGGTTTCAGATCTTAAGCTCTTAACTAATTATGTATAGAGACTTCATAATTACTTTACAATATTGTGTTCATTTCTGCCATGCATTAACATGAATATAGGTATGAACATAGGTGTACATATGAACGTAGGTATACATATGTCCCCTCCTTCTTGAACCTCCCTCCCACCTCATCCCACCCCTCCCTCTAGATTGCCACAGAGCCCCGGTTTGAGTTCCCCTGTCTCTTATACACATCTGGATGTGTATAAGAGACAGCCTCCCTCCCTCTCTCTTTCTCTCTCTCTCTCTGATGATAAATAATCAGAGCTAACATTTACTGAGTACTTACTATGTGCTAGCACCATGTTAAGCACTTTCCAGAGATGATCACATTTAATCTTCAAATCCAACCTTAAGAGGCAGGGATATTATTCACTCATTTTATAGATGGAGAAACTGAGGGTTGTAGACTTGGTTTCTTTGCCCAAGCTTGTCTTGAATCTAGTCGAGATCATGAATCCAGAAAGTTTGGTTTCAGATCTTAAGCTCTTAACTAATTATGTATAGAGACTTAGCCAAAAGAAGATATAAACAAAAAACAATTATAAGAACTCAAAAGGCTCAGTAGCTTTAGGAGGGGAGCATTTGTGTGTTTTTTTAAATTATTTATTGATAGATTTGTTTCCTGATGGCACTGGGCCTTTGATGCTGCTCTGGGGCTACTGTAGTTGTGATGCACCGTCTTCTGATCGCCGTGGCATCTCTTGTTGCAGAGCATGGGCGCAAGGGCATGCAGGCTGCAGTAGTTGTGGCCCACGGGCTTAGTTGCCCTAAGGCATGTGGGATCTTAGTTCCCTGACCAAGGATGGAACCAGTGTCCCCTGGATTGCAAGGACAGGTTCTTAACCACTGGACCACTAGGGATGCCCTTGTTTTTTATTTTTTAATTAAAAAAATTTTTTTTTTAAGTTTTGGCTGTGGCACAGCTTGTGAGATCTTAGTTGCTCAACCAGGGATTGAACCCAGGCCCTCAACAGTGAAAGCACAGATTCCTAATCACTAGGCTTCCAGTAAATTCCTGGGAGAATTTAAGAGCAAAAAACCACATACCTCAAGAGCAACAGAAAATTACATCACTTTAGAATCCAATAATCAAAATAATTACCACTTTCAAGTATTTACTATATTCAGTGCTTCCTGTGCTTTGTGAATATGGGCTTAGGAGACTGACTTTACTATTATCCCTATTTTACAGATGAGGAAACCAAGGTACAGAGTCGTAAAGTAAATGTCACAGAGCTAGTAAATGACAGCTGAGATTTCATCCCAGATGTTTGGCTCAAAATCTGTGCCTTTTCCCAATCATGCTAGGCTATCTCTTAGTACAAGCAAGAAGAATCATTTACAGTGTCAAACATAAGAGAAGAGGCATGGGGAAGGAGGGAACAACGTGAGCAAAGATTTGAAGGTTTGTCAGTGCAGATTCAAACTTAGGGGATCCATTAATGCTGCTGTGACTGGGATGTGAGTGAAGGATGCCTTGGATGCTTGACCTAAGCCTGAAATGGCAAAGTGGAGCTAAAGTGGAGTCTTGCAGTCCACAGTGAAAGTTTGAGGCTTATTCTGTTGGTCCAGGAGAGCCAAAGGTTTTGGGGCAGAGGAATGAAGGTCATGGCTATATATGCTAGAAAGAGTCCCTTGGAGCAGCAGAGAGCATGCAATGGGACAGTGAGGAAGCACGAGGCAGGGAGAACTGCCCCTCAGACTGAGGACACACCAGAGAGAAGGGCATGGTGAAGTTTGAGAAGTGTTTCAGAGGTAGAAATGTTTGGCTCAGCATATGTCTAGGTTTAGGAACAAGAAATGAAGAGATCCTAGATGGGGACTGGGTGGTTGGTAAATCTGATAAAGGAATATAGCAAATAGGACAAATAAAAAATATATATTTTTAGGACTTCCCTGGTGGTCCAGTGGTTAAGACTCTATGCTTCCACTGCAGGGGGCACAGGTTCAACTCCTGGTTGGGGAAGATACTGCATGCTCTGTGTGTGTGTGTGTGTGTGTGTGTGTGAGAGAGAGAGAGAGTCGCTCAGTCATGTCTGACTCGTTGTGTCCTTTGGAATGTAGCCCACCAGACTCCTCTGTCCATGGGATTTTCCATGCAAGAATACTGGTTTGCCATTTCCTTCTCCAGGGGATCTTCCCCACCCAGTGGTCAAACCCAGGTCTACCGAATTTCAGGCAGACTCTTTACTGTATGAGCCACCTGAGGTGAGGTCAAAAAAAAATAAGGAAAAAAATTTATTTTTTTAAAAAGTAAAAGCAATACAATATGACTTTTGAATGTGTTGGTGGTATAAGTCTTCAATCCCAGTTCCTGGAAGTAACCCACTTTTACCTATGATTTAAAAATGTGTGTATTTTAATTTTGGCTTATACTATTATATAACTTGTTTCCCACAAGATGTTCTGTGCATCTTTTCAAACCAGTTAATGTACATTTACAATGTTATTATTAATGGTTGCATAGTATTCCATTGTAGAGGTGTGCATAATAGCCAGCTGAGTATTGATGGAAGTGTGGGTTGTTTTTAGGGTTTCTTCTTTTGTCTTTTTGTTGTTTTTGTTACCAACAAAGCGATGTATGTATGTCTTTGTATGTCTTTGGATTTTTGTGCTAGTGAATTTATGGGATACATTTTTCAGAGTAGAATTTCTGGGTCAAAGGTTAAACACATTAAAAAGATTGGATAATTCTAAATTTCCAGACAGCCAGGTTTTTCGAAGTGATCGAAGAGTTCTGGTTTGGTCAGGTTAAGACAAGGTGCCAAAGGCCAAAGCTTATTGTGGATGCCCTTCTGATCATTAGTGACA
Source organism: Cephalophus harveyi (assembly GCA_006410635.1). NCBI lineage: Eukaryota > Metazoa > Chordata > Mammalia > Artiodactyla > Bovidae > Cephalophus > Cephalophus harveyi. Next base: position 413,139 of record SJYT01062107.1, read on the forward strand.
CAGGCTAGGACTTGAAAAAAAGTGACACCTAGAGATTGTCAAGAGCAGAGCTGTGAGAATTGTAAGCCTTCATTATGATTTAAGATGGGCTTCCCAGGTGATGCTAGAGGTAAGGAATCCACATGCAAATGCAGAAGATGTGATTCGATCCCTGGGTCAGAAAGATACCCTAGAAATGGCAGCCCACTCCAGTATTCTTGCTTGGTAAATTATCATGGACAGAGGAGCCTGGCCAGCTGCATATCCATGGGGTTGCAAAGAGTCAGGCATGGCTGAGCAACTGAACACACACGATTTAAGATAATAAACTAATTATGTAAGATAATAAACTAATCTTCAAATCTAAATAAAGATATACTAGACACATTAATTATAAAAAGGTTCTCAATGTACTGTGAAAGTATATATATGGCACATAAAACAATTCCACCTTAAATTTACCATAAAACTAATACATTTGCTATGATAAATATTAATTAAGCATCCAAATAATAATCTTCCCTATCTCTTTACATTTAGAAGCGACTTTGGAGCTTGGTTTAGATTCCTCAGACACCTTAAAAGCATTTATCAAATGTCAGTGCCCTTCAGCTAAAGACCACTAGGAACACACTTGCAGTGGAATGAGTTGGGATTAGTATTCACTGCACTGAGGGGGGAAATGCACACTAGGAGCCTGGGGCATCTCAGTAGGAAGGTATTAAAAAGGATGGGATTAGTATGGGATTTGGGCTTAGGTTGGGTGATTCAGGGAGGGTTTAAAGAACTAGGGCTTTGCTCTAGACTGGATACTGGCAGGAAGTGGAAATAATTCTATCATTGGGCATCTTAATAAATTTTATCCAAAGGGAGAAAAGATTAGATTGAGCTAATTTCGGGGAAATTGGTTAAGAAGCAGCAGCCTCTCGTATTAGGGTAGGGAATTTGGGTCATTTTTATGGTTTAGACAGTGTTCCTGTTTGGTGTGTGTTCTGTTGTCTTGCTCCTTTGTGGTATCAGAGTAGCCTTGTCTGATATTGATGTTCTGTGTAGTTGTTTATCTTCAGCAGGAGAACACCAACCTCTAGCCAGGATTGCCAGCAGATCAGCTCAGAGCAGCACTGGGGCCAAGCTGATCTAAATACCAGGTTGTGGATGTCGGGGCAGTTTCTCTTCTCCTTCTCAGAAGGAAGTTTTCACTGTCTTTGCCTGGATAAACCCTACTGATCCTTCAGATCTCAAGATCTCAGCTCAAACCTCATTTCCTAACAATAGTCTTTCCTCATCTGTCCCTCCCCTCCGCCAACTGTGTCCTCAACAAAATAAATAGATCAGGCCTTCCTGCTACACAGTTATTAACAACTTCAGCTTCTTCTTTGTGACACTCATCATAATTGTCATTGCTTAATTGTGCCATGAGTTATCCAGTGCTTGTCTCACCAGCTCACCTGTGGATCCCTGTGAGAGCAGCGACTGTGTGTGTCTGGTTCATCTCAGTAAGTGCTCATAATTAGTATTTGATGAGTGAACACTGAATGAGGCAGTGAAGCTTCTTGTGTATGCGTGGATTGTACCTCACTCATGTCTGTATTCTAAGACCTGTAATAGTGCTTGGTGCATAGTAGGTATCCAATAAATATCAGATTTATGTGTCAACTTGACTGGGCCATGGAATGCCTAGATTGCTGGTTAAATATTATTTCCAATTGTGTCTATGGGGATGCTTCTGAAAGAGATTAGCTTTCAAATTGGAGAACTGAGTAAAGAAAATGGCCCAGTGTGGTGCAGCTTCATCCAATTCATTGAGGACTTGAATAGAATACGAAGGTGGATGAAGGTTGAGTTGACTCGACTATTTGAACTGGGTCATTGATCTTCTCCTGCCCTTGGTGCTCCTAGTTCTGAGGCCTTTGGACCTGAACTGGAATTTGTACCATCAGCTATCTGGCTCCAGGGCCTTTGGTCTACACCACTGGCTTTCCTGGGTTTTTAGCTTGCAGATGGCAGACTTCTCAGCCTCCCATAATTGTGTGAACCAGTACCCATAATAAATATCATATCATATCTATCTACCTATCTATCTTTCTCTCTCCTTTTGGTTCTTTCTTTGTTAAAGCTATTTCTTTTTAAATTTATTTTTAATTGGAGGATAATTGCTTTACAATGTTACTGGTTTCTGCCATACATCACGGAGAAGGCAATGGCACCCCACTACAGTACTCTTGTCTGGAAACTCCCAGGGATGGAGAAGCCTGGTAGGCTGTAGTCCATGGGGTTGCAAAGAGTCGGACATGACTGAGCGACTTCACTTTCACTTTTCACTTTCATGCATTGGGGAAGGAAATGGCAACCCACTCCAGTGTTCCTGCCTGGAGAATCCCAGGGATGGGGGAGCCTGGTGGGCTGCCGTCGATGGGGTCGCACAGAGTCGGACACGACTGAAGTGACTTAGCAGCAGTAGCAGCCATACATCAACATGAATCAGCCGTAGGCCTACACATGTCCCCTCCCTCTTAAATCTCCTTCCCACCTCCCATCCCATCCCACCTTATAGGTTCTTTTTGTCTGGAGAAACCTGACTGACACATGCATTAATAACCCAATTCTTTTCTTTTAATTTTATTCTGTACAAAGAAATAATTCCAATGGCTTCAGAGTTATCTCAGATAATTGAGTATTATGTTCAATGCATATATAGTTGGTGGCCTAGGTGTGTAGAATGATCAGTCAAAAACCATTTTGAAAAATATTTGACTAGAATTTTCTCCTCTTTGCCTCACACAGCATTTTTTTTTTTAATCTATCAGAAGTTCTGTTCAGTCTCAGATCAAATAAAGGCCCTCAAGAAACCAGTGATGGCTATCAGAGCTCTGCACACTTCATTGGAAAGCCATAAACACAATTACTAGATCATTAAGGACAGTAAAACAGAAGCTTTGAAGCAACATGCACAGCATTGCCTAGTTGGGCATGAATGGTGTCCTGCGTGTGCCAGTGCCTCCCTGTTGGAAACCACCTAGGAAATGACGAAGGATTGGGAACTGAAGTGTCTCTGTAGCAGGTGCAAGGATTTAGGTCTGGCAAAGAAGACCTAGGTTCCACTCACAATTCTGATGCATCTTGGGTGGTACCTTAACCAGACTCTGAGCCTCAGTGTCCCCAGTGTTAAATAAGGTATTGGGGATTGATTGCATTAATGCCCTGATTTTTTTACCTCTTGTGTTAGTTTGCTAAGACTGCTTTAACACAGTACCACAGACTGGGTGGCTTAAACAACAGACATTTATAATCTTACATCTAGAGGCCAGAAGTCCACGATCAAGGTGTTGGCAGAGTCGATTCCTTCTGAGGGCTGTGAGGGGCTTTCCCAATGGTGCAGCAGGTAAAGAATACGTCTGCAATGCAGGAGACACAGGAGACGTGGGTTCGGTCCCTGGGTTGGGAAGCTCCCCTGGAGGAGGAAATGGCAACCCTTCCAGTATTTTTTCTTTGATTTGTTTTTATTTATTTTTAATTGAAGCATAATTACTTTACAATATTGTGTTCATTTCTGCCATGCATTAACATGAATATAGGTATGAACATAGGTGTACATATGAACGTAGGTATACATATGTCCCCTCCTTCTTGAACCTCCCTCCCACCTCATCCCACCCCTCCCTCTAGATTGCCACAGAGCCCCGGTTTGAGTTCCCTGAGTCATACAGCAGTTACACCCCAGTATTCTTGCCTGGAAAATTCCATGGTTGGAGGAGCCTGGTGGGCTGCAGTCCAAAGGGTCCAGAGAGTTGGACATGACTGAGCGACTGAGCATGTACCCACGAGGGCTGTGAGGGAGCATCTGTTCCAGGCCTCTCTTCCTGGCTTCTAGATGGCATTTTCCAGATTGCTTTCCCTGTGTGTTTGTCTGTGTTTAAATTTCTCTTTCTCTCTCTCTTTTTTTTTTTTGGCTTCACCAAGTCTTCACTGTGGCATGTAGGCTTGGTTGCTCCACAGAATGTGAGAATCTTAGTTCTCTGACCAGGAATTGGACCTGCATCCCCTGCATTGGAAAGCAGAGTCTTAACTGTTGGGCCACCAGGGAAGTCCCTAAATTTCTCTTTCTTATGGGGACATTAGTCATATTGGAGTAGGGCCTATCATAAAACATTAGCTCTGTAAAGATCCTATCTCCAAATAATGTCACATTCTGAGATAGGACTGAATAGTGCATTCTGAAGTTAGTACTTTGATAAATGAACTTTGAGGATATACAGTTCAAGTGATAGCACCCTTCCTGTACCCACAACATTTGCAGTTCCTTTTGTGAAAAAGTTAGAGTGTATTTCCCATTTTTTATTTATTTATTAAAAAATTTTTTTTGAATACACTGCATGGCATGTGGGATCTTAGTTCCCTGACCGGGGATCCAACCTGTGTCCCCTACACTGGAAGCATGGAGACTTAACCACTACACCACCAGGGAAGCCCTCCCCCCCCATCTTTTAAATGATCTGTGCTGGCCTCGTGATCTGCTTTGGCCAAAGGAGTGTTAGAGGCAATGCAAGCAAAAGTCCGCAAAAGTGTTTGTACTATTGCTATTCGAAAATTTCCAGGCAAGGCTGCTAGAGAAGGAGAGGCCCATGTTTTCCCAGGCATCCCAGCAGAGGCTAACCTAAATCAACCAACATCAAATATGTCAGTGAGTCCAGCCAAGATCAGCAGAGCTGTGAAGATAACTTGCAGTTACCCATAGGCTTGTCAGGGAGGCAGCAAGATCAGATGAACCTTGCCTGGGATGGCCGAACCCCACATGTTTATTGCTAAATGTTCTGGGAGTTTTGTGCTTGCTTGTTACTCAGCATCACTGGGGAAATATATAACTGATACTGGGCTAGAAATATTCATTCCCTAAGTTGTGAGGACCTGTGTGAAAGTACACGAATGTTAAATAAATGGTGGCCATGGCATCACAGTTCAGTGCAGTCTCTCAGTCGTGTCCGACTCTGCGACTCCATGAACCGCAGCACACCAGGCCTCCCTGTGTATCACCAACTCCCGGATTCCACCCAAACCCATGTCCATTGAATCAGTGATGCCATTCAACCATCTCATCCTCTGTCGTCCCCTTCTCCTCCTGCCCTCAATCTTTCCTAGCATCAGGGTCCTTTCAAATGAGTCAGCTCTTTGCATCAGGTAGCCAAAATATTGGAGTTTCAGCTTCAACATTAGTCCCTCCAATGAACACCCAGGACTGATCTCCTTTAGGATGGACTGGTTGGATCTTCTTGCAGTCCAAGGGACTCTCAAGAGTCTTCTCCACCACCACAGTTCAAAAGCATCAATTCCTCTGCATTCAGCTTTCTTTATAGTCCAACTCTCACATCCATACATGACCACTGGAAAAACCATAGCCTTGACTAGATGGACCTTTGTTGGCAAAGTAATGTCTCTGCTTTTTAATATGCTGTCTAGGTTGGTCATAACTTTCCTTCCAAGGAGTAAGCGTCTTTTAATTTGATGGCTGCAGTCACCATATGCAGTGATTTTGGAGCCCAGTAAAATAAAGTCTGTCACTATTTTAATTGTTTCCCCACCTATTGGCCATGAAAACCATAGCTTTGACTATACAGACCTTTGTTGGCAAAGTAATGTCTCTGCTTTTTAATATGCTGTCTAGGTTGGTCATAACTTTCCTTCCAAGGAGTAAGCGTCTTTTAATTTGATGGCTGCAGTCACCATATGCAGTGATTTTGGAGCCCAGAAAACTAAAGTCTGACACTGTTTCCCCATCTATTTGCCGTGAAGTGACGGCACCGGATGCCATGATCTTAGTTTTCTGAATGTTGAGCTTTAAGCCAACTTTTTCACTCTCATCTTTCACTTTCATCAGGAGACTCTTTAGTTCTTCTTCACTTTCTGCCATAAGGGTGGTGTCGTCTGCATATCTGAGGTTACTGATGTTTCTCCTGGCAATCTTGATTCCAGATTGTGCTTCCTCCAGCCCAGCATTTCTCATGATGTACTCTGCATAGAAGTTAAATAAGCAGGGTGACAATATACAGCCTTGACGTACTCCTTTTCCTATTTGGAACCAGTCTGTTGTTCTATGTCCAGTTCTAACTGTTTCTTCCTGACCTGCATATAGGTTTCTCAAGAGGCATGTCAGGTGGTCTGGTATTCCCATCTCTTTCATAATTTCCCACAGTTTATTGTGATCCACACAGTCAAAGGCTTTGGCATCACAGTGCTTTATAAATGCTTGAATACTGTGTAGAAGTAAAGAGTCATCAATTTACAATGACATGTGGTGTAATAATAATGATAAGAGAGTTGGCATGAATAAAACTAATGAATTGGGCCCTTGTTATAATCTATGAATATGAGCCTACATTCATGCACATAAACCATTCATGATATGATACAATGTCTGCATTGTGTGGATTCTTAGAGACCACCTGTGAGAAAAATGATGCTCAGAGAATCAGATCGACTCACTGCAGGTCACATAGGTAGTAAGTGGCAGAGCTTCCCCAGAACTGGAGATATTTATGTTTGGTCTAACACAGGAAAGCATGGTATTTGCATTATCTCTTCCTGAGGAAGCTGTTGACTTTAAAAATTGAATAGAGTTGATCATTCATGTCTGAAAATCTTCTATCTTTGTGTGAGGTTTGAAATGGGGACAAAAGGGGAGACTGGGCATCCATCCATTCATCATTTCATTTAGTTATCCTCTCATTCAACAAATAATGACCAGACTTCCCTGGTGGTGCAGTGGATAAGAATCAGCCTGCCAGTGCAGAGGACACGGGTTTGATCCCTGGTCCAGGAAGATCCCACATGCTGTGGAACAGCTTAACTCATGTGCCACAACCACTGAGCCTGGACTCTAAGGCCCAAGAGCTGCAACTACTAAAGCCTGCACACCCTAGAGTGTGCTCCGCAACAAGAGAAGCCACCACAATGAGAAGTCCGTGTACCACAAGGAAGAGTAGCCCCTGGTTGCCACAACTAGAGAAAGCCCACACAAAGCAATGAAGATGCAGCATAGCCAAAAATAAATAAGTAAAATTAAAAAAAAAAATCAAATAATGACCGAGGTCATGCTTTGCTTCAGGACTGTACTAGGCATTCTGCTTCTGTCAGTGTTCCTTTGTCCTGTTGTCTCATTCTTCTCACCAATGCCACCTCCTTCCTTCATTCTCCTTTGTGAATGTGACAAGTATGAGTTCAAAACAAAACAACTAACTACTTGTTAGGGCAAGTCTGTATAAGATGGATGCTGATGGTTTTAGTTCATTTAGAATGTTAACTGCTGTGATCACAACTTGACACACCTTAGTTTTGTTCTGCATTTTTGAAAGACCATACGGTCTCGTGGCTGAGAGCATGCCCATAAACATAAATACTCCACTGCAGCTTCCCAGATGCCCCAATAGGATGCTGAAAATTACATGCTTCCAAAGCTCACAGTTACTTCCAACCCATGTCCTCCCACTCATCTCTTCTTTTTACCACTTTTTATCATCCACCATGGGTCAGGCTCTGTGTGACTGCACTAAAGCTATAAGTGGACACCGGTTGTGCAGTAGTGCACAATTATAAAGAGCTTATCAAATGCCGACATTGTTCTATGTGCGTTACATATGTTAACTCATTAGTCTTCACAACAATCCAGTGAAGTATGTACTAATATTCCCCCTTACACCGATGAGGAAACTAAGGCCCCAGGGGTGTTTTTAAAAGGTCACGTGGATGCCTGAATGGTAAGTGAGAGAGCTGGGATTTGCACTCTGGCATCTGGATCCAGAGCCTGTCTTTGATTCTGCCTCTCTAACCTCTCCTGATGTTACTACTGAAGACCATATCCTTCTCTGGACCACTGTTGGGTGCCTCTATCCTGCCACCACTCTTGAGTGTACTAAGTGGTGACACTGATGTGGTTATAAGGGAAGTGCTTTCTTCGTTCCATATCTATCTGTCTATCTGCTTATATGCATAGGCATATTTGGCCACGCTGCTCAGCTTGCAAGATCTTAGTTCCCTAAGCAGGGATTGAATATAGGCCCACAGCAGTGAAAGCATGGAGTTCTAACCATTCGACAATCAGGGAAGTCTGGTAAGTGCTTTTTTTTTTCCAGAGTAAAACCACTAATTACATATCCTAGCATAGAATTTGAATCTGGATCCCCTCCACTCATGGACTCACCTGTCAATCCCACAACCTTTCTTCTGAAACTGACCCTCAGCAGAACATCAGTGAGTGTCCATCTTCAGACATCTCAGTTGAGCCCCAGTTTCCTCATCTGCAAAATGGGAATAAGTTAGTTGAATAATGTAACATGTCAGTTCAGTTCAGTCGCTCAGTTGTGTCCAACTCTTTGTGACCCCATGGACTGCAGCATGCCAGGCTTCCCTGTCCATTGCCGACTCCTGGAGTTTACTCAAACTCATGTCCATTGAGTTGGTGATTCCATCCAACCATCTCATCCTCTGTCATCCCTTTCTCCTCCTGCCTTCAATCTTTCCCAACATCAGGGTCTTTTCAAATGAGTCAGTTCTTCACATCGGGTGGCCAAAGTATTGGAGTTTCAGCTTCAGCATCAGTCCTTCCAATGAATATTCAAGACTGATTCCCTTTAGGATAGACTGGTTGGATCTCCTTACAGTCCAAGGGACCCTCAAGAGTCTTCTCCAACACCATAGTTCAAAAGCATCAATTCTTCGGCACTAAGCTTTCTTGATAGTTCAACTCTCACATTCATACACGACTACTGGAAAAACCATAGCTTTGACTAGATGGACCTTTTTTGGGAAAGTAATGTCTCTGCTTTTTAATATGCTGTCTAGGTTGGTCATAACTTTTCTTCCAAGGAGCAAGTGTCTTTTAATTTCATGGCTGCAGTCAACATCTACAGTGTTTTTTGAGCCCAAGAAAATAACATGTATGCTGCCTTTTATTGAGTGCTTCGTGTGTGTGAGGTTTGTGGTAAATGCTTTGCCATTTGCATGCTCTCATTTAATTCTTAAAGCAACATTATGAGTAAGGCAGACTCAGAGTAGTCCTGTAACTTGTCCAAAGTCACACAGTAGCTAGGAGGTAGTAGGTAGGCAGCAGAGCCTGGATTCAGAATCACACTGTAGAACATCAAAGATTTCACTCTAATGCAACTCCATCAGTTCTCACTGAGATAATATTGCCTCTTAGGACACTTTTCAGAAATTTGTGGGGACAGTTTTGGTGAGGATGGTGATGGGAAGTTACAAAATCATGACATTGGGTGATTTGCTTTGGGGACAAGGCAAGCTAGACATTTAGCAATGTGTGGGGAAGATCTGTTATGTGTCCTGCTTAACCTTTTAGTGCCCTGCCAGACCTTCGTGTAGGTAAAAAACTCATTTATTATCGTCTGAGCTTGTCTTATATACAGAATATAGTTTGTGTAGTTTTAGCAGGTTCTGATTTTTCTAGGAATGAAGCTTACAGTGTGTTTCAAGGGATGGTTTTAGTTTATTTGGCTCAAAATGTTATCTGTTGTGTGTACCATTTCCAAAAAAAATCACATCACCAATGGCAACATTGTTCAAGGTAATTGAGGGGCCAGCATCACACCCCTGAGTTAGCTTGCATTTTATCTGTTATATACACAGTGGCTCTTTGCTTATGTGCCATCATCAGGCTACCTAACTATGTCTTCTAGCATTTACATATGAAGTGGATTTTTGGAAACTATATACATGTATGCAGGTTATATTATCTCTGAATTTCATTGTGCAATAATGTAAAGAGCACATTACAATATATTTGTTATAAAAGGGTGGATAGAATGGATCATTGCTCCCACTTCTTCCTTCTTTCCCATAATGGAATTGCACATCATCACATTTTGCCATGTGACTTTGTAGTACTTCTCAGTAGAGTGAGTGGAGAGTATTTATGTGCCTCATTGATTTGGGGCTTAGATATGAAATTTTCTTTGGCCAATGATATCTGGAGAGAAATGGAAATGTGCCAGTTTGAACCTGGTCCGCAAAAGGCATCATCATGGTTTCACTCATCTTCTTGTTCTTTTGACACTTGCTATAAGAAAAATGTGCGTCCACTGCTCTGTGGAGAATGGGGAAACACTTGGAACAGATCTAAACCCCACCTGGAGCCAAGATCATGGTGTCGCAGTGAGCTCAACAGAACAACAGCCAACCACAAACTCATGAGTATAAAAATAAGGTTTTTCGAATGGCAACTTGCTCCAGTATTCTTACCTGGAAAATCCCATGGATGGAGGAGCCTGGTTGGCTACTGTCCATGGGGTTACAAAGAGTTGGACACGTCTGAGCGACTTCACTTCTCCTTGTGAGTCACTGAGATTTCGAGATTGTTATGCACCAGAAACTGACTTGATACAAAGAGATGTTGAGTCTGATAAGATTGAGAAACAATGTGTTCTACTGTTTTCCTCTATGCAAAGCAGTTACCTTAAGTCGTGGAACACACAGAGTGAATGCTTTTCAATAGAATGGCTAAATGATATTCTTTTTTTTTTTATTATTTTTTAAAAAGTTTATTTATTTATTTTCTTTTTGGCTGCTCTGGTCTTCATTGCTAAATGATATTCTGATACCATATTAAAGGGGATTATGGATACCCAGCTTTCAAATCCTTAGGTTTAGGGCCTCTGCAATTACTGTTGAACTCTCTAACCACCAGGGTAAATGCTGGTGTTCTGGGAGGGTGTAAATTCACCAAGTGAACAGGCTGGAAATAATTGATGAGTTCTCTTCTTTAAAAGGTGATCTGGTGCCATGGAAACAACAAGTGTGTTCAGCTTTGTGACTGCAGATTATAATTACCAAGTTATTAACCAGAGCATTATGTGAAAGATTGATGATTCTTGCTCAATGTAATGTGTCCTTTAAATGCTAAATAATAAGTTAAATGCAAGGAATAAATAAGTTCGATGGCTTATTTATGGGGTAATTATGGGATATTTTCAGCCCATAAACTAGGGTATCTGTAGAAACCCAACGCTGTGGAGGAGAAAGAGCCCTGAATTAGAAATAAGGAGACCTGGATTCTCTGTCACCTGCTAGCTAGTGACCTTGAATGGCTTATGTCTTTGCTCTCTGCCCTAATTTCTTTGGAAAATTGTGTGTGGGGAGGTGTGTGCATAAAAATACCCATCTCATAGAGAGGTTGCAAGGAATCATTGTCAATGACATAATTATATACGTTTCTGAGCTCTGTGCCTGACACATAATAAGTGGTTACAAGTGCTATCTATCATTATATCATCGTATTTGAAATATAAGATTCGGCCCTTCTGCTAAGAGTTTTCCTATTTTATGTTTTTAGTCAATAAGAAATTAGTACCATTTATAATAGACCATCATTGAATTCTTCTTGAAAAACCACTCTTCTCTGTTCAAAAAATTATCAGAGACCTGAGTAAATTTAGACAAGAATAAAGGAGAAAATATATATCATCCATCTATCCCACCATCTAAATATAACTACTGTTAACATTTTAATGTAGACTCCTAGTCTTTTTTTTTTACCCATGTATAGAATTTCTTTTTTAAATCTGAAATTGGAATCATGCTGTACATGCTGATTTGCCACCTGCTTTTGAGATGTTTCCAATGTCATTAAATGTCCTCCTAAAACACACTTTTTAATGGTTGCCGAGTAGTGTGTTCTTCAGGAACATAGTCTTAAGTGGAAGAATTATTCAAGGAAGCCAACTTAGCCCATTCACTTAAATTGTACTTTCAGACTTTCTGAAATCTTCATCTCAAAATTGGTCTTAAATGGGCTAGGACTCGGCTTTAAGATTCCTCTCCACCCCTTCCTCCCTCCCAGCTACCCCCAGGTGCTCTGTCAAGTAGTTAATGGCTGTACTAGGCACTTATTCAGTAGGGGAGCTCTCAATCTAAAGGGTCTCCGTGGCGAGCCATTTTGTAAAAGGAAAGATTTGTCATTCAAATAATCGCCCTCTCATTTCTCTACTCAGGTAAATTTTATTTTATTTTTTTTTAGTTCTCTTTTAAAGTAAGGTCCATCTACAGGTAAGACTTCTCTACTAGCCTTCTTAAATTACCTTCAGTTCAATTCAGTTCAGTTGCTCATTCTTGTCTGACTCTTTGCGACCCCATAGACTGCAGTATACCAGGCTTCTCTGTCCATCACCAACTCCCAGAGTTTGCTCAAACTCAAGTCCATCAAGTGGGTGATGCCATCCAACCATCTCATCCTCTGCAGTCCCCTTCTCCTCCTGCCTTCAGTCTTTCTCAGCATCAGGGTCTTTTCCAGTGAGTCAATTCTTTGCATCAGGTGGCCAAAGTATTGGAGTTTCGGTTTCAGCATCAATCCTTCCAATGAATATTCAGGACTGATTCCCTTTAGGATGGACTGGTTGGATCTCCTTGCAGTCCAAGGGACTCTCAAGAGTCTTTTCCAACACCACAGTTCAAAAGCATCAATTCTTCAGTGCTCAGCTTTCTTTATAGTCCAACTCTCACATCCATACATGACTACTGGAAAAACCATAGCTTTGACTGAATGGACCTTTACTGGTAGTGTCTTTGCTTTTTAATATGCTCTCTAGGTTGGTCATAGCTTTTCTTCCAAGGAGCAAGCATCTTTTAATTTCATCTTTAAATTACCTTACTTGCTGCTAACCAGCACTTTTTTCTCTGAATAACCAGAAGAAATAGTTTTTTTCTGTCCCCTGTACCTCCCACAATCCTTTTGCATGGTTTATTGTCACCTACTGGTAGTATTTGAGCTGATTTTCAGTGATAAGTACATAAACATTAAAAAAATTAATTGTTATGTACTTACTTTAATGGGCTTCCCAAGTGGCACAGTGGTAAAGAATCCACCAGCCAATGCAGGAGACACAAGAGATGTGGATTCAATCCCTGGGTCAGGAAGATTCCTTGGAGTAGGAAATGGCAACTCACTTCAGTGTTCTTGCCTGGAAAATTCCATGGACAGAGGAGCCTGGAGGGCTACAGTCCATGGCGCTGCAAACAGACAGACAAAACTGAGCAACTAAGCACACTTACTTTAATGTAAATTAGAAATATTGTGACATGATATGTAATACAATAAACTGTGGAAAATTCTGAAAGAGATGGGAATACCAGACCACCTAACCTGCCTCTTGAGAAATCTGTATGCAGGTCAGGAAGCAACAGTTAGGACTGGACATGGAACAACAGACTGGTTCCAAATAGGACAAGGAGTCCGTCAAGGCTGTATATTGTCACCCTGCTTATTTAACGTCTATGCAGAGTACATCATGAGAAACGCTGGACTGGAAGAAACACAAGCTGGAATCAAGATTGCCGGGAGAAATATCAATAACCTCAGATATGCAGATGACACCACCCTTATGGCAGAAAGTGAAGAGGAGCTAAAAGGCCTCTTGATGAAAGTGAAAGAGGAGAGTGAAAAAGTTGGCTTAAAGCTCAACATTCAGAAAACGAAGATCATGGCATCTGGTCCCATCACTTCATGGGAAATAGATGGGGAAACAGTGGAAACAGTGCCAGACTTTATTTTTTTGGGCTCCAAAATCACTGCTGATGGTGACTGCAGCCATGAAATTAGAAGACGCTTACTCCTTGGAAGAAAAGTTATGTCCAACCTAGATAGCATTTTCAAAAGCAGAGACATTACTTTGCCGACTAAGGTCCGTCTAGTCAAGGCTATGGTTTTTCCTGTGGTCATGTATGGATGTGAGAGTTGGACTGTGAAGAAGGCTGATCGCCGAAGAATTGATGCTTTTGAAGTGTGGTGTTGGAGAAGACTCTTGAGAGTCCCTTGGACTGCAAGGAGATCCAACCAGTCCATTCTGAAGGAGATCAACCCTGGGATTTCTTTGGAAGGAATGATGCTAAAGCTGAAACTCCAGTACTTTGGCCACCTGATGAGAAGAGTTGACTCATTGGAAAAGACTCTGATGCTGGGAGGGATTGGGGGCAGGAGGAGAAGAGGACGACCGAGGATGAGATGGCTGGATGGCATCACTGACTCGATGGATGTGAGTCTGAGTGAACTTCGAGAGACGGTGATGAACAGGGAGGCCTGGCGTGCTGCGATTCATGGGGTCGCAAAGAGTCGGACACGACTGAGCGACTGAACTGAACTGAATTGTATATATGTTATGTAATATATTGTGTCTATATCTCATGAATCAACCTTAAGTTATCATATTATTGCTTAAGGTGCAGCAGAATTTATTTAAGCATGAAATTCATTTATGTGAAAATATTGTAACATGGCAAAAAGTCAGAGATGGTATGTGAATTTTGGTAAACTTGGTGATTGCCATTTTGACAACTACCATTTAGTAGTTGACATTTATTTATTTATCTGATTGCACTGAGTCTTAGTTGTGGTGCATGGAATCTTCATTGCCACATGCAGGATCTTTAGCTGCAGTATGCAAACACTTAGTTGAGGTAAGTGGGATCTAGTTCCCTGACCAGAGATTGAACCTGGCCCCCCTGCATTGGGTGTGTGAAGTCTTAGCCACTTGACCACCAGGGAAGTCCTGAAGGAATTTAATATTGAATGTGCTCATTGGATTGGGCCTGGGTTGTATATTCTGACCCTGGGCTAGGGATGAAGCCCCACCTGTGACACAGTGGATGAGAATACATGGAGGTATTCCCCAGAGAAAACTGAGGATTCTCTGCTAGGAGGAGAGTGAATGGATGCAGGTTGGCATAAAATATAGATGTCCAACCTAGGGATGTGACTCTGAATATTAGTGTGGAAGATTCAAAGATGTGTAGAAAAGAGGAGAACTAGGTAGGAAAGGAGAGAAGTAAGTGGGTTTTGTACATTTGGAAGATGGCCACGAGAGATGATGGTGAAGGGTTGCCTGGATGATGGTTCTGGTCCTAAGCAGAAGCAAAACTTAGGTCCCAACTTGGTCCCTTTTCCTTTCAGGCTCCTGAGGTGGTCAGATCTCAGGTGGTCAGGTTAAGTGCAAACAACAGTTCAGATTTAGGGGAGTGGGAGGAAGCTGGTATTCTGTTTCATTTCTGGAGATCTTTTTTTTTTATCCCTTTAAAAGGGGCATATATTGCTCTTTTCTAGTTACAGACATAAAACATATTCATAAAAAGGAAATACAGAAGACACTTGGTAGGTACACAGTAATTATGAGGTGAAGAAAGGAATATGAATAAAAATCATCCATAATTTTGTAACTCAGAGGTAATGTCTTTAACATTTTTTTCCTGACCTTCTTCTATGTGTGTGGATATATTGGTTGTATATAATACATATGCATACACATATAATTTAAACAAGATTTTGGACCTTACACGCAATAATCTTTAAAATTAGTTTTTTTCCCCTCTTTAGGAATGTATCAGAGACAGTTTCTATTTATTAAATGGCTTTGGAAAATATGAGTTTTAATGACTCCATAGTGTTCCAGTGTATGTATGAAGTGTAGTTTATTTAACCAGTGCCCTGTTGTTGGTAGTTTGAAAATTTCCCATATTATAAATAATGAGACAAACATCCATATACACAAGCAGTCCTCTATTAACTTGTCTCAAGCACAGTTTTAAAATTGGTAATACATATTACCAGTTTGCTTTGAAAGCTTTTGTTTAAAAAAATATTTAGAATATTCTAAAGTTAGGAAAGGGTATTAAGGTAAATACTGAAAAAACTTAGCTACTTTCCATTCAACTCCCTAAAGGTACTTGCTGCTGATAATCTTAATATATTCTTGTAGGCCTTTTTCTGTGTGCACTCACATCAAGCATACACCAAGGTTTACTAATTTCTTTTCCAACCTTCCATATCCACTTTGTGTCTCCATGGAATAGCCTATTCTGGAGATTTCATATAAATGAAATAATACACTGTGTGGTCTTTTGCTGGCTTCTTTCTCTTGGTATAATATTTTGAGGTTCATCTATGTTATAGCCTAAATAAGTACTGTATATATTTTTATGGCTGAATTATATTCCATTACATGCTTCTATCACATTTGTTTATACACTCATTAATGGACACTTGGTTTGGTCCCACATTTTGGCTATTATACATAATGCTGCTATGATTATTCATGTACAAGTGGATATACCTAAGGACTGTCGAGTCCCATTGGAAGCACGACTTCTTTGATGTGGATGTTGGACAAGATGCGACTCTGGACCACTCAGTGTTCCAGGGTGTTCAGTTCAGTTCAGTTCAGTTCAGTCGCTTAGTTGGGTCTGAATCTTTGCGACCTCATGGACTACACCACACCAGGCTTCCATGTCCATCACCAACTCCCAGAGCTTACTCAAACTCATGTCCATCAAGTGGGTGATGCCATCCAACCATCTCATCCTCTATTGGCCCCTTCTCCTCTTGCCTTCAATCTTTCCCAGCATCAGGGCCTTTTCAAATGAGTCCATTCTTTGCATCAGGTGGCCAAAGTATTGGAGTTTCAGCTTCAGCATCAGTCCTTCCATTGAATATTCAGGACAGATTTCCTTTAGGATGGACTGGTTTGAACTCCTTGCAGTCCAAAGGACTCTCAAGAGTCTTCTCCAACATCACAATTCAAAAGCATCAATTCTTCAGTGCTCAGCTTTCTTTAGAGTCCAACTCTCACATCCATACATGACTACTGGAAAAACCATAGCTTTGACTGAATGGACCTTTGTTGGTAAAGTAATGTCTTTGCTTTTTAATATGCTCTCTAGGTTGGTCATAGCTTTTCTTCCAAGGAGCAAGCATCCTTTAATTTCATAGCTGCAGTCACCATCTGCAGTGATTTTGGAGCCCAAGAAAATAAATTCTGTCACTGTTTCCACTGTTTTCCCATCTATTTCCCATAGTTTTCTGAATGTTGAGTTTTAAGCCAACTCTTTCACTTTCATCAAGAGGCTCTTTAATTCCTCTTCACTTTCTGCCATTAAGGGTGGTATCATCTGCGTATCTGTGGTTATTATTGATATTTCTTTCAACAATGTTGATTCCAGCTTGTACTTCATCCAGCCCAGCATTTCACATGATGTACTCTGCATATAAGTTAAATAAGCAGGGTGATAATATACAGCCTTGATGTACTCCTTTCCCAATTTGGAACCTTTCTGTTGTTCCCTGTCTGGTTCTAACTGTTGCTTCTTGATCTGCATACAGATTTCTCAGGAGGCAGGTCAGGTGGTCTGGTATTCCCACCTCTTTAAGAATTTTCCACAGTTTGTTGTGATACACACAGTCAAAGGCTTTGGCGTAGTCAATAAACCAGAAGTAGATGTTTTCCTGGAACTCTTTAGCCTTTTCTATGATCCAGTGGATGTTGGCAATTTATCTCTGGTTCCTTTTCTAAATCCAGCTTGAACATCTGGAAGTTCTCAGTTCATGTACTGTTGAAGCTTGGCTTGGAGAATTTTGAGCATTACTTTGGTAGCATGTGAGATGAGTGCAACTGTGCATTCTTTGGGTGTCAGGGGCTGAATTATGTCTCCTCCCAAATCTATAGGTTGTTCTAACCCCCAGTACCTCAGAATGTTACTGTACTTGAGATAGCATCTTATAGAGATAATTGAGGTTAAATCACTGCGGATAGTGATTGCAGCCATGAAATTAAAAGACACTTGCTTCTTGGAAGGAAAGTTATGACCAACCTAGACAGCATATTAAAAAGCAGAGACATTACTTTGCCAACAAAGGTCTGTCTAGTCAAGGCTATGGTTTTTCCAGTAGTCATGTATGGATGTGAGAGTTGGACTATAAAGAAAGCTGAGTGCAGAGGAATTGATGCTTTTGAACTGTGGTGGTGGAGAAGACTCTTGAGAGTCCCTTGGATAGCAAGGAGATCCAACCAGTCCATCCTAAAGAAGATCAGTCCTGGGTGTTCATTGGAGGGACTGATGTTGAAGCTGAAACTCCAATACTTTGGCCACCTGATGAGAAGAGCTGACTCATTTGAAAAGACCCTGATGCTAGGAAAGATTGAGGGCAGGAGGAGAAGGGGACGACAGAAAATGAGATGGCTGGATGGCATCACCGACACAGTGGACATGAGTTTGAGTAAGCTCCGGGAGTTGGTGATGGACAGGGAGGCCTGGCGTGCTGCGGTTCATGGGGTCGCAAAGAGTAGGACACGACTGAGCAGCTGAACTGAACTGAACTGAGGTTAAATTAGGTCATTAAGGTAGACTCTCATCCAATGTAACTGATGTCTCTCCATTTTTAAGAAGGGAGTAGGACACAGATGGGCTTCCCATGTAGCACAGTGGTAAAGAATCCATCTGCCAATGCAGGAGATGCAGGAAATGTGGGTTTGATTCCTGAGTCGGGAAGATCCCCTGAAGCAGGAAATGACAACCCATTCCAGTATTCTTGCCTGGAAACTTCCATGGACAGAGGAGCCTGGTGGGCTACAGTCCATGGGGTGGCAAAGAGTCGGACATGACTGACGACTGAACACGCATGTGCAGGACACAGATAGTATAGAGAGAAGACCTTGAATTTGCACTTCCAGCCTCCAGAACTGTGAGAAAACTTTCTGTTGGTTAAACCATCCAGTACGGGCTTCCCTAGTAGCTCAACTGGTAAAGAATCTGCCTACAATGCAGGAAACCCAGGTTCGATACCTGGGTTGGGAAGATCTGCTGGAGAAGGGATAGGCTACTCACTCCACTATTCTTGGGCTTGCCTGGTGGCTCAGGTGGTAAAGAATCCGCCTGCAATGCAGGAGATCTGGGTTCAGTCTCTGAGTTGGGAAGGTCCCATGGAGAAGGGAACAGCTACCCAGTCCAGTATTCTGGCATGGAGAATTCCAGACCGTGTCGGAAATAGTTGGACCTGACTGAGCAACTTTCACTTTCACTTTCAAGCCACCTAGTCTATGGTACTTTATAATAGCAGCCCCAGCAAACTAATACACTGGGTAATGAATAATTGACAGCCTAGGAGAAGTTGTCATAGGGACATATTGACTCCTGCTGGTCCAGCCTGTGGAATTCTTAAGTATTATTTAAAGTGAGATCATCAGGTCACAAGAGGGTAATGCTTTATTATGAAAGAGTGTCGTGCTTGTAGGGGAATTTCAAGGAAAGATTGGGAAGACTATTTTGAGATGGGGCTTTCCTTTAAACTATCTTAATATATTTCACATACTCTACCCCTGAATTTGGCAGTGAATATGTGTGTGTTTTTTCGAGACACTGGGAAAGGGGAACTTCCCTGGTGGTCTAGTGGCAAAGACTCTGAGCTCCCAATGCAGGGGACCAGGGTTCAATCCCTGGTCAGGAAACTAGATCCCACATGCTGCAGCTAAGAGTTTGCATGTGGAAACTAAAAGACTGCGTACTGCAACTATAAGATCCTGAAGATCAAAGATCCTGCATGTGACAAATAAGACCTGGTGCAGCCAAATTAAACACACACACACATTCACACATGGTAAGAAGGGGCTGAAGAGAAGAACAGATTTCTATCTGTTTACGTGTTGCCTTTAATAAGGGAGAATGACCCAACCAGGAATTTTTAATGACTGAATATCTGTTTGAACTTGATTGGACAGGATTCGTCTTTCAAAGCCATTCTGAGTTGGCTTTAATACTCTCTGTGAAATAGCAACAGCATCAGCAGGAGCTTCTGCAGGTCAGGCCAATTCTGTCTCCCTGACAGTAAGATCATTCTATCTGGACCCAGGTACTGCTTAACCAAGTTAGCTACAGAATAATTTAATGCCTCAGCACTCTGGATTTGGAAATCACCTGAAGGAATGACAGCTTAAGGGCTGATTTATGCCTTATTTGTCTAGAACATGTAAAGGGAAGAATAACTGAGTGCATGAGTCTTGGGCAAAATTGGTATGAAGGGATGTTGGAGAGGATTGTTATATTCCCTGAGTATTTTGATAACCATTCTGGTTCCTTCCGGTAAAAATTTTATTCTAGGTATAAAATCCTTCATGCAAGGGCAATTAGGACATTTTGAAGATCTATCCACTCACCTGTAATCAATCTGTCCATGTATCCATCCACCCATCCATCAGTTCAGCCAACTATCCATTCACTCACCCATCTCTTCACCCACATATTCCATTCATCTATCTACCCATCCATCCATCCATCCATTCACCTGCCTACTCACCCACTTTCTTAATATCACTTCAATCTAGTAACTTCTCTCCATCTCAGTTTTCTTCCCTGTATCCCTAAAATAGCCTTCTCACTGGTCTTCTTGCCTCCAGCCTTCTCATCTTGCCTCCTTTGTCCACATTGCAGCCTGATCCTTCAAAGAATGATCTTTCTACACTTCAGTTTCCTCATCTGTAAAAGCAAGGAAATACTGTTCACTTGTCTGGATTATTATAAACGGGATTATCGTTTCTTCAGCCAACCATGATTTATTGAACTCCTACTTCATGCATCAGTCTCCACTGTAGGCCCTGGAGATGTAGCAGCAAACAGGGCCAACAGGTCCTGCCTTTGTGGAGCTTTTGTATCAGTGAGAGAAGCAGGCAGTAAGTGCACATTCCAACAGTTACATGACACAGTCTCAGGTGGTGACACACGTTTAGAAGAACAATGATGATGTCCATGAAGTGCTTAGCACCATATCTAGCACATGTGTGCTTGTGCGTGTGTGCTAAGTTGCTTTAGTTGTGCCTGACTCTTTGTGACCCAGTGGACCGCAGCTCGCCAGGCTCCTCTGTCTGTTGGATTCTCCAGGCAAGAACACTGGAGTGGGTTGCCATGACCTCCTCCAGGGGATCTTCCCAACCCAGGGATCAAAACTGTGTCTCTTATGTCTCCTACATTGGCAGGCAAGTTCTTTACAACTAGAACCACCCAGGAAGCCCATCTAACACTATATAGATATTGAATTAATGGTAGGCATCATATTAACACTAATTAGTATTATCATATATCAGTCCCTCTAAAAACTTTCAACAATAATTGTGGTTTCATCTCACAAAAACTCCATGAAGTCGATGGGATTATTTTACTCATTTTAGATATGGAAACTGAGGCACAATCTTTCAGTGTCTTCAAGTAAATGTCCAAATTCCTTACTCATGTACTCAAGGCCTTTCATGATTTGACCCTGCCTATCTCTCCAGCCTCATTTCTTTCTGACCTTGTGTCTCCTGCTTTGTGTCTCCTTGTGTCTCATTCTTCAAAACTCAGTTCAGTCATTACTTCCTCCAGGGCGTTTTTCTTGACCACTGCCCTCCCCATCCCCTGGAACCCTCTAAGGCAGGGTTAAGTGCTTTGCCTCAGGGTTCCCACAGTTTCCCTTATATGGTTCTCATCATATGGTACTGCAGTTGTCCACTCTGTCTGCTGCCTCTGGGACAACATGAATTCTCCTGAGAGTGGACGGCTTGTCTTTTTCCTCTTAACCCCAGCATCCAGCCCAGTGTAGGCCAGTGCCGGGCATATAATAGGTACTCAACAAATGAATACCATTGCATAAGAACCTGGAATGTCAGGTCCATGAATCAAGGTAAATTGGAAGTGGTCAAACAGGAGATGACAAGAGTGAACATGACATTTTAGGAATCAGTGAACTAAAATGGACTGGAATGGGTGAATTTAATTCAGATGACTCTTATATCTACTACTGTGGACAAGAATCCCTTAGAAGAAATGGAGTAGCCCACATAGTCAACAAAAAAGTCCAAAATGCAGTACCTGAGTGCAATCTCAAAAATGACAGAATGGTCTCTGTTCATTTCCAAGGCCAACTATTCAATGTCACAGTAATCCAAGTCTATGCCCCAGTCACTAATGCTGAAGAAGCTGAAGTTGAATGGTTCTATGATGACCTACAAGACCTTCTAGAGTTAACACCAAAAAGAGATGTCCTTTTTATCATAGGGGACTGGATTGCAAGAATAGGAAGTCAAGAGGTACCTGGAGTCACAGGCAAAATGGAGGACAAAATGAAGCAGGGCAAAGGCTAACAGAGCTTTGCCAAGAGAACACACTGGTCATAGCAAACACCCTTTTCCAACAACACAAGAGACGACTCTACAGATGGACATCACCAGATGGTCAATACTGAAATCAGATTGATTATATTCTTTGCAGCTGAAGATGGAGAAGATCTATACAGTCATCAAAGACTAGTCTGGGAGCTGACTGTGGCTCAGGTCATGAACTTCTCATTGCAAAATTCAAACTTAAATTGAAGAAAGTATGAAACACCACTAGACCATTCAGGTATGACCCAAATCAAATTCTTTATGATTATACAGTGAAAGTGACAAATAGATTCAAGGGATTTGATCTGATAGAGTGCCTGAAGAACTATGGATGGAGGTTCTTGACATTGTACACGAGGCAGTGATCAAGACCATTCCCCAGAAAAAGAAATGCAAAAAGGCAAAATGGTTGTCTGAGAAGGTCTTACAAATAGCTGAGAAAAGAAGAAGTGAAAGGCAAAGGAGAAAAGGAAAGATATACTCATCTGAATGCGGAGTTCCAAAGACTAGCAAGGAGAGATAAGACAGCCTTCTTCAGTGATCAGTGCAAAGAAATAGAGGAAAACAATGGAATGGGAAAGACTAGAGATCTCTTCAAGAAAATTAGAGCTACCAAGGGAACATTTCATGCAAAGATGGGCACAATAAAGGACAGAAATGGTATGGACCTAATACAAGCAGAAGATACTAAGAAGAGGTGGCACGAATACACAGAAGAACTATACAAAAAATATCTAATGACCCAGGTAACCACGATGTGATCACTCACCTAGAGCCAGACATCCTGGCATGTAAAGTCAAGTGGGCATTAGGAAGTATCACTACAAACAAAGCTAGTGGAGGTGATGAAATTCCAGTTGAGCTATTTCAAATCCTAAAAGATGATGCTGTGAAAGTGCTACACTCAATATGCCAGCAAATTTGGAAAGCTCAGCAGTGGCCACAGGACTGGAAAAGGTCAGGTTTCTTTTCAATCCCAAAGAAAGGCAATGCCAAAGAATGTTCAAACTACTGCACAATTGCACTCATCTCATCTGCTAGCAAAGTAATATTCAAAATTCTCCAAGTGAGGCTTTAGCAATACATGAACTGAGAACTTCCAGATGTTCAAACTGGATTTAGAAAAGGCAGAGGAGCCAGAGATCAAATTACCAACATCCACTAGATTATCAAAAAAGCAAGAGAGTTCCAGAAAAACATCTACTTCTGGTTTATTGACTATGCCAAAGCCTTTGACTATGTGGATCACAACAAACTGGAAAATTCTTCAAGAGATAGGAGTACCAGACCACCTTATCTGCCTCCTGAGAAATCTGTGTGCAGGTAAAGAAGCAACAGGTAGAATAGGACATATAACAACAAACTGGTTCCATATTGGGAAAGGAGTACATCAAGACTATATATTGTCATCCTGCTTATTTAACTTATATGCAGAGTACTTCATGCAAAATGCTGGGCTGGATGAAACACAAGCTGGAACCAAGATTGCTGGGAGAAATATCAATAACGTCAGATATGTAGATGTCACCACCCTTATGGCAGAAAGCAAAGAGGAATTAAAGAGCCTTTTGATGAAAGTGAAATAGAGTGAAAAAGTTGGCTTAATACTCAGCATTCAAAAAGACTAAGATCATGGCATCCGGTCCCATCACTTCATGGCAAATAAATGGGGAAACAATGGAAACAGCGACAGAATTTATTTTCTTGGGCTCCAAAATCACTGCAGATGGTGACTGCAGCCATGAAATTAAAAGATGCTTGCTCCTTTGAGGAAAAGCTATGACCAATCTAGACAGCATATTAGAAAGCAGAGACATTACTTTACCAATAAAGGTCAGTCTAGTCAAAGCTGTGGTTTTTCCAGTAGTCATGTATGGATGTGAGACTTGGACATCCAACTCTCATAAAGCAAGTAAGCAAGCTGAATGCCGAAGAATTGATGCTTTTGAACTGTGGTGTTGGAGAAGACTCTTGAGAGTCCCTTGGATAGCAAGGAGATCCAACCAGCCCATCCTAAAGGAAATCAGTCCTGAATATTCATTAGGAGGATTGATGCTGAAGTTGAAACTCCAATACTTTGGCCACCTGATGCAAAGAATGGACTCATTGGAAAAGACTCTGATGCTGGGAAAGATTGAAGGCAGGAGGAGAAGGTGATGACAGAGGATGAGATGGTTGGATGGCATCACCCACTTGATGGCCATGAGTTTGGACTAGCTCTGGGAGTTGGTGATGGACTGGGAAGCCTGCTGTGCTGCAGTCCATGGGGTCACAAAGTCAGACACGACTGAGCGACTAAACTGACTGACTGACAACAAATGAATGCCATGCCTGATGATAGTCTGTTTTAATCCTTTGTCTCTCTGAGGAGAATCTCTTTCTTTGGGAGGCTGTTTAGATCCAAGAGGAGTTTCCTTGCGATTCAGCGTGGACTGGAAACCCCAAGAAGGGGTTCTAATTATGACGTACGATGAGCTTTGTGACCCAGAGCTGGTTATTCAACCTCTCTCTGCCTTTGCTAGGTGGCAGCAACAGATACAAAGTAGGAAGGAAGTAATTTGCAGACATGGCCAAACCAGCAGAGTTTACAGCACTGACAAAAAACATATTTGGTTAGGTCAGAATTTAATGTCTTGGCCACAGCGGGGGGAAAAAAATCCTAGATTTTTCCGTATCTAAATTTATAAGTTAGAAGTCGTTAAAGGATGAAAAAAAAAAAAAAAAAGGTCTTGCTTTGGAAGGGACCCACCCACTTGGCCTTTCTAAATAACAACTTGTCTGTAACAATGGAGTGTGCCAACAGTGGAGTTGCTGCCACCTAGCAAAGGCAGAGAGAGGTTGAATATCCAGCTCTGGGTCACAAAGCTCATGGTAGGTCATAATTAGAACCCCTTCTTGGGGTTCCCAGTCGATGCTGAATCGCAAGGAAACTCCTCTTGGATCTAAACACTGAGTTTGCAACTAAATTGTCTGGTTTAAGTTCCCCTAGTGCCATTTACCAGTGTCAGATCCTGAGCAGTTTCAAACTCTCTGGTCCTCAGTGTTACCATCTGCAAAATGAGGGAATAAAAGTTCGTGGTTTGTACACTTGTTGTGAGGATTAAATTAGAAAATAATGTATGTAAAGTGCCTGGAAGTCCCTGTTTCTCTGCACTTACTTTTTCGGCTGCCTCAGGTCTTAGGTGCGTATGTGAGATCTTCCTTGTGGCCCATGGACTCTCTAGTTGTGGCACATGGGCTCATCAGTTGTGGCGTGGGGGCATAATTGCTCCATGGCATGTGGGATCTTAGTTCCCAGACTAGGGATCCCACTTACATTCCCTGCTTGCAAGGTGCTTTCTTAACCATTGGACCACCAGGGAATTCCCTTTTTGTACTTATTTTAATATAGTTATTAGAAACCCCCACATTACAAATGTGGCTTTTTTGGCTATTTTTCTGCTGAACGGTATTGTTTAAGGCTGGCTTCTTGGAGGCTTTAGATTACATTTTTTCTTCATCTCTGTCTGTAGAATTTACCACTTAGTTGGAGTGCATATACTAAATATGTTCACATGAGGTTTTTGTCTTCACTGTGATGTTGGGAAGAAGTCAGTTTGTGTAACTCAGAATTGTCATTTGTTTAATTTTGCCTTGGTTGTGGTTTCAGGGGAGGGACCCCTTTTCCAAAGCCTCAGCCCGAGGAAAGTGGGCTGGAGCCAGTGGTGGCAACGTGATCCATGGTACCATCGTTTTTTTACTGCATTAGGGTAGCCCGGAAACCCAGATGGTGGCCCCCAGGGGGACTCCTCCAGGACAGATTTGCCTCCAGGAGGCAAATGATTCTGGCTTCAGGAAAGAGAATCTCTTCCAGAGGAAGTCAGAGAGTGTAGATTTTGTTCCAGGAAGGAGTGTCGCCCCAGGCACTCCCAGAGAAAACCAGAGAAGCAACAGATGGGGAATGAATATTGGCCAGGATACGATGATTCTCATTCAATTAAAATATCAAATAGGGAAGTAATGGGAACAGAGCGTTTAGTGGGGGGCTTCTGATAACTTAAAGACCAGGCTGAACGAGCAGGAAGATCAAAGTCACATTATTATCTCATGTGGAAAATAAATGGCTCTGGACTTTTTCCACTTGAAGTGTTGTTCCTCCCCCCCACCCCCCCAGCCCCTTCTTAGTCCTTTTTAAGAGTTGATATTGATTCAAGTCTGACAGGTGCAGTAACCATTTATAGTTGCCATTGAGAGTAACCTTTAAAAATAACTACGAAAAGTCAGGTACCATTTTCCCTCCTGGATTTCTTAGTTTTTAAGTCTTGAATGTTCTGTCAGGCCTCTGGGTCTGTCTGATTTCCTGCCAAGTAGGTCAGGAATCTCCCTGGATGACCGGGATGGAAGGAGAGAGCAGGAGCCAGACAACCCAATTGTGAAAGTTTACCCTGCCCCTGAGGCAATGAGGGGAGGGTCCTGGAAAGGGTGTTCAGTGACTCAGGGGGCCTTGTCTTCCTCAGGAATCCAGAAAATGCCACTTAAATGTGTAGAGAAAAAAAGACTTATCGATAGGGCCCCACAGCATTATGAGACAGGCTTGTTGTCAGATAGCCATGTTTCTGTAGATGCTTCTGCTCTGTCCCGTGATTCACTCTGCTGAGTAACTTCCTCTCCCAGGATTCTAAGGCACCCCTGTGTGTTCCTCCCTTGATTTTAGTGTGACTTTGGCCTGTCACAGAGGTCACGCCAGACACTGAGATTTTGTGGGCTCAGAACTCACCACTCTCTGATGATCATTTCTGTTCCTCTGGTAGGTGTTGAAGGGGAAACTTTTGATTTTGGGGGGATGGGGGTGCATTAGAGTGTTCATACCTCCCACCAGCTTAAAAATTGCATAAAGTCTGGGACTTCCCTGGCAATCCAGTGGTTAAGACTCTGTGCTTCCAATGCAGGAGATATGGGTTTGATCCCTGGTTGGTGAACTAAGATTACACATGATGTGAGGCACAAATGATTAAAAATGATTAAAAAAATTACATAAGGTCTAAGTCCTTTATGTGGACATAAATTTTCACTGGGAAAATTCCTGTTGAGAGCTATGCCCTACGGTGTGACCTCCAGAAACAGACGTTTATCTTGATAGTTGTTACTGTTTATTACTTCCCAATATCAATTCTTCTCCTTCTTCCTTCGTGTGTCAGTCGCTCAGTCGTGTCCGACTCTTTGCGACCCCGTGAACTGTAACCTACTAGGCTCTTCCGTCCATGGGATTCTCCAGGCAAGAATACTGGAGTGGATTGCCATTTCCTTCTCCAGGGCTCCTTCTTCCTAACCAAACCCTAATTCTATTTACATGTTCGCCCATTCCCAGCTTTAAGGGTAGCTCCAGATCAAGGATCAACAAGGTTTTGCAGAAAAAGGCCAGAGAGTAAATATTTTAAGCTTTAGAGGGCCATATGATCTCTGTCACAACTAGCTGTGTGACAGCTCTCTGTTATAGACAGTGTGTAAATGAATGAATGTGGCTGTGTTCCAATAAAACTTTATAACATTAGGCAGTTGGTTAAATATGGCGGATGGTTTGTAGTTTGCCAACCCTGATCTAGATTAATCTAAGCTTGGGTTTCCCAATCTCAGCACTGTTGACATTTTGGAATAGACAGTTCCTTGTTGTGGGGACTGACCTGTGTACTATAGGATGTTTAACAGCATCCCTGGCCTCTACCCACTAAATGACAGTAACATCCCATACCCCAGTGTGATGACTAAAAATGTTTCCAGACATTGCCAAATGTCCCTGGAGGCATTTCCCTGGTGACTATTACTGGTCCGGATAATCATGTGGCTCAAGTTGGTCCAAATACACTAATAATGGGAAGAGCTCATAGTCCATGATTTGGAGAGAGGTTCTGTCTCCTCTTAGATTGAAATAAGAAAGCCTTAGTGCCATAGGTGGCAGAGGAGAGGGACCAGAACCTGGGTCCTTGCTGAGCAGCTGAATCAACCAGACCTGAGACTCTCCTTACCTATGGACTTCCTATTGCATGAGATGATGCGTTTCCTTATTGTTTTAGATGGAGTTTTTCAGGGGTGTTCAGGGGGGTAATTGACCAATGTGTACAGAAGGAGTTTGGGCTTCTCTGGTGGTGCTAGTGGTAAAGAACCTGCTTGCCAATGCAGGAGACATAAGAGACTCGGGTTCCATCCCTGGCCAGGTAAGATCCCCTGGAGGAGGTCATGGCAAGCCACTTCAGTATTCTTGCCTGGAGAATCCTCATGGACAGAGGGGCCTGGTGGACTGCAGTCTGTAGGATCACAAGGAGTTGGACACAACTGAAGCAACTTAGCACGCACGCACACAGAAGGAGTTTAATATTTTAAACTCTGGTATGTCTGTATTTGTATTCAGTGGGTGGATATCAGTCATGAGGCAAACAGGCCATCAGGGGCTATGATTGGTGCAGATTCTCTTAGCAAGGATGTGGGTTGGGGGGGGGGGGCATTGATTGGTGTCTCAGTACTTTCATGTGTCCTCTTGGCTCCACATAGGCTTTTGTGAATTTATCTGACCACCTGGCCCTGCAAATGTGGTGGAGCATGACTCTTTTTCTGGATGTCCTGCGGTTGAGTCCTCTGTGAACATGTTCAGTGATATGGGTCTTTCAGAGGAGCTTAGATTGCCTGATTGGTTACAGAGAATTTTTTTAATGGTGTCTTCCTGGGAAGGAGATTTGATCAGAAAACTGTGGCAGTGCTTGGCCCAATACATGGGCATCAGGTCCTGAATTGCAAATCTCCTGTTCCCTCTGTGGTAGCTCACTTAGTATAGCACACCCATTATTTGCTATATCTTCCTCATTTCCATACTGTGTTTCCTCTACATTTTTTTTCCATTAATTGATTTTTATTGCAGTATAGTTGTTTTACAATGTTGTGTTAGCTTTTACTATAGAGCAAAATGAGTCAGCCATACATAAACATATCCCTGTCTCTTATACACATCTGGCATCAGGTCCTGAATTGCAAATGTCGTGGCTACAAAGATAACAGAAAACCAATTTCTACTCAGTTCAAATCACAGCTTCTCTTAGGATCATGCCCCTGCTGTATTCCAGCCACCCGGTCTCCCCATCCCCCACTCCCCCATCCCCTCCCCTTCTCTCTAATTCTTGGTTGATGCTAAAGTGGGAGAATGCATTTAGAGCAAAAATCAATAAAGAGCAAACTTCTAAGAAGGTTTCCACAGCAAACCAGCAAATGATGTTGGAAAGGCTATTGGAGAGGCCCTGGCTTCAGAACTTGGCTCTGAGCTCGTGGGTGATTTCATTTGTTGAACCTCAGTTTACTCATCTTGTAAGAATGGGTAGAACGATCTGCACCCATAGATTGAATGAAATAATGTATGTGAAAGAATTTAATGAGTCAGAAGATTGGAGGAGAGGCACTTGAACAGGCCATGGGTGTGACAAGTGGGTATTTCAGGCCTGCATTTTTCTCCCCCTCTCTCGGTGGTTCTGAAAGGAACCACCAAAAAAAAAAAAAAATCCCAATTTCTTTTGGTTTGTGATGCTGTCTTCCTGAACAACACCAGAGCCAGAATTTCAAAGGCAGATGATTTACCTACCTGTGTATCCCATTATTTGGGCTGGTTGGTACTTGGCATACTACAATAGACACTCAGAAAGTGTCAAAAGAATGAATATTGTAAGAGGCAATGCATTGTCAACATTGAGGATCTGGGATTGTGGTACTTGCTTTTATCGTGATTTATTTATATATAAAAGATATTTTTCTACCTTAAATCCTTATTCTTTTTGTACACTGGGTATTTTTCTGTTGTGATTGAAGTTTCCTTAGTCTGAGCCAAGATCAGTGGGTTGTGCAAAATTGGGGGGTTTGCTGGATATCGGTGAGGATGGATGGCTCTGGGCAGTTGTCTCAGAGTCAGGCATCAGGGGCACCTCTGGTCAGTTCTCCTGGACCCACAGACAAACACAGGCAGTCCCAGGGTACTCAGGGCCCACAGCAAGAAGACAAGATTGCCAAGTGGTCCTTCCAAGGACAAATCTGTCCAAATGGGGGGCAAAGACAGCTGTGTAATCTGCCACTCCCAAGTTGAAGCTCCTTAAGTCATTGATTAGCTGTGTGAACCTTGGGCAAAAGTTAACCTTCCTAAACTTCACTGGTAAAATGGTGATAATAATAGAACTTTTTACCATAGAATATTTGAGAGGATTGCATGAAATATGTGCTTGATACAAAATAAACATGCAAAATTGCTAGCTTTGAGGCTTTCTTCCATCTTTCCTAAGATGCTTTGACAGCTGATCATGGAATGAGGTTGTTATGGTGAAGGGACAGATTGAGAAAGATGTGGCCTTGAGGAGAGTGGACCTGCCTGGATAAAACTTTGTGAAAGCTGGTCCCCTTGGACCAAGCCTGAGCCATCCCGTCACCTGCTCCTGAGAGTCAGCTTGACAGTTCTTCCTGCTTTGACCCTTCCACTTAGCCCACTGCTAAGTTCTGTAGCTGATTTTTCCCAAAGGTATCCTGAATGGAGCCTGTTTCCCCATCTCCCGTGCTGGAGAGCCTCAGTGGAGCTGCCTCGTCTCTCCCCTAAAGCACGGTAGCAACCTCTAAGCTGGTTTCTCTGCTCCTGCTCCCTGCTGCTTCCACCCCCTCACAGCTGGAGGGGATATCTGGAAATGCAAACAGACCACCTGCTGGCTCCTTCATCCCGGCAGTGGCTCCCCCTGCATCTGGAAGAACATTTAGCATTTCTGGTGGGAAATGGTCTGCTCATTCCCTTAAGGTGGCTGACTTCTTTTCCCATTTCAGGTCTTCATTTAAATGTTGTCTCTGGCTGATTCCAGTCAAGTGCCTTCCATGCTCTGTTGTATTTATAGTATTGACAACAGCTTCTATTTGTATACCTCTTTGTGTGTTTATTCATTCAGTGTCTGTCTTCCCTGCTGGATTGTAAGCCTCGGGAAGGCAGGGACAGTGTCTGGCTTGGTTGCCACTCCATCCTTGTGTCTGGCACAGTGTCTGGCCCATTGTACACTTGTGTTAGTCACTTGGTCATGTGCAACTCTTTGCAACCCCGTGAGAGGTTGCAAAGAAAGGCAATGCCAAAGAATGCTCAAACTACCGCACAACTGCACTCATCTCACACGCTAGTAAAGTAATGCTCAAAATTCTCCAAGCCAGGCTTCAGCAACACGTGAACCGTGAACTCCCTGATGTTCAAGATGGTTTTAGAAAAGTACCTCAGATATGCAGATGACACCACCCTTATGGCAGAAAGTGAAGAGGAGCTCAAAAGCCTCTTGATGAAAGTGAAAGAGGAGAGCGAAAAAGTTGGCTTAAAGCTCAACATTCAGAAAACGAAGATCATGGCATCCGGTCCCATCACTTCATGTGAAATAGATGGGGAAACAGTGGAAACAGTGTCAGACTTTATTTTTTTGGGCTCCAAAAATCACTGCAGATGGTGATTGCAGCCATGAAATTAAAAGACGCTTACTCCTTGGAAGAAAAGTTATGTCCAACCTAGATAGTATATTCAAAAGCAGAGACATTATTTTGCCGACTAAGGTTCGTCTAGTCAAGGCTAAGGTTTTTCCTGTGGTCATGTATGGATGTGAGAGTTGGACTGTGAAGAAGGCTGAGCGCCGAAGAATTGATGCTTTTGAACTGTGTTGTTGGAGAAGACTCTCGAGAGTCCCTTGGACTGCAAGGAGATCCAACCAGTCCATTCTGAAGGAGATCAACCCTGGGATTTCTTTGGAAGGAATGATGCTAAAGCTGAAACTCCAGTACTTTGGCCACCTCATGCAAAGAGCTGACTCATTGGAAAAGACTCTGATGCTGGGAAGGATTGGGGGCAGGAGGAGAAGGGGATGACAGAAGATGAGATGGCTGGATGGCATCACGGACTCGATGGACGTGAGTCTGAGTGAACTCCGGGAGATGGTGATGGACAGGAAGGCCTGGCGTGCTACAATTCATGGGGTCGTAAAGAGTCGAACACGACTGAGTGACTGAACTGAACTGAACTGAACTGAGAGGTTGCCCCATGCCAGGCTCCTCTGTCCATGGAATTCTCTAGGCAAGAGTACTGGAGTGTGTTGCCATTCCCTTCTCCGGGGGATCTTCCCAACCCAGGGATCAAACCCATGTCTCCTGCACTGCAGGCAGATTCTTTACTGCCTGAGCTACCAGGGCCTGGTCCATAGTAGGTACTTTATTAATATCTGGTACAAACAGTGAATGTCCTCAGGTCAGTGGTTCTGTTTGTTTTTCTTCATTTTGTGTCTTCTGAGCATGGAAAGGCTCTGCATACAGGTGCCATGAAGGTCTCTACAACTGGAGTCTCCCTCCGGAGCGTTGAGAGGCAGGAGAACTTAGTGGTTAAACATGTGTATTCTGGTGCCAGGCTCTCCAGGTTCAAATCTCAGCTCTGCCTCTTATTACCTGTCTGTAATTTGGCAAACTACTTAACCTGTCTTTGACTCTGTTTCCCTCTTTGTCAAATGGACTTATTATCAGAATC
This sequence comes from Cephalophus harveyi, assembly GCA_006410635.1. NCBI lineage: Eukaryota > Metazoa > Chordata > Mammalia > Artiodactyla > Bovidae > Cephalophus > Cephalophus harveyi. Next base: position 445,602 of record SJYT01062107.1, read on the forward strand.
TACTTATGAGGGCTAATTGACATTTGTGAAACCATTGGCATAGTGTCTGGTACATCATATGTGCTCAGTGATGGTGACTGTGGTTATCTAATTAGTGTGTATTGAACATTTCCATTTCTGGGTGATTTTATACCTTTGTTTTTCTACTTTTTTTTTTTTTTTTTTAGGTCAAAGTACCACTTATTTGACTTCACACTGAGCATCTATTTTGTGTTCCACTCTGGGGATACAGAAATGACCCCATAAACAGAGTCCCTGTACTCACAGGGCTTACATTTCAGTGGGGAATACAGGCTTAAAAAATAATTACAGGTGGTATGAGTGAAATGAAAGAAATAGAGGGTGAGGAGAGCAAATTCTAAGGGAATTGAAGCATCAGTATGTGGAGTGGGGTCAGAGAAGTCCTACCTGAGATCATAGATCTAAGCTAAAGTCCATCCAGGAGATGGACTGGGCAGCGGTGATGGGGGGTCAGGTGAGGGAAGAGAATACTAAGCAGAAGGAATAGGTTGTGCAAAGGTCCTGAGGCTGCAGAAGATATGGCACATAACTAATGTGTACAACTAGGTATGTAGATGGAAAACCTGCTCATGGAAAACAATTGCTTTTTCAGGGATCTTCCCAAAGAAGACCCTGACATAGAGATTTGAATATAAGACATTTGCATTTTGAGAGGCAGTTCTAAGTATGAGTTGAGAAAAGGGGGCCGGGGTGGTGAGACAGGGAAGGGAAGGATCCAGATATATCATCACATCAGTTATCTCTGTGAGCAAGTGGGGAGCTTTGGGGGCTATGGTCAAACATTCCACCCAAGTTGGGGTACTTACACAACATCTCCCATCAGTGATTGTTTGAGGACTGCTCTTGGGGTTGCGCGAAATTAATTCCCTGGCACCTCCATTCTGCCATGTGTGTGAGTCAAAGTGGGTCCCAATTGCCAGAGAAGCCATCAGGCAAATGAGAGCAGGTGCTGGCCTTTGAAAGCTGGGCCAGTAGGGTAAAGGCCAGGGGACCTGGCAGGGTACCAGTGCATCTGGTCTGTACTCCAGCCCCCTTTGAGGCTTGGAGCTGTTGGGGTCAGCCAGGATCAGCTCGTGGGGGCCCCCGTGAGCTGTTGTGAGAGGTCTCAGGCTCCACCCTTTGGGGAAGCACTGTTGATCTTAAGTTTTAAGCTGATCTTAACTTTGATCACTCTAGTCCTTGGGTGGAGAATGGACTGTTGTGGCCTGAGGAGCAGATACAGGGAGAGAGAGTTTGTGAGGCAGCCTCAGCTATCCAGGCAAGATGATGGTGGCTTAGAGTAGGTAGGGTGGGGATGGAGAGCAAGTTGGAGAGAGGTGGAGATGGAAAAGACTAGATTTCATGAGCACCTGCATCTGGGGAAGGTGGCAGCCCTTTTCCATAGCCTCTTCCTTATGCTAAATTAGACACAGGTGTCTCTGAGACTTGGCAAGTGGGGCTGTCATTCTCCTGAGCCTCCACCCGCCACCTCTTACCTGTCATCTGCTGTGGTCTTGCTGCCCACTCTTCACAGTATTCTCCAGGCTGCTGGAGCCAGCATAAAATAAATAGCCCCTGTGTCCCACCTTGCCAGCTTCCCTTCTGCCTTGCCTGCCCTGCTGTGCCTGGTGAGCGCTGGCTACAGTTCCAGCTACTGAAGCAGCATTATTGTCAAGGAATGTGGAAGCAGACGGGCCAGGGAGCAGGGGGCGGGGACGAGCATTCCATCTGCCATCTGTGGCTCAAGCGAGAGCTGTGCGGATGGGAGCCAGGACCTTAGTCTCTGTGTGATCCAGAGAAACGCGTCTCCACTGAGCGGGCAACAGGACCCCATCTGCAGGCCCATTTGGCGTCCTGTGGGGTCACTGTCTCTGAGAGTGGGGCTGGGAAGCCAGGCCTCGAGATGACGTGCTGTGGATAGAGGTCTCCTTTGTCCCCAAGCCCCACTCTTCAGCTGAGCCCTGCGGGGTACAAAATGCCGCTGTGCTGTACTTGCAGCTCAAGAACATATTGCTTATTGTTAAAAGTCACTCTATTAGCCATTTTAACCAAAAATCTGGAGTTCAGGTTTTAAGATTTCTCGAATGCAGAGGGATCCTAAGGATCATTCATTTAACGAATATTTAATTCTGGAAAATTCCTGTTTTCTTCTGGGTAAAGCCCACCTGTACCCCAATTCAGCACTCTAAGCACAGAGACACTGAGGGAGCTATTGTTTTTACCACGATGAGACTTGCCTTCGACCTTAGATAATAGCTTCAGGTATATTCTCCAGACCCAAGCTGGGCCTGTTTGAAGGCTTCCCTCGACTGAGAATAGAGAGAGAAAGGGCAGCCTGTAGTGGCTGAAATGATAACATGTAGAAGATGGCACATACCTGTTTCTCTCCCTTGAAGAAAAGGAGAGAAAACTGGTCAGCAGAGAGGAGAGAGAGAGGGAGGGAGGGCAGAAGGGCTGGAGAAGGGTGAGCAAGGAAGGGTAAGTGGGAGGGCTGTCTCTTATACACATCTGAACCTGCTTGCCAATGCAGGAGACATAAGAGACTCGGGTTCCATCCCTGGCCAGGTAAGATCCCCTGGAGGAGGTCATGGCAAGCCACTTCAGTATTCTTGCCTGGAGAATCCTCATGGACAGAGGGGCCTGGTGGTGTTTGAAGGCTTCCCTCGACTGAGAATAGAGAGAGAAAGGGCAGCCTGTAGTGGCTGAAATGATAACATGTAGAAGATGGCACATACCTGTTTCTCTCCCTTGAAGAAAAGGAGAGAAAACTGGTCAGCAGAGAGGAGAGAGAGAGGGAGGGAGGGCAGAAGGGCTGGAGAAGGGTGAGCAAGGAAGGGTAAGTGGGAGGGTGGGGGAGGAGGGAGGGAGGGGAAGGTAGGTACGAGCAGTGAGTAGGAGGACACAGGTGTGTTTTACACCTTCCTCCAGAATTTCCTCGTGGCTCCTCTTCCTTCCTTGAGCTCCTGTTCCCTCTGTGGTAGCTCACTTAGTATAGCACACCCATTATTTGCTATATCTTCCTCATTTCCATACTGTGTTTCCTCTACATTTTTTTTCCATTAATTGATTTTTATTGCAGTATAGTTGTTTTACAATGTTGTGTTAGCTTTTACTATAGAGCAAAATGAGTCAGCCATACATAAACATATCCTCCACTTCTTAAATATACCAGTTTCAATCAATTCCTTGTCCAATCCATTGGGATGGTCAGAATGCCAGCTCCCCAGCCAAAGGCCCCAGCTTGCATGGCTTCCACTTTCCCTTCAAGACCACAATGATGCCAACCTGACTGTACCAGCCCACCAAACAAACTCATAAATGCCAATTAGTTATATTGATGGGCAATGTTTATGGGTTCCTGCAGATCAATTCATAAGTATTATAAATTGCAACAGTTTCTAAATGCCCTGTGACTAATGGCTTTGGTTGTAGTGGATTTTATCACGTTGTTGAGTACCTAATCGTCCTTGGCCTCACTGAGGGTTTCTGTGACCTGCAACGAAGCGACAATGACTCAGAGCCCAGCAGTTTCAAGGTCAGAGAGCCTGTGTATTTTTGGTAATGGTGAGTTGTCCTTTTCCACTGACTTAAGAAACATCTTTTATCCTGACTTTTACCTGTTGTTTCCGAGGCTCATTCATTCATCAGATTATTTATGGAGCGCTTTCTATATGCCCAGTGCTGTGTGAATGCTGGGAGTATAGTGCTGTATTGGTCAGGATAGGCTAGGTTGTGCTGATGCAACAAGGTACCTTTGAAATCTAGAAGCTTAAAACAAAAGTTTTTTTTGTTTGTTTGTTTGTTTTCATTAAGCTACACATCTATTGTGGATCAGCAGTGGGCACTCTTCCACTTATTCACTCAGGGGCCCAGGCTGATGAAACATGGCATCATTGTGATAACTGGAGAATTACTGTGCCAGCTTTTCTATGCTTCAGCCCAGAGGTGACATGTATCACTCCTCTACGCAGCCCATGAGCCACATATTTGTCACATGGCCCCAATTAACTTCAAAGGAGGCTGAGAAATGTGGAGCGAGCACATGGAATATTTGGTATGTTTAATGGTCTTCAGAGAGATTGCATCGTAGCTTGTTTTGCCGGGATCAAACAAATTATTGCATAAATAATTGTTTAACAATAATTGGGATGAAGGCTACAAGAGAATTCGGGATGCTACAAGAGTGTAAACCAGGAGATCTGTTGCCTTCTAGGTGGTCGGGACAGATTCCTAGAGAAGGGTTATTTCAGCTGAAACCTGAGAGGTGAACTAGGGCTGGTGAGGTGGAGAGAGTGAGTGTGGCACCCAGCTGTGTCACAAAATACAGATCACCCTAGGTTCTCCTCTCAGAGAAATTAAGAGTATAGCTTGAGAGGTAAGAAATACATGGAAAAGGACAATACCAGTTAGCCAGCAATGACAGATGGCATGGTTAAGTGCTTTTGGTGCATTGGCTCACTTAATTCACCCTCACAATAGGTTTAGAAACACACTGTCCAGCAAGTATCTGGTGAGGACTTGAACTCGTGTGTGCCTGAGGTTCATGCTCTTTACCACCATGTGCCGCTCCCTCTGTGGTGACAGCCTGGTGACTGCGTTAGTTACTCACTGAGTTAGTTACTCACTGAGTTAGTTACTCACTGAGTTAGTTAGCTCCGAGTTCAGTGACTGAGCTGGTCTTCCTCTGCCTCTCTGATAAGTTACTGAATCTCCCCAGGCCTTGGTTCATCATTAAAACAAGAGCATTTGGCTAGACCAGAGCTTTTAAAAAACGTTTTAATGTAGTGGAACATTTAAAAAATAAAATCCATTTTAATTTAATAATTATACATATATAAATACATACATATGTATATAACTAATTTAAAAACAAAATCAATTTAAAAATACAGATCAATATATAAAGGAGGTACGAGTGGACAGTAGCCTGAGGAGGATCCCCAAACCTCAGCCCCACATCTTCCCATCTCCTGGGACTCCCCTGGGGGGCCTGGCATGTGGTAAACACTCAATAAAACCATTGGACCATCTGGGTTACTTCCAGCTCTCAAGTTGGCTGAGTGTTCCCAGTATTAGGAGTTGCTGTGGCTATTTGATTATAAGAAAGGACTCCTAAGTTGTCCTTAGTGGTAGGTAAGCATAACAAGCCACAAAGCCTGAAACCTGTGAATATGCTACATGCAAAAGTGACTTTGCAGATGAGGTAAAGTTAAGGATCTTGAGATGGGAGGATTATACTGGAGAATCTGGGTGGGCCCAGTGTAATGTAAAGGGTAATGAGAGGAGATAGGGAAGTCAGAGAAGGAGATGTGAGGACAGAAGCAGAGGTGAGAGAGAGAGAGTTATGCTATGCTGCTGTCTGTGAAGATGGAGGAAAAGGCCATGAGCCAAGGAATACAGGCAGCTTCGAGAAACTCTGGAGAAAATAGATTCTTCTTTAGCACTTTCAGAAAAAGTGCAGCTCTGCATATTTTAATTTGCAGGGTATTGAATAACCTCACAGGGCTATTTGGAGAGACTGTCATGTCGAATTGTTTAGTAAAGATGAGGAAGCTGGGGCTCTGAGGCGTTGCATCACCAGCTCAAGGTCACTCATATAAGCATCTTTGTGACCATTACTTTGAACTCTTTCTCAGGTACATGTCACCACCCGCTCAGTGACGACCCCCTGCAAGTTTGCTTTCACGCACCTTTCCTGCCCACATGGTCTGTCGAAGCTGAACTTTCAGAGGCCACCAAAGATCTTGCAGAAGCAATTCTCCATTTTCTTTCTCACTTCTCAGTTTTCTTCACTCCTGCAGCCTGTTTCATCTCCTTTAAAAAAATTCACCCTTTCCCTAGTTTTCACAACACTGTTCTGTTATCTCTACAATCTTTCTTTATCTTACTCTTCAAAACTCACTTGTTCCGCTCTTCCAAGAGCAAATTCTCTTCAAGATTTTTTAAAAATTGATTTCTTTTTGGCTGCGCTGGGTCTTTGCTGTTGCGTATGGGCCTTCTTCAGTTGTGCTGCACAGGCTCCTCATTGTGGTGGCTTCTCTTGCTGTGGAGCACCAGCTCTAGGCACACGGGCCTCAGTAGTTGCAGCCCAAGGGCTCTAGAGCGCTGCTCAGTACTTGTGGTACATGGGCTTAGTTGCTCTGTGGCATATGGAATCTTCCTGGACCAGGGCTTGAACCTGTGTCCCCTGCATGAGCAGGCAGATTCTTATCCACTGCACCACTAGGGAAGTCCCCCTTCAAGATTTAACTGCGTATTAACTTTCTTCTTGCTAGCTACAGCAGTGGTTCTCAAGCTTAGCTGTAACTTAGACTCACATGGGGAGTTTCCAGAAATGCTGGTGTCCACAGAAGGTTTTTAGGGAAGAGAAACTATCCTAAATGATAATACAGTGATGGATACCTGTCTTTGTACATTTGTCAAAACTGTAGAATGTACAACATCAAAAATGAACCCTAATCTAAACTGTGGGCTTTGGGTGAAAATGACGTGTCAGTGTAGGTTCATCAACTGTAATGATGAATCACTCTTGAGGAGGATGTTGAAGATGGTGGGAAAGGAGGTATGTGGAAACTCACTGTACTTTTTGCCTGATTTTGCTATGAACTTAAAACTGCTCTTAAAAATGAAGCCTATTAGTTAAAATGCAGATTTCCAGGCCCCGTGACCAGCAATTCTGACTTATTTGGCTCTGGTGATTATAACGTGCAACAGGGCTTAAAAATCTGGAGTAAGACTTTTCCTGAAAATCTTTCTGTCTGTCAGGCTTACTGCTCACTTTGAAGCACAAAATTCCCACATTTAATTTACCGACCCTGACCTTTTCCTTGATTCCCAAGTTTACAACTTCCACTTGTTTGAATGTGTCTGAGATCATATCAAACTCGACACCTTATTCTTTTTCCAGACTCCTCTTCTAATTGTCCTGGTTTTGGATCAGTGCACCAACCATCAGCTTGGCTATTCAGTCAGGTTTTACGAACCTCAGAATCCCAACATGAAGGATTCTTTAAGTTTAAATCTCTGACCTTTACCCCAAGCTGAACCCCTATTCCCTGAACCCCTGAACCCCTGTTCATTGCCTCTGCTTTAAACTTTCTAATGGAAGCTCAATCCTGTGCAAATATCATTTCCTTTTCAAAAACACCCTTTTTTCTCTTATCATATAGCCAATACTTGTGAATTGTAGAAAAAATATTAATTACTATTAGAAAGCATAAAGGAGAAAATAAAAACCATCCATAATACTATCACACACCAACTACTGTTAATGTTTGAGTGAGTGAGTGAGTGAGTGAAAGTTGCTCAGTCATGTCTGACTCTTTGTGACCCCATGGACTGTAGTTCACCAGGCTTCTCTGTCCATGGAATTCTATAGGCAAGAATACTGGAGTGGGTAGCCATTCCCTTTTCCAGGGGATATTCCCTACCCAGGGATCAAACCTGGGTCTCCTGCATTGCAGGCGGATTCTTTACCGTTTGAGCCACCAGGGAAGACCCACTGTTAATGTTTAGGTATATAAAAATAAACAGAGAGATGAAAGGTTACATTGTGAAATATTTTTTATGTCATTTTTGACCTAGCATGACATCATAAATATTCTCCTATTATAAATACTCTTTCAGACCATTTAAAATAATCTTAATATTATTTCATCTATAAAAGTGGTACCAACATTAAGCAGTGGTGAAATTTATAGAATAGAAAATAAAACTCCCCCTGTTCTCTCTCTTGCTAGATTATCCAGAGTAGTCTAAGGGGGTTTCCCCATTTATCTTGTTGGGATAAAGAATTTGATATTTCAAGGAAAGCATTTGTTGGCATTCCTTATGCTTATTTTCTGGTTTTAAAAAATTGGATCATATAATCTTCCCAGGGCTCAGGGCATCTAGAGGTTTTAACCGGCTCTTTGGAGTTACTCCACCCCACCCTGTCACCACCTCCTGGGAGCTAACCATGCTTAATAATTCCAACATGCTTTTTAATGGCTATAGCAATCTTTCTTTTTAAGGAAGTTCTAATACTTGGAAAGCTCTTCTTTATGCTGTGTTGAAAACTGCTTCTCATATCTTCTACTCTTTAGAAGACTTTTTTTATGGAGCTAGGAAAACAAAAATAAACAAAAAAGCAAACAAAAACCCAAACAGACAAGCCCTAGTGTCTTTTTGACATGCATCTTGACCTCCTTCTCCACCAAGGACTGACCTTCAGCTGATGTGGAGGCAGGACCTGGTTAAGAGCACAGCAGTGCAGCCAGACCCCTTGGGTACTTTGGGCAAGGATTTTAATTCTCTGTGAGCCTCAGTTTCCTCATCTGTGAAATGGTGATCATAACAGGACATACTTCATTGGTTGCTGCAGGGAATTAAAGGAGTCATGAAAGTTAAGTTGCTCAGTCGTGTCCGACTCTTTGTGACCCCGTGGACTGTAGCCCACCAGGCTTCTCCGTCCATGGGATTCTCCAGGCAAGAATACTGGAGTGGGTTGCCATTTCCTTCTCCAGGGGAACTTCCTGACCCAGGGATTGAACCCAAGTCTCCCACATTGCAGGCAGACACTTTAACCTCTGAGCCACCAGTACACACTAAAGGAGTCATGGGCCATTTAATAGACCTTTAGACCAGGCCAAGCATGTGCTGCTATCAGGTATCCATAGAATCTGGATTCTCTACAGAGAAAAGGAAGATGGCAAGATAGGCTCTGAGATTCTACCTGGAAAATTCACCTGGGTGCAGGGACCCTGTTTATGTTTGTGTCTTTAAATCAGAACTCATTTTGGCGATTAGCATTGCATGTCTGCCTGTGGCTGCAGGGCCTAGGAACTGAAATTGTGTAGATGGTGAAACGAACACCGGGGATGGACATAGGACCAGGAAAGGGAAGGCACCCAGCCAGGGTGTGGAATTCTGTGGCAGGTGACAGAAACAAGTGATTTCTGATCTGGCAGCTGCTGTCCCAATACTTAGTAGCTGGGTGAACTTGGACAAACTGTTTAAGCCAATTTTTTTTTCTATCTGCAAAATGGGTTCATTAACATGTGCTGAGAAGTAAGAGCTCGATTATTCAGCTTTTATTCAATGCTCCCACCTTCACTCCCTTAATTCTCATCACAACCCCATGAGACAGAAATTCACTTCCTTATTTTACAGAGGAGGATACTGGGGCACCGAGAGGTGAGTTACGTTCTCATATCCACACGCTCAGAAGGTGGAAGGGCTGGGATTGGAAATGAGGCAAACTCTAGAGTCTGGGCTGTTAACCAACTTATTATGCTGATTAAATGAATAGTAATAAGCCTACCACTTCTTCTCAGTTACCTTCTCTTCTTTAATCCTCATAACAACCTTGATTAAATGACTGCCTGAAAGTCACCCAGGAGGTGTGCAAGGACACACATCCTTTGGGTGGGAGCCTCCTTTGCTTTCGAGCAGGGGTCTTTGTTGCTGCCTGCTCATTAGATTCATGCACAGAACTTGTCAAAACGAACAATGCCAGTATCTGTGTGCTGTTTCTGCTTTATTATGTTCATTTCTTTGTTTTTCATTTTTTATATTCTACATGTTAGTGAAAACATACAGTATCTGTCTTTCTCCCCCTGACTCTCTTCACTAAGCCCAATACCCTTCAGAGACATTTATGTTGTTGCAGGTGGTAAAATTTCATTCTTTTTCTATAGCTGAGTAATATTCCAGTGTGTGTGTGTGTACACATGTATCACATATTCTTTATCCAGTCATCTGTTGATGGGCACTTAGGTTGTTTTCATGTCTTGGCCATTGTGAAAAATGCTGCTATAAAGGGTAGGGGGCATATATCTCTTTGAATCAGATAACAAACTAGTGGTTACAAGTGGAGATGGGATGGGGGGAGGAGCAATATAGAGGGAGCAGGATTAACAGGTACAAACCACTAGGCATAAAATAAATAAGGTACAATGAGGTAATATACAGCCCAGGAATAGAGCCAGTATTTTATAATAACTTTAAATGAAGTATAGCCCATAAAAATATTAAATCACTATGTTATACACCTGAAACAAACATAATATTATAAATCAACTATACTTCAATAAAAAAATAATGATGCCAAGCCCCCCCTCAAGAGCTTCCGATTCCATTAGTTTGGAAAATGGGGACCGTGCATGGGGAGTTTCCCAAGGCACCTGAGGTGACTCCCATCTGTAGGGCAGGATTGAGACAGGAGTTTACAAGGGTTTTACTCCCCTCCAGGCACTGGCTGCTCATTAAAACCATCTGGGACCTTCTAGATTCTGAGCTTGTTGGTTTAAGCATCAGCCTTACTCACTGAGGTAATTATTGCCCATTGAACCTTACTGGATGCCAGACATGGCATTAACTCATTGAATCCTCCAGTGACCAGCTTGTCCTGGTTTGCTGGGGATTTTCCATTTGAAGAACCAACACCTCAGGTCAGATGTGGGCAAACCAGGGTGATCAATCACCCTCCTTAATCCTTCCCTAAATTTTTGTTTCTTTTTTAAAATTTATTTTTAATTGGAAGATAATCGCTTTAAGATGTTGTTGGTTTCTACCATACAACAAAATGAATCAGCCATAGTATACATATATCCCCTCCCTCTTGAACTTCCCTTGCCTCCTCCCTCAGCCCTCCCCTCTAGGTCATCGCAAAGCACCAAGCAGAGCTTCCTGTGTTACACAGCGACTTCCCACTAGCTGTCTGTTTTATTAATACACATGGTAGTGCGCATATGTCAGGGCTGCTCTCTGTTTGTCCTGCCCTCTCCGCCCCCCACTGTGTCCACAAGTCTCTTCTCTCTGTCAGAATCTCTATTCATCAGTACCATTTTTCTAGATTCCATGTAAGTGTTAAAATACGATATTTGTTTTTCTTTTTCTGACTTAAGTCACTCTGTGTAACATGCTCTAAACTTTTGTTCCTTATTGACCTCATTCATGTATTTTCCAACAGAACTCCAAGTAACTTTCTCCTGATAAACCCATGTTGCAGATGATGAAACTGAGGCACAGGAAGTATTGGTCACAGTTAATAGACAGTGGTCACAAAATACTAAACCATTATTTAATTCCTCTCAGGGAAAGCTGTAAGATTAGTTGGGGGGATGTTTTCGGTTCCCACTTTATAGACGGGTAGGGCAAGGTTCAGAAAGACTAATGACTTTCCCGTGGTTGGTGGTCAGTGTGTTAGATGGAAGATCTGATCTTCTGACCCTGTGCCACCCCCAACCCCACCCCAGGTTGTTGCATGGCTTCTGCTATGCTGTGTGGGAGGATGAAGAATGTCCCCTTGAGAAGGTTTGAGGGTCACTGGCTCTGACACTCTTTGCATCTGTCAGCAGACCTGGGGCCTCCCAGCCTCCCTTCCTGCAGGGCTGAGAGGCTCGCTGTGGACTCCTTTCCGCCAGGGATTACAGGGTATGTGGGTTAGAAAAGACCAAGATGACTGCAGGCAGTTGGGTGCTGTTCAATTAGAACATCTGCCCTTGGGTCCCCAAGGCCAGTTCCGTCTGAGGACACACACCCGAGCCAGGTGCTGCCAGACCCTGAGAGCAGCCTCTTGCTCTTGCTCTCTGGGGAGAAAGCTGGACACAGCTGAGAAGGCAGCTGAAATGTCATCTGAGGTGTGGAGTAACGGAAAATGCAGGCAGAGAGGCTAGTTTGTACAAAGGATTATTTTAGCATAATCTGGTGTTATTTGGGATAAATGGGGAGAGAAATGTGAGGTATGCATGCCTGACTTCTCGACTCAAGGCAGCCAGATTGTTTTTTTCCTCAAGAAGAGTAACCAGCTGAGGGCTCCAGGGAGACAGCTGGGCCCACCCCGCTGCGCAGCAGCTCAGCTGCCTGTTGTGTGGGAAGGTTTGTGTGTCTGAAGCATCAGTGCATTGATTCTCAGAGTGCATGGTGGTTTAGTCGCTAAGTCGCATCCGACTCTGCAGCTCCCTGGACTGTGGCCCACTGGCTCCTCTGTCCATGGGGTTTTCCAGGCCAGAATTCTGGAGTGGGTTGCCATTTCCTCTTTCAGGGGATCTTCCCGACCCAAGGATTGAACCTGTGTCTTCTGCATCTCCTGCTTGGCAGGTGGATTCTTTACCACTGAGCCACCTGGGAAGCCCCACAGCACATGAGCTGATTCTGAAATGTTCAAGAACACAAAAATGTTCATTGTTATGTAGTTATAGTGATAGAGTTGGAAGAACAAAATATAACTATATATACACAAAATGGAGATTCACGAGTGCAGTGACTTTTGCCTAGTTCAGGGCTGTAGACTAAGCACCTTGGACAGCTCCTGGCACACAGTAGGTATATAACGAATGAATAAATGAATTTCTGGCACGTGGGTAGTTTTTAACCAGAAAATGGAATTTGAACTTAGGTTATAGGATGGACAGGATTTAGTTAGGAAGAAATAAGTGAGATTAGATGGAGGGGATGATTCAGGTGGGGGACATGGCATAAGCAAAGGCTAAGAGGCAGGACAGACAAGACCCACAGAATATAAGCTAATGGCTGATGAAATTTACTATGCACCATGTCACTCTGAGAAGCTCTTTTGTGTATTAACTAAATCCTCATAACAGCCCTTGTAATATCTCCATTGTGCAGCTGGGGAAACCAAGGCCCAGAGCAGTGAGCTGTCTTACTCAAGGACAGGCTATAACCCTGACTTGGCTATTTCCAGGAGTCCTGCAAGAACATGGCCCATTTGGAGGTCCGCAACAAGTGGAGCACATGTTCCAGCCAGCACAGGGTCCATTGCTGCCTCAGCTCAGGTGGCAAAGACCCTTGTCCTTTCTGCTCTCTGGCTGGTGGGAGCCCGCTCAGCGCACTCCACTCCAGGCCTGCTCTCTTTTTAACCCAGCTGCTGTTTTCACAGGTTTCCATTTTTAGCTCCCCGGACTGGAATGCAGTGTTCAATGCACTGTAAACCTCAATGTCAGTTTGATTATACGAGAGGCATGTGTGGGCTCCTGCTCTCCCGTTTCCGTGTCTAATAATAACCCTCCGGTTTCTCTTGTCCCTTTTCTTCCAAGGCCCGCAAAGTGTTTCAAGCATTTCATATGCAATGTCCCATTTAAGCCTCCAGTTCCCCGGGGAGGCAGCTGGTGGCTATTATGTGAAAGGGCTTTGGCAACTATTCAATTCTCTTCAGATGGTAAGGGCTACAGTCATCTCTGTCTTAAATGTAGGAGTACCGAATTATGGGAGAATAAAGAGAAATGCTATTTAATGAATTTCTACTCTGTGCATCTTATCAACCCTGGGAGGGGCATCTGTGAATTGTCCTTTTTTCATGGATGAGAAAAATGGGCTCAGAGAGGCTAAGTGACTTGTTCAAGGTCACAGTTAATAATTGGTAGACTATGGATTTGACTCTGGATTTATCTTCACAGTCTTTGTTTTCTCCATTGCATCACTAAATGCGCTGTTGTGGAAATAAAGGGACAGTCAGATCCTAATTCTCTTGGCTCACAGACCAAGTTGGTCCCCTGTCCCTTTCCTTAGAGCTTCATGTAGAGAAACTATCGATTGAAAGGATTATTTCTCATCAGTCAAGACCATCTCTCACCTTCTAAAAAATACTGAAAGTAGGAAACTACTTGTTTGCTCTTCCTTCCATCCCATTGCACGCATACAGTGAGCATTTACTGTTTCCTTTGCTGTAAGTTTGAAGGGGGTTAAGACACAGTCCCACTCAGTTTCATTTCTCCAGGATCTTGATTTTTGTTAAAACACCTGTGTGATCTGGAACAAGTGACTTCACCTCCCTGAACCCTAGTGTCCTCTTCTGAATGGTGGGGATAATAATGGCTCCTATTTCATAGGGATTGTGTGGAGAGCAAAAAGCATTTGAGAGTCAAGGAAAGAATCAGACTCAGGACAGATATATGGGCCCTGCAAGGAATGAGGTAGAAGGTGTTTTTGGTGTGCTTAGGTCAGTGTTGCTGACATAATTCTGAGGAGATGATAGCCTTCACTGTGGACCAAACTTACTCTATCCATGTCCTACGTGTTTGTTTTGGAGAGGTTGGAAAATTAAGTTGATTTAAATCAAAGAGCGTTGATTGAATATTGACTTGGTAGAGAGGCTGCGCAGATCTGGATTCAAGTCCCAGCTCTGCCACATGACAGGCATGTGACTTTGGGACAGATGTTGCATTTTTCTGAACCTCAGTTTCTGCTTCTGTAGATGGGAAATAATAATATCTGCAGTGGTCTTGTGAGAATTAGAAATGATGTGTAGAAAGTACTTAGCATGGTGCCTGGTACTTCTTGGTGCTCAGTAAATGAATGTTATTACCAAAGCAGTGTGGGGTACAGATTGAGACTCTGAAACCTCAGAAACTTAAAATCCATCAGTTAGGTCTTCAGGTACAGCTGGATCCAGGTGTTTGTATGAGCTCATGACCTGATCCCATTCCGTACTCCTCTCATCTCTGCTTTCTTTCATGTTGACTTCGCTCCCATGAGGGCCCTCTTCTCCTGATGGCAAGATAGTCCCCAGTAGCTCAAAACTCATACACTACTCACGGGCCTAGTAGAATAAGATCTTTTTCCTTATAGTTACAGCAAAATCTATGGTCTTGAGTCCCACTGAACCAACTTGGGTTATGTGCCCATCCTTGAAACAATCACTGAGGTCATGAGTGAATGAAATAACTTGAATCTCCCAGTCTGGGGGATGTCTCTCCATTAAGCTGGGAGGTGAGGTCATCAGGTTTAAACAAACTATAGGAACTAAGAGTGGGAAAGGGCGATTTCTCCAAAGGAAAATCTATGTCCTTTTATTAGAAGAAGGGGAATGAGTGCTGGACAGATGTGTTCTCCCAGGAGCAGACTAGAGATGAGGATTTGTGTGTGAGTAACTTATTAAGAAATGCTTATAGGAGAAACTGGTGAGGGAGTGAGGAAATCAGGCTAAGGAAAGAGGAAGGAAGTCAACTACGAGTGGGATTTGAGGTGAAGTCCTAGCCTTAACGTGATCCTATGGGAAGCTCTGGGTGTAAATTACACAGTGGAGTATATCCTACCTCGGGCACAGGAATTGGATGTTTGTACCCATGAACCAGCCACTGGCCATGGGCTTGCATGGGTGTGAATCCCCAGGGACTTCTGGATCTCTAAATGGGGAACACAGCAACAGTTGCTCAAGGACAGTGCTCTGAAGGTCACGTGTGTGGGGCGTTGGCAGCACAGTTCACAGAAGCTCAGGGATGTACAGGAATGGTAAAAGGGATGCAAGGGGATCTAGGGCCCATTATAGTGGGGGACAATAGCAGCTGTCTGGAGCAGAAGGAGGTGAAGGAGGTGCGAAGGAGAGGGGGCAAGGGCAAGGGCAAGCATGGGCACCTGTTCTTATTCTGGTCAGGATTGAGGAGGAGAAACCAAGAAGCAGTCTCCCACACCTTCTGTGTTTTGCTGCCCAGACAGTAGCTATCATGGCAATGCCCTTACAGCCCTCAGCAATGTTCTGAAACCTCACTGTGCAGAAACAAGTGGGAGGTGATTTGGCAGAGAGCACAAGCAGCAGGGGTGCCAGAGGGGCTGCCTCAGGCTCCTGCTAGATGGATGAGGTTGGCATGAGGTCACTGGGTCCAGAGAGTCCTGGGTACCTGCCCATGCCAAGAATGACTCGCCAGCAGCTGGAGGTCTGGAGGTTCAGAAGTCCCTCGGGCTCATTTTGTCTCTAACTGCCTCCTCTCTACCCATCTCTCACCCCTCCGACGGGCTCTCTATTCATCAGGAGCTGCTACCCACCTTTGCTGCACCAGCTTTCATCTGTCACTATCTTCCCAAGCCATCTGGCATTGGGGCTTTCTGCACAGGGAGCTGGGAGGCAGTGAGGGAGAAGTAAGTGAATGCACAGGCTAAGTCAGTAGCTCCATCTTCAGGGTCATGGCCACTGCTCTGCTAATTATTTTGAGGGTGCTGGATTAGTTCAGTCCAGGAATAATAAAATAACGAGTCACTTATTGAGCACTTGCTGTGTGCAAGACTCTGTGCTAAGAGCCCATGAACATTGTCTTCTGTTATCATATCCTAAGATTCCTTTTTTTTTTTTTTTTTTTAAACAAGTAACAGAAAAACCAAGGCAACATGACTTGAGGGGAAAATAACTTTCTGGCTCAGGAAATGACAAAGTTGAGGAGGAATCAGGCACAGCATGGATCTAGGAGTTTATATAATCTCAGTGGTTTCTGTCCATCTTTTCCACTCTTTTCTTCTGTGTTGGCTTCACTCTCAAGCAGCTTCTCTGTTCCTTTTCCTTCAGCGATGGCAGATTGACCTAAAAGTTAGAGGTGCCAGTGATCAGCTCAGCAAACCCATTGGGAAGAGAGGTTCTCTTTTCCAGTGGTCCATACTGTAATTGTGTCTGGTTGGACCAGCTGAGGTCCCATGTTAGTTTCTAAACCAGTCACTGTGGCCTGGTTCTGATTCATATGCTCAGGGGTGAACTACTCTGATTGGCCAGACCTTGGTCATGTGCCCACATCTGGAGCTGGGAGTGTGTTTAACTTCATCTGAAACATAGGGACTGAGAATGGGGAAGAGATTTTCCAAAAGAAAAAAGTACTTATTCTTACCAGAAGAGGAGGACTGAGTCCTGGACAGGAGAGATAAAAGATGAGAGGTCTACTAGGGGTTTATGTTATTACTGTCCTCTTTCATATATTTAGAACTGAGGTTCAGACAGATGAAATAATGATCTCAACACCATACATCTCGTAAGTGACAGTCTGATTCTGGGGTCTGAGCTCTTGACTACTATCCTTGGGTGCTGCTTTGATGAGAGAGGAGATGGCTCCATTCTTGGGATCTCTGAAGGGTTGTGGCATTGCTTGTAGCAATAAATATTGATTCATTTATTGGGAGCAAACCTTGGATTAGAAGTCAGGAGGCATGAATCCTACTTCTGGGCTGCCAGTTGTTAAATATGTGTCCTTGACCAAGAAACGTGACTCTGAACCCCAGTTTCCTCATCTATGTATGGAGCAGAATAGCATGCCCTCTGTTTGCCTCATAGGGTGGATAACTGGATGTGAAAATGCCTCCACATTTGCTGTTCCTTCTGTTTGTTGTAACTTTTCTTTCATGCTAAATTAGGTGCCCCCTCATCTATGCTATTGCAAAAGTATATTTATAAGTCCGTTTTTCCCTGAGGGCATGAGCTTCCTCACAACTCCTTCTCTCCCTCTCTTCCTTCCTCATTCCTTCCCTCCCTTCCTTCCTTCTTTTAATAAAAATTTTTGAATACCTATTGCATGCTAAACATTGTGCTGTGTACTGGTTCATTCATCTGATGCCTGGCCCATAGTAGGTACTGTGCAAAATTTTGTTACCCTGAATCTTCCTGTCACCCTCCCAATTCACCAGAGAATGATCTCTCGATGATCTCATTCATTCTGCTTCTTGCTCCTGTTAACTGACCAATAGGGATGTGTCCCAGCCTTTGTGACACAACTGAAAAAAAAATCACAATGTGGATTTTAGGGAAAATGTACTAAAAAACATTAAAAATGAAAAGGAGAATGATAATTATTATTAAAGACTGTGCTTGGGCAGGAAAGTGATCTCATTGATAGACTTGATGACTTGGGCAGTTTTGGGGGGCAGAGTTTCTGGGAGCCCCAGTAAAAGCCATGATCCTGACTGGGTACATTCCAGGCAGTTGGACCGAGCCCTAATCAAGGCACTGGCAACATACACCCTATTGGGTTTGAGAATTTCTGTGGACTATTGAGTGGCTCCCACTTCCCTGCTTTTTAGTGGTAAGGTCTATAGCAGTCTGCTCGGCTCACTGTGGTGGGTTGGGTGTGTTAAGGGAAGATACTCTGTCTTTTTAGTCCACAAATCTTCAGATAAAGAGAAAATGTACTTGTTGAATTTCATGCAAGAAGCTGGACCCACACTTAGACTTGATTTAGATGACAGCATCCCACGTGAACACATGCATGCATGCTCAGTCATGTTGGACTCTTTGTGACCCCGTGGACTGTAGCCTGCCAGGCTCCTCCATCCATGGAATTTTCCAGGCAAGAGTACTGCAGTAGGGTGCCATTTCCTACTCCAGGGGATCGTCCTGACCAAGGATTGAACCTGTGTCCTGCATTGCAGGTGGTTCTTTACCTCTGAGCCATTGGGGAAGCCCCTCAGGATTCTGAGCTGAGTTTAATGCTTCTAGGAGAGATTTTCAGGGATCATTGGGAGTGGGTGGGTTTGTGCTGTATGTGTATAATTTGTGCCATGCAGGCAGACTGTAGGGGTTTTGAAACATGTCCACACATGATTTGACACCTCCTTTCAAGAGGTGCAGTCTGTTTCCTGTCCTTTCATCTGGGTGGGCCTTTGTGATCGCTGGGTAAACAGAATGCAGTGGAGGTGACACTGTGACTTCCAAGGCTAGACTAGAACAGACAGGCAACCTCTGCTGGCTTCTCTTGGGATACTCAGTCTGGGAACTTTCTTCCCCAAGTATGGCCATCCTGCAGGTACCATGTCGAGGGACCACATCAAGAAGAGGTGTTTCTGCCCTCAGTTGTCTGAGTCTTCCCAGACCAGGTGCTTGATGTGTGAGTGAAGAAACCTCTGAGGTGACAGGCGTCAACTACAATGAATGCAAGGGCATGAAATATTCCCAGTAGAAGGCTGCCTGGATGAGCCCAGCCAACCCACAGATCCAGGAGCAAAGTAAAGGATTGCTGTTGTTTTAAGCACTGTTTGGGGGGCTTTGTTATGCTCAATAGTAAGCAGGCCCTGCTGTCAAGAGCAGTTCTTAAGGAGGACTCCATGGTTTTCATTCAAGACCCTGAACCCCATTCTGCAAGTTTTACACTGGTGCTTTCTTGGTCTTACCAGAAAGTACCAAAGGAAGATCCTCAGACAACAGCCAGGACTCATGTTCCTTGCTTATATGCTTGTCATTCTGATGGGACAGGCTGACTACAATATTGAGAAGCTGCAGTTGTCTGCTCAGACCGTGAGGAAAACCAACCAAGTTCTCTCGTTCTCAGGGGATGTCCATCACTGCCATCTATCATGTGGCACTGAGATGACATTGACTCTAGAACCCACTCCAATTCCGTCAGTCTGACAATGCACATCTTGGAATGATGATCTCAGGCGTAAAATGGGGATAATTGTGTCTCTGTGGGGGGTGGGGGAGATCCCCAGCACAGCTCCAGGCTTATGATGGACCCTCAGTGAGCATGGCTGTCAGCACAGAGGTATATTATTATATTGACTCTGCATAAGGAAGCGGATGCTGGGTAGTGAGTGAGGCACTGAAACCCCAGGAAAAGGAAGTGTGAAGCGGGGCAGAAAGTAGGAGAGGCCTCAGGAAATGGCTCAGCTGATACACTGCCAGGACCTCATGAAAAGCAATGCATCAGAAATGCTTTGGTTACTCGAGTGAAAAAATCATATTAAACTTTGCATCTGGGAGCAGGGCTGCTCTAGCCAGGGAACAATGTCAGCTTCACTGAAAAAGGCTGCAACTTTCCCTTAGCCTCAGGAAAGCCGGAAGCTGCCAGGGTGGGGGCCTGTAGTGTTCTCCTGGGGCTGATGTCTCTCTGGGATGTGATGTGTAAACATCTCAGGTGGTTCCATGTGTTGGCAGCTGTCCTTCTTGCTCTGTCTTCAAGTGAAGCCCTGTTCTCCCAGAAGGGGGCCTTGTTTATCCAGACTTCCCTCATTCCTCTGTAGGCAGCCAGGAGGGATGGAGAAGAAGGAAGTTGCAGGAAAGCAGCAACAGACTGTGATTTAGGAAATAAAAATAAAAATTTGTAGCTGCAGGATGCTTTGATCAAGTGAAGACGTACTAGGAACTCTACCACAGAAAGCAGATCTTTAAAGGTACTTTTTAATATCAATACTTTGGATAGCGTTTTTGCAATATCTAGTAAAGCTTAACATGGCACATTCTATGATTCAGCTGGTCCCCTTGTTCAGAGGTCCCCAACCCTTGGGCCGAGGACCCGTACTGGTCCCATGGCCTGTTAGGAACTGGACTGCACAGCAGGAGGTGAGTGGCTCTGAGGGTAGGGGGAGTGAGCTAGTGAAGCTTCGTTTACTGCTCCTCATCACTGGAATTACTGCCTGAACCATACCACCTACCAGTCCATGGAAAAATTGTCTTCCGGTCCCTGGTGCCCAAAAGGTTGGGGACTGCTGTCCTTGTTGGTCTATCCCTAGAATTGCTCCTCAGACTTTACTGGAGCGATGAAGAGCCTGGGGATCTTACCAAAATGCAGAGCTCAATGGATCCTGAATGGGGCCTGTGGTTCTGTTAGCCTGGCTGGCCCCCAGGTGGTACTGATGCTTGGGCCACACTTTGAGTAGCAAGGCCCAAGGGAATGGCTTTCTGAACTTTCTATTGGCTCTGCCAGTAAAATAGCACATTTCAAATGGCAACCCAGTATACAGTTATCTATAATTGGAGCAGAAGTTTTATGAAGCAATACTTATTCTTGCCATATGATGCACTTTAATATTTTGTCTTCTGCCAAAAAAGAAAAAAAAAATAGCCGTGTTGACCACAAAGCCACTGAAATGATTTCATTATTCACCGGTGGGTCTCCAGCCACACTTTGAGAAACAGAACCCTGGAGAAATTCTTACACACCAGGAAGCAGGAAGGCTCACTGATGCATTGTTTGTAATAACAACAAAAAATTTTTTTTTGGAAAAAGCAGAACAAAAGCAAAAATAGCAACCCTAAAGACCTAGCCACATGAGAATGTATTAGTGCATTTGTGATATATGCATACAGTGGAGCAGTGAAAATAAGTGAATTTGAACCACATGAATCAACATGTATCTCAAAAACATCGTTGAGTTAAAATTCAAGTTGAAGAAAATGTGTTCTAGGACACCATTTTAGAGACTGTTTAGAAACAGGCGAAATAATTCTATTTGTTATTTAGGAATTCATACATATGTAGTAAAGGTATAAAAGTGCATAAGGGAATGATTAACTCCAAATTCAGGGGACTGATTTCCTGTTGGGAGAGAGTGGACTTGGGTGGAGGTGCCTTTGGGGCTTCATTAGTATATGTACAGCTTCATATCCCAAGGTGGATGGTGAGTCCGTGGTGCTCATTAACTTGGTGTCTGTTGTTTTTTCTCTTTTTCTTTTAATAGGCTAGAGGCATTTTGTAATAATTAAAATTTTAAAAAGAAAAAGAAAGGAGAAAGTGCTTGAGTTGAAGTTTGTAGGGATTTTTGTTAGTTTCTCAGGGCTGCTGTAATAACACATTACTAAAAACTTGGCGGCTGAGGACAACAGAAATTTATTCTTGCACAGTTGTTTAGGCCAGAAGTCTGAAATTGAGGGGCTTCCCATGTGGCTCAGTGGTAAAGAATCTGCCTGCCGGTGCAGGAGGTGCAGATGATGCGAGTTCGATCTCCGGGTTGGAAAGATCCCCTGGAGGAGGAAATGGCAACCCACTCCAGTATTCTTGCCTGGAGAAATCCGATGGACAGAGGAGACTGGTGGGCTACAGTCCATAGGGTTGCAAAGTCAGATACAACTGAGTGACTGAGCACACACACAGGATGAAATCAAGGTGTCCTTAGGGTTTGTTCTTCCTGGAGGCTCTGAGGGAGGATCTATCTCCCGCCTCTCTCTAGCTTCTTATGACTGCTGGTATTCCTTGCCTTTCCTTTGGTGTGGGGGTGGGGTGGGGGTCTTATCACTCCAGGCTCCATCCCTGTCTTCACATGACTTCCTCTCTGTGTCTCCAGTCTCCCTCTCTGATCTCTTACAAGGATTTCAGTCACAGCCTAACTCCAGGATGATGTCATCTGGAGATTCTTAATTTAATTTTTTTTTTTTTTAATTAAAAGACTCTATTTCCAAACAAAGACTCTATTTCCAAGTAAGTTCATAGTCACTGGTATCAGGGCTTAGTATTTGGAGCAGAGCTGGGATTCTAGAGCCCATGGTTTGAAATTATGATTCCCTACTGTCTTCCATCAATACCTCTTTAGGTCTCAATTCCTTCTTCTCTCCAATGGGACTAACAGTTCTGGCCTTTTAGGGTTTTTCTTAGGGTTCATTGAGCTGTTGTGTCTAAAGCACTTATCCTGGTCCCTGGCATAGAATAACTAGCAGTTGTTATTATTAAGGGAGGGGGAGTAAGGCATAAAACATGGGTCCCCCTCTTCCACTCTCCCTCAGACTGTGTGTGTTTAGCAGGATTTGTGTCTCACTCATTTTTGTTCATTTCATTTTTAAACCCACGTGCAGTGAACACTTACTATGTGCTTGGCATTGCTCTAGATCTTAAGCGTGCAGGTAAGACTAAGACACGATTCTTGTCTTCAGAGTCTAGTATTTCCCCACTAAGCCCAGTAGGTGGTTTTATCTCCACCCCACCATTTCCCATAGTAGGCCCTCAAGGAATGCCTGCAGGATGAATGACTGAATAAATGAATGCAGAGGAAGTGAGCCCCCTCACCAACCACATCCATTCAACTGTGAGAACTGTCAAGACTAGTCCTGGGATACCAGATTAGCCCTCTCTTTCAATAAGGATGGTTTCATCCATCTGAAGGATGAGGATGATAGTATATTCTTTGTAAACCTGTTGGTGGCTTAATTAACTAATATTTATAAAGTGCTTCTAAAGCCACATAAGAAAAGCAAGGTAAAAACACCTGTATTATTGTTATTGCTCATTTACTTTCCCCCTGCAGCAGACCTTGCAAATGTGTTTCTTGAAACAGGAAGAGATAGTGTCTAGTTTTAAGATCATTAAACCCCAATAAAGATTATCTGGACTTGCCTATGGCTCCGATGGTAAAGAATATGCCTGCAATGCAGAAGACGTGGGTTCAAGCCCTGGGTCAGGAAGATCCCCTGGAGAAAGGAATGGCAATCCACTCCAGTATTCTTGCCTGGAGAATCCTGTGGACAGAGAAGCCTGATGGGCTACAGTCCATGGGGTCGCAAAGTGTCAGACACGACTGAGCGACTAACACAACTACTAAAGATCATCTATTTGATTAGAGCCAAAACCTACCCTTTCTTCTCTTTCCCAAGGCTGTTTTCTTCATACTCAGGTGAGCTGCCTTGTTTTGGGAACATCTGCTATTGAGACAGTAGCTTTCTCTCTTTGTATCTGTCATTTAAGGCGTGTATTTCCACCAGAGTCTTCCTGGGGATTCATGTGGGCTTATAACATAGTTAGGAGGGCCACAAGAGCATTTGCATAACTAGCTGTTGATTTGAATATAATTTGCATAACCTATCTTGGTCTATGAAGTTGTATCTTATTTGATTTCTAAAAGCTTTGTCATTTCTGTTTATATAATCATGGAAGTGGCAAAGATTTCAGATCTTATGAGGAACTCATTCTCCCAGAGTCATTGGAGTAGAAGAAAGAGACATTTAACATCTACCATGTGCTTACAAATGTGATTTTGCTAATTTAGTCCACTGGTTCTCATATTTGGCTGCACACTGTAATTGCACAGAGAGCTAAACACTACTGATGCCTGATCCCTACCCTCAGAGATTATGATACAATTAGGGGTAACGGGGGTGGGGGTGGCAGCCTAGTGTCAGGAGCTTTGCTGAAGCTGAACAGCTGTCTCATTGGAAAAGACCCTGATGCTGGGAAAGATTGAAGGCAAAAGGAGAAGAGGGCGGCAGAGGATGAGATGGTTAAATAGCATCTCTGACTCAACGGACATGAATTTGAGCAAACTCCTGGAGATAGTGGAGGACAAGAGAGCCTGGCATGCTGTAGGTCCATGGGGTTGCAGAATCAGACACAACTTAGTGACTGAACAAAAATAAAGGTGATTCTAAGATGTAGCAAAGATTGAGAACTACTTACTTAATACCCATAAAAAAACCCATAAACAACCCACTACCCCCATGTTAAAGGTGTAGAAACTGAGGCTTTGGACATCCATACTGTTATTAATGTTAATAGCTGATCATTTGGAAACTTAGTATGTGCCAAATTATGCTAAGCAAAGTGATATTTGTGCGTATTAAATTTTTGCAATGAGTTTTTGAGCCAAAGTTTAGTATTTTCCTCTTACAGATAAACAAACAAAGCTCAAAAAGATTATAATTTGCCCAAAGCCTCCCAAACTAGCAAGAGATCATTCACAGGAAAGAGAAGACTGTGCTTAGATTAGGGTTAGACTGTGTTGGGATTTGAATTTTGCTTCTAACCACTGCCTGATGCCTGATCCAACTTGTATGTTCCTTAAGGATCTTCTCTTTGTCTTTTCCTGTGTTCTTTTGGGCTTATCATGGTGCTGGAATCTTCACAGGCACCTGGAAAATACTGAGGGTTGTTATTGCTGTCCAGTCGATAAGTCATGTCTGACTCTTTGTGACCCCATGGACTGCAGCTCACCAGGCTTCTCTCTCCTTCACCATCTGGAGTTTGCTCAAACTCATGTCCATTGAGTTGGTGATGCTATCCAACCATCTCGTCCTCTGTCGTCCCCTTCTCCTCCTGCCTTTAATCTTTCCCAGCATCAGGGTCTTTTCCAGTTTGTCAGCTCTTTGAATCAGGTGGCCAAAGTATTGGAGCTTCAGCTTCAGCATCTGTCCTTCCAATGAATATTCAGAGTTGATTTCCTTTTGGACCTCCCTGGTGGCTCAGATGGTAAAGCATCTGTCCACAATACAGGAGACCCAGGTTCAATCCCTGGGTTGGAAAGATCCTCTGGAGAAGGAAATGGCAACCCACTCCAGTACTCTTGATTTCCTTTAGGACTGACCAATCTGATCTACTGAGGGTTGGCATGAAGCAACTGGGACCAAGGAGTGGACTTTACAGCCAACAACCAGGACCTTTTTACTGATAGATCAGCTCTCCCTCCCTTCCTGTCCCTTCCCGCCAATATTTATTGAGCTTTGTGCCAAAGACATAAGCCAGACAAGGGCTGTTATGTAGCATCCATCATTTGTCAGCCAATATTGGAGCTTTGAATTAACCTGCAGAAGTCAGGCTGTTCTTTTTTCTCTCTGTAAAATGAACTGAAGCTGTTGTGAAGAAATAGTTTCAGCACATCAAAGGGAAGAATGGTGACTTGCTTTTATTTATTTGGGTTCTTTTTTCTTCTTACCTGGGAAATGGCAAGAGGAAAGAAATTTTATCACATTAACTAGCCAAATATGCTCCTGAAATCATGAGTCATTGGGTGCCATGCTATTCAAATATAAATTTATTCATTCAATTCAGTACTTTCTGAGCTGCTGTCATGTGCCTGGCACTGTTCTAAATAATGAGGACCTAGTAAAAAATGAGGCAAATTCCCTCTGTCTATGGTGACCTGAATGATGAGAAGAAGCAAGTCCTGTTTAGATCTGTAGAAAGAGTCTGCCATGTAGAGGTACCAGCAAGTGAACCCTGAAATGGGAATGCGCTTGGTGGATTCATGGAGCAGGAGCGGGGAATGTGGTTCCCAGTGGCTTAAGCAGAGAGAGAGGGTCAGCGAGGTGGCAGAGCCGGATCTCACAGTGTTCAGGAGCCATAATAAAGCATCGGAATGTTCATCTGAATGAGATAAGTAAGAAGCTGTTGGGTGGTTTCTTATCTTAAGCAGGAAAATGACATGATCCAACTTACATTTCAGAAGGATCACTCTGGTTGCTGTGGGTAGAATACTTTGTAGGGAGCAGGAGTGGGAGCCTGGAGCTGACTTATGAAGTGTTGAAAGGATCCAGGGGAGATATGATAGTGGTTTGAACCAGAGGGTTGCAATGAAGGTGGCTAGAAGTGGTTGCATTTGGCATCTATTTTGAAAGTTGAGCCTACAGGACTTGTGTTGGATGAGGAAAAGAGGAATTTTGGTCTGAATGGATTAAGACACCTTCTCCTGATGTGGGAAAGACTGAAGGAGAAGCAGTTCATATTCAACTATGTGTGAAAAATGTCACGTATTGTATCTTCTTTTTAGCAAATTCACAGTCACATATCAGAGGTTTTCAGATGACCTGCAGTAAAGAGATCGGCTTCATTTTGGCTAACCCAGTATTTCTAAATGTATTTGATCAAGTACAATAATTATAACTGCCCCTTGGAACATGCGGCAAGGTTCTTGAAACTTTCTTTGAGTAAGACTATCGTTAGAGTGTAGAATATTGTGTGTGCTTATGTGTCTGCCCAGATAGGGGAAGTGACTTATAGCTGTTTTTGCAGTGTTCTAAATTCTGATGGATGTGCTGTGGGCTTCTGTTCTTTCCACCTTCAAATACTTCACCACCATCCTCTTCCATCTAGCTAGTATTCCTGCCTCCAGGCTAACCGAAGATTATCCCTAAACCAAATTAGAGAGAGCTAATAGGAAAATTGGTACCACTCTCCTGCCTGGAACTTTGAATGGCTTCCCATTGCCTTCAGGATGAATACCAAATGCTTTACTATGGCTTCACCATATGCTTTGTAATGTGACTTTCTGCTACCTTCCCAGCCACCTTTGAGCTCTGTGTTCTAGTTAAACCGAACTTTTTAAAGCTTCTTATACTCTCTCACCTCTGTGCTTTTGCACACTCTCTTCCTTCTACCTGGAATACTTCCTAAGCTCCTTTCTACAACCTTTGAGTATTATCTCGTATAGTATCCCTTTGTGAGCAATCTCTTGACTTCTTTTGCTTGGGCTAGGCAACTCTATTTGTACTCATGGTCCCCGTAGCTTCTTTCCCCTCCAGCTTTATTGACATATAGTTGACAAATAGAAATTGTATATATTTAGGTGTACAATTTGATGAGGTTTTCTTTTCTTTTCTTTTTGACTGTGCTTCACAGCTTGTGGGATTTTAGTTTCCCCGCCAGAGATTGAACCCATGTCCTCGGCAGTGAAAGCATAGAGTCTTAACCACTGGACTGCCAGGAAATTCCCAACAAATTGATGTTCTGATATATGCTACATTGTGAAATAATCACTACAATCAAGGTAAGGTCTAAGCAATGATATTTTTGATGTGATACCAGAAGCTCAGGCAACAAAAACCGAAATAGACAAGTGAGATTGCTTTCAACTAAGAAACTCCTGCACAGCAAAGGAAATAGTCAGCAGAGTGAAAGAGTGAAAGGCAACCTACAGAATGGGAGAAGCTATTTTCCAACCATGTATTTCACAATATATAAGGAACTCAACTCAGTAGCAAAACCCCAGGTAGTCCAATTAAAAAAATGGCCAAGGGACCTGAATAGATACTTATCAAAAGAAGACATACAAATGGCCAACAGGTATATGAAATGCTGCTCAGCATCACTAATCGTCAGGGAAATGCAAATCAAAACCACAATGAGATAACACCTCATACCTGTTAAGATGATTGTTATCATAAAGACAAGGAGAACAAATGCTGGGGAGGATATGGATGAAAAGAAACATTTCTTTGTGCGTTGTTGGTGGGAATGTGAATTGGTACAGCCACTATGAAAAACAGTATAGAGGTTCCTCAAAAAATTAAGAATAGAACTACCTTATGATCTAGCAATTCCACTTCTGGGTATATGCTCCTAGCTTTTCATAGTGTTTATCACATGTTTTTTTTGGGATTTCTCTTTCCCATCAGTGGTTGAGTTTCGTGAAGGCTTGGCCAATTGTCTTGTTTTGCCTGACAATCCTAATGCTTAGCACAATGCCTGGCACAGAGTAGTAAATACACAGTAAATTGCTATAGAGATAAATGAATAAATAAGTGAATGTAGCTCTCTGGATCATTAGCAAACAATCTTCAGACAGTTTTCTATTATTCTGCTTCCTATGATCTGGGAGTGTTAAAATTGTCCCAGAGCTAGAAAGAGGCTCAAAAGGTCCTTGAATCCTTCTTTCAGTCTCTAGATTGAATTCTACTCAGGATTGTTTAACAGGTGGGGAGGCTGGAGGTCATGGACAATGACCAAGACACTGATTGACTTCTGCAAACCTCTGCTGGGAAATCAGAGATCCCTGGAAGTCTAGGAACTAGGATACAGTTTGTGTGTGTGGAGCATACAGCTGGGAAGATAGACTCACAAATGAAATTCCAGGAAGAAAGAACTAAAAGTGGAGATTTGGGGAGTGGTTTATGGGAACATGGAAGAGGAGAACTTTAAGTTCATCTGAAGTCAAGGATTGAAGAAGCTGTAGGAGAAAGAGTGGTAATTAACTTGGGCTTTTAGGGGTGACCAAGAATCTGACAGGAATCTGAGATTGGGGCCTGGAGGGAAGGATATTTAAAGTACAATAAAAACACAAAGATGAGGATGTTGGTGGCGTGTCTGGAGGGACATGAGTTGTATGCCCAGTGATTCAACTGAGGTTGAGACTAAGTTTATATCAGTTAGGGTGCTTTGGCTTATGATTAAAAGAAAGCCATACCAGGAGAGGCTCAAATGTCAAGAAAAAACTATTTTGCATCATGAGAACTCTGGAGGGAGGTAGTTCCAGAATGGCTAATTCAGCAGCAAGAAAAAAAGTCAGCTTTTCCTCACATTGCCTTTCCAGTGAATGAATATGAGGTTGTATCTTCCTTTTAAAAAAAAAAAGAATTTTAGTTTTTGGCTACACTATGTGGCATATAGGCTCTTAGTTCCCTGACTAGGAATTGAACCTGTGCACCCTGCCCTGGAAGCATGGAGTCTTAACCACTAGACTGCCGGTGAAGTCTCCTTCCTCCATTGATTGATTCATTTATTGTAATCAGTAAGGGAAATATTTCCCAGAAGCTCCACACCCAAGCCTGTTGGCCAGGATTATATCACATGTCTAAGCCTGAGCTAAGTCCCTAGCCAGGGACATGTGCGCTCTGCAATTGATGTAGGCCAGTCAAGATTTACACCTGCATCCAGGACCGAAGAAGCTCTCCTGGGGTCCATGACTATTCAACAAATGAACAAAAGCAGGGTTCTGGTAACAAGAGATGGGAGGGCAATGGGTTAGGCAGTGAATTTTGGCCACCGTGGGCACCTGGAGCACCTGGGCTCTGTTCAGGATATCAGCTCATCTCCAGCTGAATGTCGCCATATGGGAGGGGCCTAGTGTTACCAGAACTTGTAATTTTATTTTGAAAAAATGTTGCATGTATTTGGACAATGGACAGTGAGCCAACAGAGATCAGATCTTTCACTTACTTATTTATTGGCCGTGCTGGGTTTTCGTTGCTGAGCACGGGCTTTCTCTAGTTGTGGCAGGCGGAGTGGTAGTGGTGCGGGGGGTGGGGGTTGCTCTTTGATGTGGTGCACAGGCTTCTCATTGCTGTGACTTCTCTTGTTGTTGTTGTGGAGCATGGGCTCTAGGTGCTCGGGCTTCAGTAGTTGTGACGCATAGGCTTAGTAGCTCCAAGGCATGTAGAATCTTCCCAGACCAAGGATCAAACCCTGTGTCCCCTGCATTGGCAGGCAGATTCTTAACCACTAGACCACCAGGGAAATCCCCAAAGTTGTAATTTTAGGAAAAAACCCAGAACTGGAGATTTTTATGTGAAGTCTTGTAATTTCTAAATGTTGTAAACTAATTAAAAAAACAACCCAACCTACTTAGTCCAAATAAAATGTTTGTGGATCAGTCATTTGGGAAAGGGAAATTTCCCCTTCACCACCAACCCAATTTTCCTCTCCTGTCCAGAAATGAACACTGTAAGTCACATATGTATCATTCCAGACCTTTCATTTTATGTGAACTTAGAGACACTAAGTACACATATACGGCTTTGTTTTTTGGTGTGTGTATGTGTGCACGTGTCTCTAAGTGTGCATGTGTATGTTTAACCTCTGGGGGATTTTCTTATGCCTATTGCTTTATGACAAGCTGTTTTCACTTAACAAGGGGTCTCAGAGACCTTTCCATGTCAGTGCATAGAGATTCATGAATGATACATGACAGAGAGAGAAGGAGAGGGAGAGAAAGATTCTTGTCAGTTATACCCATAAACAGTGTTCCATAGCAGTGCAAGTAACATTCCTTGGCACTCCCCTGTGAAAACTCCTTCTAGCATGAAAATTCATTTATGGGAATTCTTTTGTTTTTGGATGGCAGAGTGGCCTTGTAATGCATCCCATCAGTGTGGCTCGTATGAACTGCAATCCCCGCAATCCTTTTCTTGTGTGTTTCCAATTAGGCTGAGCCACCAGGGCAATTCTTGGGAGATCTGGAGGGCACAGGGGAACAGCAGCCAATCTGTAGCTCACGCGTGTTCTTGCTAATCTGCTTGATCATCTTGGGGACACGGTGAGCAGTGGTGGGGCCTGAGATGGCTCCCCTTTCAGTAACTCTAACTCTCAGGCTGGGCGTGTGTTTATGTGCAGCTCTCTGACTAAGGGCCCAGCTTCCTCAGAGCAGTCAGAGCACTAATAACAGGGACAGCGGGAATAGTCATGGGTTTTGTGGTGTTCCAGCACATTCTCCCCACCTTGCGTCCCCCTTTCCTTTTCAACTGCCTGTCCCAAGGACGTCAGTCAAGCTGCAGCATCAGATGTGAAGACAACAGCCCTTCAGAGACTGCTTAATGAGCTCCCACAGTTGCATAAAGCCAATTTACTGTAACAAATTCTTTTTGTTTTGATTATATTTATATATAGCTACATAGAGATATAGAATATCTATTTAAAATGTTATATGTAAAATGTGTTTTAAATATATGAAAATGTATATATATATGTGTGTATGTATATTTGTATGAATCTATCCACCTATCTGGGGCTTCCCTGGTGGCTCAGTGGTAAAAAATCCACCTGCAAATGCAGGAGACACGGGTTTGATCCCTGGGTCAGGAAAATCCCATGGAGAAGGAAATGGCAATCCATTCCAGTATTCTTGCCTGGGAAACTCTATGGATGGAAGAGCTTGGTTGGCTACAGTCCCTGGGGTCGCAAAAGAGTTCGACTCAACTTAGTGACTACACAACAGCAACAACAAATCCATCTATCTGTGTCCTAGTGGTTTTGCTTCTCTGGTTGATACAAAAGAATTTCCATCTCAGTAACAGCAGCAATTGCAGCATCAGCAACATGGAATATTTTTTAACTGTCAGGACTGTGCCAAGTACTTTAGGCATACCAACTTATTTAATCCTCCCACAATAATTCTATAAGCAAGGGCTATTATTCCTCTTTTACATGGGAGGTGCACAGGCTTAATGAAGTTAAGTCACTTAACTGCCATCATAGAGATGCAGAACCTGATGCCAGCCTGCGTCTATCTGACTCTAAAGCCTGAGCTTTAAACCATCACACTGTATTGCTTCCCTTAAACAACAGGCTCTAGCAAGACTTCACATTGGGAATATGGTTTATGGATATTCTGCACGGTGATTGTTGGCATATCCTCCAACTGCAGAGGAAGAGAGGAGAGTGTGCTTACTTTGGAAACAGGATGTTCCATCTTTGGAAACAGGATGTCATCGAGAGTCTGGTTTACAGGCAAGTGTGGCATTTTCACTGACTCATAAAACAGGCCCCCTGCCTGGCCTCCTTCTGGAAGCCACTCATGTTCTTTGAACAGAGTCTGGTACGTGTACCACGGGTTATACACAAGATGACTTTAGGCAGCACTGAACATTGCATACAGTTGAATCACATTGCTATTCTTTTTTCAAATGCCTTCCTACTGATTATGGCTGCTGCTGCTGCTGTTAAGTCGCTTCAGTCGTGTCCGACTCTGTGCGACCCATAGATGGAAGCCACCGGGCTCCTCCATCCATGGGATTTTCCAGGCAAGAGTGCTGGAGTGGGTTGCCATTGCCTTCTCCACTGATTATGGCAGGGAGACAGTATCCATTTGGTACTAATAGGTTTCTAACATCTCTCTAGTGTAGGCTAATCTACCTTTGAACAGGAAAAGAAACAAGGCCATTGCCTGAGAGTCTCTAGCAGGCAACAGTACCTTTAGCAAATTAAGTAGCACTGGTTATGTCTTTTTTTTGTTTGTTTTACAGTTGTCTGTTTGACAAGGGAGAGTGGTTTTACATTTATGTTATATGTTAGAGTTCATATGTTAGAATTTTCCTAATTCAAATGATGTGAGGCAGTTTAAGAAGATACACAATAGTGTCTTGGTTTTTGGTGAAAATTGTTAAGGTTCTTAAAAAAGGACTGAATTCAATGAAGCAATGGTTGGGTCAACATGGTGAACCAACTAGTCAGCATGACTTATATTGTTTCAGTCCTATTGGTATATCAGGACCCACTTCAAAGTCATTCAAATTTTTGAATGACTTCAAAAGTCACTGTGGTGGCTACTCAAAAAAATATTTGTTGAATGAATGAATAAACCCTTCAAGAAGTCTTCTCAGTCCCTTCTAGCTCCAAAGATTCCTCCTATTTGGGAACTCGTAACACTAGGCCAGTACCCATTCAATAAGCATTTTTTTTTTTACATAACACCTGTTGTGTGCCTGGTACCAAAAATGAAGCAGCCAACCAGATACCAAATATAGGGCAATTAAATGAGCATATTATGTGACAATACTGTTACAGTATTTTTCTTACAAAGTTTTAATGACAGTATGGACTTTTTCATATGCTAGGCCCTATTTTCCATATTAATTCTAACTCAAAGCCAGGTCCAAATGACATACTAGAGAAAATAGGATGAAAAAGGAAAAAAACAAAAATGATTTGGTAATATACCTAGAACTGTACTAACATGTTAGCCACTAGTCACATTTCATGTGCTGTTGAACCCATGAAATGTGGCCAGTCTGACCTGACATGTGCCTTACTTGTAAATTACACACTGGTTTTCAAAGATTTAGCATGAGGAAAAGACTGTGAAATACCTCATTTATAATTCTTTATATTGTAACTTGTTGGAATTACAATTGGGATATAGTGGGGTAAATGAAATAAATTATTATTTTTTAAAGACATTTTTTGGACTTCTCTGATAGCTCAGTTGGTAAAGAATCCACCTGCAATTTGGGAGACCCTGGTTTGATTCCTGGGTTGGGAAGATCCGCTGTAGAAGGGATAGGTTACTCACCCCAGTATTCTTTTTTTTTTTTTTAGTATTTATCCTTTTATTTATTTATTTTTTTAAATTTTATTTTTACTTTATTTTACTTTACAATACTGTATTGGTTTTGCCATACATTGACATGAATCCACTACAGGTGTATACGAGCTCCCAATCCTGAATCCCCCTCCCACCCTCCACCCCATATCCTCTCTCTGGATCATCCCTGCGCACCAGCCCCAAGCATCCTGTATCCTGTATCAAACATAGGCTAGTGCTTCATTCTTACATGATAGTATACATGTTTCAATGACATTCTCCCAAATCATTCCACCCTCTCCCACAGAGTCCAAAAGTCCATTCTATACATCTGTGTCTCTTTTGCTGTCTCGCATACAGGGTCATCATTGCCATTTTTCTAAATTCCATATATATGTGTCAGTATACTGTATTGGTGTTTTTCTTTCTGGCTTACTTCACTCTGTATAATAGGTTCCAGTTTCATCCATCTCATTAGAACTGATTCAAATGAATTCTTTTTAATGGCTGAGTAATACTCCATTGTGTATATGTACCACAGCTTTCTTATCCATTCATCTGCTGATGGACATCTAGGTTGTTTCCATGTCCTGGCTATTATAAACAGTGCTGCAATGAACATTGGGGTACATGTGTCTCTTTCAATTCTGGTTTCCTCGGTGTGTATGCCCAGCAGTGGGATTGCTGGGTCATAAGGCAGTTCTATTTGCAGTTTTTTAAGGAATCTCCACACTGTTCTCCATAGTGGCTGTACTAGTTTGCATTCCCACCAGCAGTGTAAGAGGGTTCCCTTTTCTCCACACCCTCTCCAGCATTTATTGCTTGTAGACTTTTGGATCGCAGCCATTCTGACTGGTGTGAAATGGTATCTCATTGTGGTCTTGATTTGCATTTCTCTGATAATGAGTGATGTTGAGCATCTTTTCATGTGTTTGTTAGCCATCCGTATGTCTTCTTTGGAGAAATGTCTGTTTAGTTCTTTGGCCCATTTTTTGATTGGGTCGTTTATTTTTCTGGAATTGAGCTGCATAAGTTGCTTGTATATTTTTGAGATTAGTTGTTTGTCAGTTGCTTCATTTGCTATTGTTTTCTCCAATTCAGAAGGCTGTCTTTTTACCTTGCTTATAGTTTCCTTTGTTGTGCAGAAGCTTTTAATTTTAATTAGATCCCATTTGTTTATTTTTGCTTTTATTTCCAGTATTCTGGGAGAGGATCCTGCTGTGATTTATGTCGGAGAGTGTTTTGCCTATGTTCTCCTCTAGGAGTTTTATAGTTTCTGGTCTTACGTTTAGATCTTTAATCCATTTTGAGTTTATTTTTGTGTGTGGTGTTAGAAAGTGATCTAGTTTCATTCTTCTACAAGTGGTTGACCAGTTTTCCCAGCACCACTTGTTAAAGAGATTGTCTTTACTCTATTGTATATTCTTGCCTCCTTTGTCGAAGATAAGGTGTCCATAGGTGTATGGATTTATCTCTGGGCTTTCTATTTTGTTCCATTGATCCACCCCAGTATTTAAAAAAATTTTTGGAACCTTTGATTTTGTATTGGGGTATAACTGATTAACAAACAATGCTGTGATAGTTTCAAGTGAACAGTGAAGAGATTCAGCCATACATATACATTGAAATGAAATTCAACTATTTCTTCTTGATTCTTTAGGGTGGCCAGTGGAAACTTTTAAATTACAGATGTGGGTAATATTCTCTTCTGTTGGGTAGTGCCAGTGGCTGGACTGTGTGGTCCAGGAGGGGAGACACTTGTCTCCTTACTTCATGCTGTGCTTCCAGCATTCACCACAATGCCTAGTACATAAAAAGCTATCAGTACATTTTCATTAAACCACACTGGGCATGTGAGTCATGAAAAAGCTTTTAGGCTTCTTCAACAATGGGCTCAGTATCCAACTCTCATTGCTGTTTCTTGGACTTTACTAATATTTTTTTCCTGCTAATCTTTAGGAGCTCTACTTTAAAAAAACAAAAAAAGAGCTCCAGGTCAGAGCCTCAGATAATGATTTAATTTGGATCCAACAAGCCAGTTATTGCAGGTCAATTAAGTGCCACTTTATGATTTTTTAAAAAATAATTTATTTTTGGTTGTCCTCTGTCCTTGCTGTGTGTGGGCTTTCTCTAGTTGTGGTGAGCAGGGACTACTCTTCCTTGTGGTGCATGGGCTTCTCATTGTGGTGGCTTCTCTTGTTGTGGAACACAGACTCTAGGCACACAGGGCTTCAGCAGTTGCAGCACAAAGGCTCGATAGCTGCAGCTCTCGGGTTCTGGAGTGGGAGCTCAGTAGTTGTGGCTCAGAGACTTTAGTTGCCTGAGGTATGTGGAATCTTGTTAGACCAGAATTGACCCCCTGTCCTCTGCATTTGGCAGGTATATTCCTATCCACTGTATAACCAGGGAAGTCCCACTGTATGATTTTAAATCTTTTTTTTTTTTTTTTTTT
>SJYT01062119.1:0-109513 GCA_006410635.1 Cephalophus harveyi
AAAAAAAAAAAAAAGTCATCTTCCTTTGCAGCAAAATTGCTGCTACCTCTTCTTTGAGAAAATCAGTAGCCATTTTGGGAACTAGGAAAAATTTTCCCTGAGAATACTTTAACACATTTGGCAGAAATATCCTTGAGGGCTATATTCTCAAGGATATTTTTGGTCTAGAGTCCATCTTCTAGTAAAATCCTACTAACAAAAATCATCCATTTAAAAATATTCCTTCAATCACTGAAATAGACAAACACAACTCCTTTCTTCTTACAATGAATCCCAGAAGTGGTGGGAAGGAGGCAGGCTAAAAATGTTTCTTCTGCGCTCCGGTGGACAAGCAAAACCATTTCCTCACTATTAATTTTCCACAATGGCTAAGATTGTCTCTCTCAGTGGAACTTAATCCTGATGCAGCAGATAAGACCCAGGGTTAGACTTCCCAGGTAGGGAAAGCCAGGGCTAAGACATCTTTGTTGAAAAGAATCTTCAGAAAGATCTTGATATTGCCTCATTGTTTCTTGACAGGACAAGAATTCACTATGAAGAAGTTGCCTTTTAGAGTATTTTAAATTAGAGAAAGGTAGAGAAAAATATTTACTTAGTATTTAGGTAGGGAAAGCCAGGGCTAAGACATCTTTGTTGAAAAGAATCTTCAGAAAGATCTTGATATTGCCTCATTGTTTCTTGACAGGACAAGAATTCACTATGAAGAAGTTGCCTTTTAGAGTATTTTAAATTAGAGAAAGGTAGAGAAAAATATTTACTTAGTATTTGGGAATGAGGAAAGAAAAGGAAAAGACGTCAAGGGAAGAGAAGGGCAGGAAAAGGAAGAAGGAAGGAAGGGAAAGATGGAGGGAGGGAAGAAAGGAGGGAGAGGGGAAGAAAAGAAGAAAGAAATAGTAAGAGAAGGAAGGAGGGAAGATGAGTGGGTGCCTTGCAAGAACTACAGAATAATCCCTCTGCTACAGTCTGCCTGAAATCTATCAGAGTTACCACTGTCTTTCCAGGATACGTTTCTGTATTTACACGGTTAAGGAAAAGGAGCAAAAATAATGACAAGGAAGGATAAACAGAACAAATGTGGAAGTTTTGGAAAATGAGAGTCTCTAGAAAAGAAAGCGTAAGAGTAAATTAATTACTGTTTGAGGAGATAAAAAGTTTTCTTGAAACAAGGCTTTCAAAAAATGCATGTGGGGACGTCCCTGGTAGTCCAGCGGCCAAGATCCTGGGCTCTCAAGGTAGGGGGCCTGGGTTTGATTGCTGGTCAGGAACTTAGATCCCACATGCTACAACTAAGAGTTTGTATATTGCAACTAAGGTACAACACAGCCAAATAAATTAAAAAAAAAAAAAAAAAAGCTGTGTACTACATATAGAGATAACAGGATAAATGCCATGGGTGGAAAGAAAAACAGGTAAAATAAGGAAGACATTTTTGACCCATCAGGGGCTAAAAAAATACACACACACACACACACACGCATATATATTCACATCAACAATAACAAGAAAAACTGATAGCTACTGGAGGAGCCCCCGAGGTCTCCAACCCAGCAAAATTTCTACTATTCCTCCCTATCTTTCATCATATAAAACCTTTGTATTTTATTCATGGTCCTTAGTAGTTTTTGTCTGTCTCTCCCAAAGCTCAAAAAAGGCAGAAACTTGTCTTTTCTTGCTAAAACTCTAGAACATTTCAAAGCACATAGTAAACTTTCTTTAATAATGCTGAATCAACAAATAGAGCTTTAAGATTTCTAGTTCCTAATAAGAGGGACATCAGTGGGATTATTCACCATCGGGCATTAGCCTTCAGTCTCTACCCCTTGTGGTTCAGCTGGTAAAGAATCTGCCTGCAATGTGAGAGACCTGGGTTTGATCCCTGGAATGGGAAGACCCCCTAGAGAAGGGAACGGCTACCCACTCCAGTATCCTGGCCTGGAGAATTCCATGAACCATATAGTCTGTGGGGTTGCAAAGAGTCAGTTGCAAAGAGTCATGAGCAATTTCATGAGCAAACTCTACCATTAAAATTCTTATATAGATTCCAATTGCCTTAGAATAAAATCAAACTCTTAAAATGGTTCTAAAGGCCCTCCATAATTTGGCTTTTGCCATCTTCTCCTACTTCACCTTGGATCATATTCTCCTTTACATACCACAGACACTGGGGTTTATTCTAGTTTTCCTTCCAAAAGGCAAATGGCATCATGGCTTTGAAGACCTCTTCATGTGCTTTCTCCTCTTTCCCCAGATCTGCATTGGGTGGCTCCTTCTCTTTCAAGTCAAGGGTAGCCTCTTGAGAGACACTTTTTTGACCTTACAGCAAAAGGTAACAACTCAACAAATGAGTACATTTTCAAGAAAACCTGGGACTTTCCTGGTGGTACAGTGGCTAAGACTTCTCCTTCCAGTATAGGTGGTGTGAGTTTGATTCATGATATGGGAGTTAAATAAGATCCCCCATGCCTTGAGGCCAAAAACCCAGAAACAAAACAGAAACAGTATTGTTACAGATTCAATAAAGACTTAAAAAATGGTCAACATCAAAAAAATAAAATCTTTTTTAAAAAAGAACCTATCCTTAAAAAATAAGATGGTAATTTCCAAAAAAAAAGTAGTTGACGTTGACAATTGAAAATTGCTAGGAATTTTTTAAGGATAATGGTTCAGAATTTTTCTTGCCCTGACAGATTCCTCTATCAGTATACCATGAAGAAAAAAAAAATTTTTTTAATTAAGCAATTTAAAGTGCTTTATAACTTTGGAAAGTGAGCCTATTCCAATAGAAAGACTTCTAGACTCCAAGTGTTTTAGTTCTGGATTGTAATTAAATGTGGTTAATTTCTGGTTAATTTCTTTAATTTCTCATTGAGGCTACTCTTGCCATTCCTGCTCATTCCCTAAGATGCAGATAAGATCATCTTCTCTGTAAAGTTCTTTTCATCCATTCAGTCAGCCATTTGGTTCAGTTCAGTTGCTCAGTCATGTCCCACTCTGTGACCCCATGGACTGCAGTACACGCGGCCTCCCTGTGCATTACCAACTCCTGGAGCATGCTCAAACTCATGTCCGTCATGTCGGGATGCCATCCAACCATCTCATCCTCTGTCGACCTCTTCTCCTCCCACCTTCAGTCTTTCCCAGCATCAGGGTCTTTTTCCAATGAGTCGGTTCTTCGCATCAGGTGGCCAGAGTATTGGAGTTTCAGCTTCAGCCATCAGTCCTTCCATTTGGTTAACACTGGTTAATTACAGTTAATTACAAGTCATTTTTTCAACACATATATATTTAGACCTACTATTGATCAAATTTAAAAATAGGTACTGAGGACATAGGAAAAAACAGGAAAAAAAAAGTTAGCCTCTCCAGCCACCAACTGTGCACAATTTTATCCTTCTTCTGGTGTATAAAAGGAGCTCAATTAATATTATGAAGGGGCATTTCATAATTTTTGCATCATGAAGGAATGCAAGCATATGATCTGAGAGTCTCTACTGTTCTGGTGTCATAAGAGAGACAGTCAATGATTCTACATCAACTGCAGTTGTACCAGAGGTAACACTGACTAGTTGATAAGCCCAGGCTGCAATGAACTGACTATCCCCAAGCTGTCTCTGAACTCTTTGAAGTGGAAATTATGCATACAACACCAGAGGAGCCTGGCAAGTCACAGATGCTGCTTTTGGCTTCACCTGCTCACTTCTCTCCCCACTGGGAGGATTGCCATAAGCACTAAACTTTA
This sequence comes from Cephalophus harveyi, assembly GCA_006410635.1. Lineage (NCBI taxonomy): Eukaryota > Metazoa > Chordata > Mammalia > Artiodactyla > Bovidae > Cephalophus > Cephalophus harveyi. Next base: position 3,740 of record SJYT01062119.1, read on the forward strand.
CTGGGAAGAGCAAGGCAGGCATTCAGACCTTTTAGGGCGAGTCTGCAGAAACTGATCACAAGGAGCAGCTGAAGGTCTGAGACACCTCTGCTCACTTGTAATGATCAAACAAGAGATACAGTGATGAAACAAAATGGTATGTCTGTGTTTACAAGATACTGAAATAACTGGACCAAAAAAAGAAGAAGAAAAGAAATCCGCAAGTGAGGCTTTGTGTGTAGATCCAACATTAGTGTCTTTTTTTTTTTTTTTTCTTCAGTTGATATTGGGTAGAAAATCTCAAATGCCCAATTTATGTGAAAAAATTGCAACATTAATTAAAATTTAATCCCCATTTCTTCCTACCTATAACATCTGGTGAGTATCCTCTCCAATTGCCATCCTTGCCCTGTCCCTGCTCTGTGCAGCAACCCTAGTTTCTCTGAATAATCAAGGTTACAGCAAAACTCTATTTTTTCCCTCTACACTTAGTGTCAAGAAGAGCCCAGAATAGCCAGGTGATTGATTCAGCACCCTGAACCAATAGGGTAGTATCATGAGCCCTAGTGGAAGCACTTCTTCCTGATAAATCACGTCCACTAACTCATGAACATTGCTTAAGGAATCTTAGCTTCGTTTTGTGTCTCCAAATTAAAGCAACCTTTACACCATTTTCCTAAGACCCTGCTCATGATGTCCAGTGTACAGGCTGTTAAGAAGATTAGAGGGGACCATCTAAGCAAACAGCCTAATGATTAGATCCTCCTGAGTGCTCCTTAAGTGACAGCTATTTTGATTAGCATTAGCATTCTTGCTGCTGCCCTTTCCTTGTTCTTAGTTGTTATACAGGGATTCTTTAAATTGGTGGAAAAACTAATTAATGGAGTATTTACAAATCACTGTCTTCCTCACTGCAATGCCCTGGACCACACGCCTTCTATGGCCCCAGCCCTGACACTGGTCACACTCATCCAAAATGAGAAGAGGAAAGTATGGGCGAGAAAATGAGAGAGAAATAACCGCAAATAGACTAATGGCACGGGGGCTGGTAAAGCATGTGTCCTGGATTTGGAAGAGAAGGAGGCCACATTTCCTTAAACACTGCATCCATCTCAAGTACTATTTAGCAGGTCATTTCAAGTTTTGACTTAGCTGAAGATTTCCATATGCCCTTCTACGATATTCACAGTCTCCATCTATAGGGCTTCCTTTGACACCCTTCTAAGATTTCCCAGTAGCCCAGGGATATCCTTTCAACATTACACCTGGACAGCTGTTCATTTCCCTCAGGATTTTTGGAACTGGACACAGAAGCCCAGGACAAGAACCTATTACAGAGATACATTTTTCTTTGCTTCTCAGGTATGGGGATTTCTATAAAGGGCTTTGCTGTTTGCTCAATACATCCCCTCACGCCCTCCCCGCTCCACCGAGGTTACTTAAAAGGTGATTTTACTAATAAGGAAAATTTTGAAATTGATAGCCCATAACAACATTAATTCAGTGCTGATCATACTGTTGATTATTTTGGGAACAGAACTGTCCTTGCCACACTGGTCATTATGGGATCTGTTGCGTTAACCTAAGCATTTCTTCCACTTCAGTTCACTTCTTTTATGCTACTTGATCCTGTAGCAAGGTCACCATACACTAAATTTGTCTCCTGGATAGCATATGGATCCAGCAACACGTTACCCCAGAGCGCCATATAACTATTAATAAAGAATTAGAGCCATTTAAGCCAGCACACCATATGGTGCCTAATTTATTCAATAAATATATTACTGTAAATACTCATAATTAGTACTCCTACTAATCATACTGGTTTATAGAAAAGAAAAATCTTTGAAAGCAGTCATTTTTAAAATCAGGATCTTTCTTTTGAAGCATATTTTCCCTTTGTTACAGTTAAACTATAATAAATGCCTATTAAGAATCTTTTGTGTACTGGTTATTGGGTTAAATTCTGGGGTTATATAGATTTATAAAATCTGAATGCCACTGCTTAAAAAAAAAATCTAGGGGCAACTTGAATCATTGGGCTATTGTAATACTGCAAACATAAAAATATAAGTGGATATGGGTAAGTGCACCATGGTAGAAAATCACTGTTTCATTTGTACCACTAATACTGATTTAAACAAACAACAACAACAACAACAACAAAAACAACTAGCAATTTAGAAGCACACATATTTGCCAGGTATGCCTTTTACATATCCTCTTATCCAATCTTTACAAAAACAGTAACAACACTATTAGGCAGATATCATCATCTCTATTTTCAGATGAGGAAACCGAGGCATAGAAAGTAAATGGCTTTCACAAAGTCACACAAAAAAGGCAAACCTAGAACTGCATAAAAATTCTGCCTAAACTTAATCCTCAGGTTATTAATTATCATACCAAACTGCTTCCTTGTGTCAATTTCATCTTGCTAACCACACTGTAAACTTCAAAAAAAGCAAAGCCTTAAACCATCCACTTTTCTCAACTACCCTTATTCCTCCGCTAGTCTGGTACCCAAATAATACTTTTGATAGCTCTGTTTTGAGCAATAAACGCACAGCTCATTTCTCTAAGGAACAGTGAACTTCTCAGTGTTCAATTCTTGCTTTGTACAATTTATATGGGTTTCTTTTCATACCTTATGAAAATGGAATATATCACTCTTGAACCAGCATGAGGGCTTACAAAGAACAGAATAGACTTGACAGAATATGGTATATTGGTATAATCAATGGCATATTGGTTACAGAATGATACCTATTCACACATATATTGTTAAGTGGCTTATCATATCTAAACCTGTTTTAAGAGAAGTAAGACAAAATAGGAAAAAACAGAAATGAAAAGAACTTTTAACTTCTGGCATGATTGGATAGAATGAGAAAATAATTTTCTGAGATATAAGGTTGACTTAGAAAGAGACTTTCAACTTCTTTACTGAGTTTTTTTTTCTTTAAATAAAACATACAAATGAATACCTGGCTGGCAGAGTCTCTAGAGACTATATGCTAGAAAGCTAAACATAGGTTTTTGGTTTTGATTTTCTGAGAGTAATACTTAGCTCAATACAAACAAACAACAAAAAAGGCTTAATGTCTGGTTCTGAAGCAATGTCACTGGGATGTAGTTCATCAGATCTGTAAGTGTAGGGCACCACAATTGGCCATTTGGAAATGAATGACTCTATCCTTCATTTTTAATGCCCAGGGCAACTAAGTGTGTATATATATATATATACATACTTTTATTTATTTTATATATATATATACTTTTATTTATTCCTCCGCTAGTTTACCAGACTAGCGGAGGAATAAGGGTTGTTGAGAAAAGTGGATGGTTTAAGGCTTTGCTTTTTTTGAAAGAATAAATAAAAAACTTTTATTAAATGTATATTCAATTAGTGATATTTAATTTCTACTTGAAACCTATAATTTAATGATTTGCAAAGAGAGTGGTCATATAATTGCTGATAAGCATAGTTTGTAAGTACAAAATCAGCTCAACCATTCCTGCACACGTGCATACACGCACACACCCACGCCCACATGCTTTCTATATACAATAGACTGTATAAAAACTCTTGTTTGTGGGTGGCATAAAGGTGCTGCATTTCTTAGCAGCTTGTAGAATCAAATTTGAGGATTCACAAAAGGAACTGGAATGCATCTTGCAGAGAAAATAACAGCATGAACGTGAGTTGGGAAATGCCATTCTATTTATTTCAATACCTTGTTTCAATATATTGAACACGACTCATGCCAAATATCAAGGTAGGAATTGTGTGCCTAGACCTAGTCTACAATAGATATCAAATTGCAAGAACCTGCACTTCCGGGGTGACCAGCTGGGCACTAACGAAGGGCAGCCTCAGGTTTCCACTTTGAGGCTCAATTACACCCATCTTCATTACCTTACCCATGCTGGTTCTCGCTACACATACACAGTTGGCACAAAGTCTTTTCCAGAAATGCTTTCTCAGGTACTCTTGGCTCAAATTCCAGCTTTCATTTCACATTCCGTTGAGATTTAATTAGAAATACATTTTTAAAATAGTTTTCTGAAGTAAAAACTAGAAGATACTGGCAGAAAACTCAGCTCTCCCTTGTTATTGCTCGACCTAGTCGGTTGGTTGTGAAACTCCTAGGAACAGTAACAGATGTTTTAAAATGCTTACTTGAAAAACCTAGTCCACACTATTCTTAGGGAGACAAACATCAGTGACAGAAAATCCATATTAATACCGAGAGCTTTTTGCTAGTTATTTCTTTAAATGGGACAGCTTCAGAAACCATCATTATTAAGCACAATTCAATAGGTAAAGCACATTCTTTGTCTCTTTACTTCAGCCTGAATGGGGCCCTCACAAACGCAAGCCAAATGTTTACTAATGAACTCAAAAAAGGGAGCTAGATAGAATTTTAATTTGAGTCCAAAGAAGAAAGAGATCTTGAGACAATGATTCATATGTAAATCACTTACTAAGAGACACTGGGACTTCCCTGGTGGCCCAGTGGTTAAGAAAAATCCTCCTTGCAAAGGGCGTGTGGGTTCAATCCCTGGTTGGGGAACTAAGACCCCATGTACATCTGANCAGACAGAATTTTAATTTGAGTCCAAAGAAGAAAGAGATCTTGAGACAATGATTCATATGTAAATAACTTACTAAGAGACACCGGGACTTCTCTGGTGGCCCAGTGGTTAAGAAAAATCCTACTTGCAAAGGGGGTGTGGGTTCAATCCCTGGTTGGGGAACTAAGACCCCATGTACATCTGAGCAGCTAAGTCCGTCAGCCTCAACTACTAAGCCCTTGCGCCGTGACTAAAGAGTATGCGGCAATGAAAGATCCCTAGTGCGACAACCAAGACCCAGTGCAGCCCGGTGTGAGTGCTGCTAAGTCATTTCAGTCACGTCCAGCTCTCTGTGACTCCATGGACTGTACCCTGCCAGGCTCTTCTGTCCACGGGATTCGCCAGTCAAGAATACTAGAGTGCGCTGCCACTTCCTTCTCCAATGCAGCCCAATAAATACAAATAAACAAGAATGCACTCCCACCGGAACCAGAAAGGTAAGAGGGGAAGCAGGGCAGGAAAGAGGAAGTCAAACAGTCAAGAGGTAGCTGCAGTCATCCTGCAAGAGAAATCTGGCATGCATAATGCAACTGCGTGGCTTTCCAAGGAAAGAAATAGATGGAGGATCATCTTCCTAAAAGGAGAGAAAAAAAAAAAACATACTGGCTAATACCAGAGGAAGCACACTGAAGCAGAAGGATCCACAAAAATCCAAAGGGATTGATGGATATTTAATCAAAACATGGTCAAGAAATGATTAAATCTCAAACCTCATTTTCCACACGAGAACAGTATGATTCAATAAAGTCAAATGACCTCCCCAAGACCCCACAGATTACACGTGGCAGACTGGGCGAGGACCCAGCTTTCTGAGCTTCCAAGTCAAGGGACTTCCTCTTTCCCTTGTCTGCCCGCAAAAGCTCAGTTCAGTTCAGTTGCTCAGTCTTGTCCGACTCTTTGTGACCCCATGAATCGCAGCACGCCAGGCCTCCCTGTCCATCACCAACTCCCGGAGTTCACTCAAACTCATGTCCATCGAGTCAGTGATGCCATCCAGCCATCTCATCCTCTGTCATCCCGTTCTCCTCCTGCCCCCAATCCCTCCCAGCATCAGAGCCTTTTCCAATGAGTCAACTCTTCGCATGAGGTGGCCAAAGTATTGGAGTTTCAGCTTTAGAATCATTCCTTCCAGTGAACACCCAGGGCTGATCTCCTTCAGAATGGACTGGTTGGATCTCCTTACAGTCCAAGGGACTCTCAAGAGTCTTCTTCAAAATCACAGTTCAAAAGCATCAATTCTTTGGCACTCAGCTTTCTTCACAGTCCAACTCTCACATCCATACATGACCACTGGAAAAACCATAGCATTGACTAGATGGACCTTTGTTGGCAAAGTAATGTCTTTTGAATATGCTATCTAGATTGTTCATAACTTTCCTTCCAAGGATTAAGTGTCTTTTAATTTCATGGCTGCAGTCACCATCTGCAGTGATTTTTGGAGCCCCCCAAAATAAAGACTGACACTGTTTCCACTGTTCCCCCACCACAAAAGCTACATGTGCTCAAATCAGCCCTGAAGTCTACAGAGACCCCCTCCTTCAGGATTCTGTGAGTGGATTAGGAGCCACTCAGAGCCCAGTTTTGTCCTCTGAAGTGAGTCTTCTGACACATTTTTTCGGTAACCATGTCTTTCTTTTCCTCTGGTCCTAGAGATGGTTGGTGTGGGAACAACACGAGGCTGTGTCAGGCCGCCATGTCCGCGTTGGTTGTCTGAGGAGACACCGCAGTGGAGGTGATGCAAATTCAATTTTGAGAGTCTCTGTGTGTTTAAAACTAGAGGCTTAATGGGTTCTCAGATAAAGCTTTATTTTAGAAACCACGTTTCAGAATTAACAAGTGAATGCTCAGTATTCCTAAAAGAGCCTGGGGAAATTCTGTGGGAGCTATTCATCAGAGTGAAAATTCAGTGATGAAGCTGGGACAAAGATAGGTCTTGAAGCGTCACAATCCATCTAGAAGATGGTTCCAGACCGGGAGAACCACATGCTGGGAAGCACTGAGGTGTAAAACCCCGCAGGGAAGGGGAAGAACCTATAACCTACTCAGAACTGTTAGAGCAAGAAAGGGAAAGGACACGCAGTGGAGACGTGAGAGAGGGCGGGACGAAGAGGCAAGAGAGAAAGCCGACAGGCAGGCTGGAGATGGATTCCGAAGGGCTTGGTCTGCTTCACTAACAAACAACATAGATTCTTAATGGTGAGGAGAAATACTGAGAGATTTTACAGAGGGAGACACAATCAGGGTTGCTACTTAGCAAGTTTAGTTGTGTGTAAGATACACAAAAGAGGTGCAAGAGAGACGCCAGGGGATTAGTTAAAAGGTATTACAGTAACTCCTAGGAGGTGGATAAAAGATCAGGCTGATGCCATTTCTGAAGGGGAAGCAGAGAATACATTTTCCAGCAGTTAGTCAGTAGAACAGAGAGGACTTAATCCAATCAGTGTTTAACAGCACAGGTTAGAGTGGTACCTGTCATCCTTACTGTTGTGAAACAGAGCACTTTATAACCAAATTATACTGGCTTCCAACTCTCTTTGCTCTAAAATATCACTCGTCAAAGAAAACCGTATATGCGCCTTTTCTTAGGAGTCAGAGACCGCTTGAAAAGATCTCAGCTATTCAAGTTGACGCTTACTCCTTGGAAGAAAAGTTATGTCCAACCTAGATAGCATTTTCAAAAGCAGAGACATTACTTTGTCGACTAAGGTTCGTCTAGTCAAGGCTTTGGTTTTTCCTGTGGTCAGGTATGGATGTGAGAGTTGGACCGTGAAGAAGGCTGAGCGCCAAAGAATTGATGCTTTTGAACTGTGGTGTTGGAGAAGACTCTTGAGAGTCCCTTGGACTGCAAGGAGATCCAACCGATCCATTCTGAAGGAGATCAGCCCTGGGATTTCTTTGGAAGGAATGATGCTAAAGCTGAAACTCCAGTACTTCTTTGGCCACCTCATGCGCAGAGTTGACTCATTGGAAAAGACTCTGATGCTGGGAAGGATTGGGGGCAGGAGGAGAAGGGGACGACCGAGGATGAGATGGCTGGATGGCATCATGGACTCGATGGACGTGAGTCTGAGTGAACTCCGGGAGATGGTGATGAACAGGGAGGCCTGGTGTGCTGCGATTCATGGGGTCGCAAAGAGTCAGACACGACTAAGCGATTGAACTGAACTGAACTGATTGATTCAAGTTGTGGGGCTCTATAAGATGGGGAGAAGAGGGGAGGAAAAAGAAATCATTCCTCAAGTAGAAACAAACTGGGATGTGCAGCCAGAAGAAGAGTATGATGTATTTACAAACAGCTCAGGAGTGTTCATAATTAGAACACAGATCCTTGGACCGCCACACTGTAAAGCTATAAGTCTATTGCCCTTTTCAGGATATCACTGTGGACTGCTGACGCGAGACTGGGATGCATTCAAAGAGCAGGAAGAAAAAGTATCTTTTACCAACGAGAGAGAAAGATGAAAAGGAGACAGGGGGATAGAGAGAGGAGAACTATCAAAGAAAACAGCAAAGACAAAAAGAAGTATTTTTTATCGGTGTCAAACACAGCCACAGAAATGGCCTTTTATTCTAAAAGCCCTTTCACACCATATGTGCTTATAATCTCAATACTTTGACCTGGTTACAGGCCCCTGTTGGAGCAGTTGCCTGCAATAGGAAAGCAGCACTCCTCTGAGTGATGTCAGAGGTCACTTGGACACACAGAGGTAGTGGTCAGAGGTCATTCTGAGCATTGAGCAGAAAAATCCACGGCCGACTGCCACCATCAAGGACAGCCTCTCTTCCTTTTTAATAGGATAATTATATATATATATATATTTATCTCAGCCTCTTATATACTGCTCAATCAGTTATTAAGAGAAATAAGAGATATTCACTGATAGGGCTAATATAAAAACAAGGAATCTTTTATTTGATGGTTAAGAGATTTGAATGTAGCTTCGATGCTTGATCTCTTGACTTTTCAAGTGAGATTCTGTGCCAAACACCAGTCATGTCCCAATCCACCAGCCACACAGAAAAAAAAGGTTTTTTTTTCCCTTCCTAGCAATCTCGGGCTGCTGCAAACTTTCTCTACTTATCTCGTCACAAGCTTCAATTAAAGCAATTGCTTTTTTGGGAGTAAATATCCTCCTCCCATCCTTCTGCCCCGACTTTGATTCACCTGTCGATTGACATTCTTGCTTCATTACTTGCTGACAGCTCCAAATGCAAGCCTGGTCCCTCAGCAAATTACGTCTAATCATTTCCTTCCCTAACATTATCACTTCAGTGGACTGTCAGGGGTATTCAACAGACTGTGGAAGATCAGAAGCCTATCGTGGCTCTGAGCTCCATCATTTTTGGCCTTGAACCAGACAGAGTTGTACTGAGCCACTCAGAGCCCAGTTTTGTCCTCTGAAGTGAGTCTCCTGACACATTTTTTTCGGTAACCATGTCTTTCTTTTCCTCTGGTCCTAGAGATGGTTGGTGTGGGAACAACACGAGGCTGTGTCAGGCCGCCATGTCCGCGTTGGTTGTCTGAGGAGACACCGCAGTGGAGGTGATGCAAATTCAATTTTGAGAGTCTCTGTGTGTTTAAAACTAGAGGCTTAATGGGTTCTCAGATAAAGCTTTATTTTAGAAACCACGTTTCAGAATTAACAAGTGAATGCTCAGTATTCCTAAAAGAGCCTGGGGAAATTCTGTGGGAGCTATTCATCAGAGTGAAAATTCAGTGATGAAGCTGGGACAAAGATAGGTCTTGAAGCGTCACAATCCATCTAGAAGATGGTTCCAGACCGGGAGAACCACATGCTCGGAAGCACTGAGGTGTAAAACCCCGCAGGGAATGGGAAGAACCTATAACCTACTCAGAACTGTTAGAGCAAGAAAGGGAAAGGACACGCAGTGGAGACGTGAGAGAGGGCGGGACGAAGAGGCAAGAGAGAAAGCCGACAGGCAGGCTGGAGATGCATTCCGAAGGGCTTGGTCTGCTTCACTAACAAACAACATAGATTCTTAATGGTGAGGAGAAATACTGAGAGATTTTACAGAGGGAGACACAATCAGGGTTGCTACTTAGCAAGTTTAGTTGTGTGTAAGATACACAAAAGAGGTGCAAGAGAGACGCCAGGGGATTAGTTAAAAGGTATTACAGTAACTCCTAGGAGGTGGATAACAGATCAGGCTGATGCCATTTCTGAAGGGGAAGCAGAGAATACATTTTCCAGCAGTTAGTCAGTAGAACAGAGAGGACTTAATCCAATCAGTGTTTAACAGCACAGGTTAGAGTGGTACCTGCCATCCTTACTGTTGTGAAACAGAGCACATTATAACCAAATTATACTGGCTTCCAACTCTCTTTGCTCTAAAATATCACTCGTCAAAGAAAACCGTATATGCGCCTTTTCTTAGGAGTCAGAGACCGCTTGAAAAGATCTCAGCTATTCAAGTTGACGCTTACTCCTTGGAAGAAAAGTTATGTCCAACCTAGATAGCATTTTCAAAAGCAGAGACATTACTTTGTCGACTAAGGTTCGTCTAGTCAAGGCTATGGTTTTTCCTGTGGTCAGGTATGGATGTGAGAGTTGGACCGTGAAGAAGGCTGAGCGCCAAAGAATTGATGCTTTTGAACTGTGGTGTTGGAGAAGACTCTTGAGAGTCCCTTGGACTGCAAGGAGATCCAACCGATCCATTCTGAAGGAGATCAGCCCTGGGATTTCTTTGGAAGGAATGATGCTAAAGCTGAAACTCCAGTACTTTGGCCACCTCATGCGCAGAGTTGACTCATTGGAAAAGACTCTGATGCTGGGAAGGATTGGGGGCAGGAGGAGAAGGGGACGACCGAGGATGAGATGGCTGGATGGCATCATGGACTCGATGGACGTGAGTCTGAGTGAACTCCGGGAGATGGTGATGAACAGGGAGGCCTGGTGTGCTACGATTCATGGGGTCGCAAAGAGTCAGACACGACTAAGCGATTGAACTGAACTGAACTGACTGATTGAAGTTGTGGGGCTCTATAAGATGGGGAGAAGAGGGGAGGAAAAAGAAATCATTCCTCAAGTAGAAACAAACTGGGATGTGCAGCCAGAAGAAGAGTATGATGTATTTACAAACAGCTCAGGAGTGTTCATAATTAGAACACAGATCCTTGGACCGCCACACTGTAAAGCTATAAGTCTATTGCCCTTTTCAGGATATCACTGTGGACTGCTGACGCGAGACTGGGATGCATTCAAAGAGCAGGAAGAAAAAGTATCTTTTACCAACGAGAGAGAAAGATGAAAAGGAGACAGGGGGATAGAGAGAGGAGAACTATCAAAGAAAACAGCAAAGACAAAAAGAAGTATTTTTTATCGGTGTCAAACACAGCCACAGAAATGGCCTTTTATTCTAAAAGCCCTTTCACACCATATGTGCTTATAATCTCAATACTTTGACCTGGTTACAGGCCCCTGTTGGAGCAGTTGCCTGCAATAGGAAAGCAGCACTCCTCTGAGTGATGTCAGAGGTCACTTGGACACACAGAGGTAGTGGTCAGAGGTCATTCTGAGCATTGAGCAGAAAAATCCACGGCCGACTGCCACCATCAAGGACAGCCTCTCTTCCTTTTTAATAGGATAATTATATATATATATATATTTATCTCAGCCTCTTATATACTGCTCAATCAGTTATTAAGAGAAATAAGAGATATTCACTGATAGGGCTAATATAAAAACAAGGAATCTTTTATTTGATGGTTAAGAGATTTGAATGTAGCTTCGATGCTTGATCTCTTGACTTTTCAAGTGAGATTCTGTGCCAAACACCAGTCATGTCCCAATCCACCAGCCACACAGAAAAAAAAGGTTTTTTTTTCCCTTCCTAGCAATCTCGGGCTGCTGCAAACTTTCTCTACTTATCTCGTCACAAGCTTCAATTAAAGCAATTGCTTTTTTGGGAGTAAATATCCTCCTCCCATCCTTCTGCCCCGACTTTGATTCACCTGTCGATTGACATTCTTGCTTCATTACTTGCTGACAGCTCCAAATGCAAGCCTGGTCCCTCAGCAAATTACGTCTAATCATTTCCTTCCCTAACATTATCACTTCAGTGGACTGTCAGGGGTATTCAACAGACTGTGGAAGATCAGAAGCCTATCGTGGCTCTGAGCTCCATCATTTTTGGCCTTGAACCAGACAGAGTTGTACTGGGTGTGCTCCTGGATTCCTCCTTTAAGACTATCTACCCCTTCCCCCAGCTGCTGGGAGCATTGGCTGCTGAGAGCTCCTAGTTGAGTCCCTCTGGGGACTGTCCTCAGTCCTGTAAAGGACTGGTTGGCTAGATGAGGATGCAGGATGCAGAGATTCAGCTCCTTCTGCTCAACTTGGGACATCTGACAAGGACCAACCTAACTCCAGAGTTAGCTGTGGGACTTGTTTAGTTGCTAAGTCCTCTTTTGCGACCCCACGGACTGTAGCCCATCAGGCTCCTCTGTTCATGGGATTTCCCAGGCAAGGATGTTGCAGTGGGCGGCCATTCTCCAGGGGATCTTCCTGACCCAGAGATCGAACCCACATCTCCTGAATTGGCAGGGGGTTCTTTCCCACTGAGCCACCAGGGAAGCCCCAGCTGTGGGACTGCCAAGGCTTTATTTGTACCCGCATCTCAGTCCAAATTATCCATCTCCCCACACCTGCTTCCCCCACTCGCATTCAGAAATTATTTCACAGCACGCTCCCCAACAAACCTTCTGCACACAGTCTTCATCTCACAGTGAGTTTCTGGGAAACTGGACCCAAGGCAGCGGCAAAAAGCTCTGCCATTTCCTGCTTGGTGACTTATCTGCATGTTGTTTCTCGCGAAGAGATTATATTAGTATACCTGCATCACTGACATGACTTTTTATTTGTCAGATGGATTGTTCATCTTGAAATGCTGAACAGGGTCTCCGGCCACGGGCCCTTCTGCTGGCCTGGCTCACTCCCCGAGGCCTGGTCATTAGTCACCAGATGACAGGTGCTCGTTAGGAGATGGAAGCCGTGCAGCCAGTTGTAAGGGGATTTACATTTTTATTAAACTTCTTTGACTTCAGTTTGATTTTTTTTTTAATAGACTTGGTCTCATTTTTCCAAATTATGCACCTGTGCTCATGGCCGCCACCAGGCAGAATCCCATCCTTTATTCTCTAATCTGGAACCAAGTGGGACACATGGAGAGCCTGGATGGCCAGTGCCAGGAATTTCACAGTATCATATACCACTTGTTTTGTTGCAGAAAATGTTATCATTTCTAGGTACTACTGACTACAAATCTGGCCAGGAACTGAGTCATGTTTGATAATACTTATCCTCCAGGGTGCATACATATGAATTGGAAAAACTGTAAAATGCAGATTTCTGCATGTGAATCCTTAGCGATCCTGTTTCCATAGGTCTGGGGTCAGGATGAGACAGTTGGAATTTCCTCAAGAACCCCAAGGGCTTCCCTTATAGCTCAGTTGGTAAAGAATCTGCTTGCAATGCCGGTGACCCAGGTTTGATTCCTAGGTAGGGAAGATCCCCTGGAGAGGAGAATGGCCACACACTCCAGTGTTCTTGCCTGGAGAATTCCATGGACAGAGGAGCCTGGTGGCCGTCCATGGGGCCACAAGCGTTGGACAAGGTTGACTGACTAACATTTCATTTTTCAACTCTATAATGGTCAGTTTCTTAGCTGAAAAAATCCAGAAATCTGAAATTTCCTTACAAGGAAAGTTGTAAATTCCACAAAATGGTTCAATTATTAAACACTTGGCATTCCAGAGAATACCAACATTTCTTCCCTTTGACTTTGTTTCCTCTGAATTATGAAGGACTACAGATGCAACCCCTTAATTTACTGCACTATAAATTTGGAACATAGCACTTCATTGTGGAGATGGCATTCTTTGGTGCCAAGGGAATAGCCAACAGTTACAAGAAATATATGCCTCTAAATTAAGATAAAAGTGAATGGCTGAAGCAGAATTATCCATGAAACGTATCTTCTGGCAATCCTCTCAACTTCAGCTCACAATTGCGTTTCAGTATCTTATAGTTTGAAAACCCAGTCACCAGGATTGCGTGCTTCTGCCTCTCAGTAAAATGTGCTAGACATGAAGGATTCAGAACCACACCGGACAAAGCAGACTAACATTCAAAACTGTGACCGAAGGACCTGATGATCTTTAAATTTGTGGGCTTGAAGTTCACAGTAGGGAGTTTTCCATCTCATCATGCAAACCTTGCTTCTGAGAACAGACAAGCAAATCTTTCAACACCCTTTAGAATATTAATAATATTAACCTGAACTATTAAACAATGTGTGTCACTGGAAAGTGAGGTGGAAGAGATGAAATATCCTTCTACATTACTCTTTTAGGTTTGGGATTTTCTGAGGATTCAGTTCAGTTCTGTTCAGTCGCTCAGTTGTGTCCGACTCTTTGTGACCCCATGAATCGCAGCATGCCAGGCCTCCCTGTCCATCACCAACTCCCAAAGTTCACTCAGACTCACGTCCATCGAGTCTGTGATGCCATCCAGCCATCTCATCCTCTGTCGTCCCCTTTTCCTCCTGCCCCCAATCCCTCCCAGCATCAGAGTCTTTTCCAGTGAGTCAACTCTTCACATGAGGTGGCCAAAGTACTGGAGTTTCAGCTTTAGCATCATTCCTTCCAAAGAAATCCCAGGGCTGATCTCCTTCAGAATGGACTGGTTGGATCTCTTTGCAGTCCAAGAGACTCTCAAGAGTCTTCTTCAACACCACAGTTCAAAAGTATCAATTCTTCTGCGCTTAGCTTTCTTTATGGTCCAGCTCTCACATCCATACATGACCACTGGAAAAACCATAGCCTTGACTAGATGGACCTTAGTTGGCAAAGTAATGTCTCTGCTTTTGAATATGCTATCTAGGTTGGTCATAACTTTCCTTCCAAGGAGTAAGCGTCTTTTAATTTCATGGCTGCAATCACCATTTGCAGTGATTCTGGAGCCCCAAAAAATAAAGTCTGACACTGTTTCCACTGTTTCCCCATCTATTTCCCCTGAAGTGATGGGACCAGATGCCATGATCTTCTGAGGATTAGCACATGCTAAATTTCTCTAGTTGTGTCTGATTCCTTGTGACCCTGGAGACAGTATAGCCCACCAGATTCCTCTTCCCATGGAGATTCTCCAGGCAAGAATATTAGAGTGGGTTGCCATTTCCTACTCTAGGGGATCCTCCCAACCCAGGGATTGAACCCAAGTCTCTTATGTCTCCTGCACTGGCAGGGAGGTTCTTCAGTGGCTCAGACGGTAAAGAATCTGCCTGGAATTCAGAAGGCTCAGGTTCGATCCCTGGGTTGGGAAGATCCCCTGGAGAAGGGAATGACTATCCACTCCAGTATTCTTGCCTGGGGAAATCCATGGACAGATGAGCCCGGAGAGCTACAGTCCACAGGGTCACAAAGAGTCGCACAGGACTCAATGAGTAACACTAGGATAAGTACACAAACACAATTCAACACAACAACAATTTATGGAATCTAATCCATAACACAAGATGGGATTAAGCACAGACACTCCTAATCAACTGAGACACAACAGATAGCATTTTACATTCTGTAATGAAGATATGAGCATAGCACAGAGACAGGCATTGGTTTCTGCTAGAGCTGGGGCAAAGGGCCATGAGAACGTCTTCACTGAAGAGAAGACATTTGGATCGAGCCTGGGTCTCCTAAATGGCAGGCAGATTTTTTTTTACCATCTGAGGATCAGTGGCAGTGGCTGGTAAAAGATTAAATAGGAAAATATACGTAAAATAAAAGACTCAGAGCAAAAGTATAGAAATATGAATATACAATGCTGTGATCCAAAATGATTAAATGAGTTAAAGACATATCTTCAGAAATGGTAGGTGCTATCTGCAAAAATAAAGTGGACAGCGATTAGAAATTGTATCAATAATAAAGGGTCCCATCGCTCAGGGGATAGTCAATCTCGTAATCACTGAGAACCATTGGTGGCTTACTTGGCTGGGAATGATATGACCAGACCTCTTTCATCAATGGTAACATCAGCTTCACGCAAAGAACAGTTTGGAGTGGGGAGGAGAGAAGAACGGATACTGTTAAGAAGGCACTGTCAGGACGTGGAAGCAACCTAAATGCCAACTGACAGATGAATGGATAAAGAAGATGTGGTCCATGTATCAATGGAATACTGCTCAGCCATGGAAAGGAATGAGGCTCAGTCATTTGCAGACATGGATGGACCTAAATACTGTGATACAGAGTGAAGTAAATTGGAAAGAGAAAAATAAATGTCAAATATTAATGTTTGTATGTGGAACATAGAAAAATGGTACAGATGAACCTACTTGCAGTGCAGGAATACAGAAGCAGACCTAGAGAGCAGATATGTGGACACGAGGCAGGGGGCCAGGTGGGGGGTGGGCTAACTGGGAAGGTGGGATGGACATATGTACTCCACCACGTATAAAGTGGACAGCTAGTGGGAAGCTGCTGTGTACCACAGGGAACCCAGCTTGGTGTTCCGTGGTGACCTAGATGAGCTGGACTGGGGATGCTGGTGGGAGGAAGACCCATAGAGGGAGGGGATATGTGTATACATATAGCAGATTCACTTCACTGTACCGCAGAAACTAATATAACATTGTAAAGCAACTATATCCTTTTTTTTTTTTTTTAAGAAACCACTGACAGGTAAATGTTGATGAAGTCTGTCAGTTGATCAATGCAGACAAATTAAGTGGGGGAATAAGACAGACACATTTCTGATGCAGAATCAACATAATTTAGAAATCAATTAGAAGTCTATTAACAGAAACCAAAACTGTATAGCTTTTTAAAATTCATTCTTCCCTTTATTTTTTCATTTAGCATCGCTGGTTTATTTTAATCTTCTTAACAATTGAAACCTTCAGATCTTGTTTCACAAAGTTCTGTGAAGTCAGATCTCCTACACCCAGTATGTGCAAAATTGATTTAACTCAAATATAGAATTTTATATATAATTTCTTTTCAAGTTTATTTTGATGGCTTTTATTGCTTTATCTAGGTTGTCAATATCAGTTTTAATCTGGATCTATCATGTACTGTTATTGGAGAAAATTTTTATTTTTATTGTTATATGATGCTGGTTAAATGTACAACAGTTGTATTTATACAGTCTTCTAAATGGTTCCTTTAGGGTCAACATAGAGCCAATGATCAATATTCTCTGTATGTTATGTTACACATTTTTAATTTTAATGAACACCAACTATAGAATCATAAGAAAAATCTATGGAACATCATACAGGCCAGGTCTTTGCTGAAGAATAGTTCTATAACCAATTTTCTGACAAAGGACTATATACATTTGCAAATTAACATCAGAAGGCTAGAATCAGGCATTCTCTTCTTAGACTGCTGCTGTGAAGCAAATATTTACCAACTGGTACCTCACTTCCTTTATTTTTGGGGGTTCCAAAATCACTGCACATGGTGACTTCAGCCATGAAATTAAAAGACACTTGATCCTTGGAAGAAAAGTCATGACCCACCTAGACAGCATACTAAAAAGCAGAGACATTACTTTGCCAACAAAGGTCCATCTAGTCAAAGCTATAGTTTTTGCAGTAGTCATGTATGGATGTGAGAGTTGGACTATAAAGAAAGCTGAGTACTGAAGAATTGATGCTTTTGAACTGTGGTGTTGGAGAAGATTCTTGAGAGTCCTTTGGACAGCAAGGAGATCAAGTCATTATAGTCTTAATTTCTAATATCAAGATTTTAAAACTCTCTCCAAAGATACTGAGCACAAGACTGTTTTTTTTTTTTTTTTTTGTATGTGGCATTGGAGTTCTTTCACTCTAAGTAAGGTAAGTATTTTCTGGTTATTTCTTCAAGAGAGGATGACGGATCTACACTGATCAATCTGTAAGTCAATGACTAGAACCTGTTGTGAAGAGGCCTGTGCATCTCCATACATCCCAGAGTTTTATCTATGACTCTTATAATACCAACCTCGCGCCCAGGAATTTCTGGAGTAGTATTTATTGAACTACTCAGTTTAGTAATAATAAAGATTTATAAAAATGTATTATGTGCCAGGGACTATGCTGGGTAGTTTCGATTTTATCTCATAGTTTCTATGAAGAAATCCTGTTACTCAAATTTTATAGATGAGGAAACTAATACTTTAAAAAGCTAAATAATTTGTCCAAGATCACTGAGCAAAGGATTCAGAGAAAAATCTCACTTCAGAGGCAACACCTAAGTCATGACTCCATCCTGTTGCTTTGTCAGATATGATGAGGCAGACAAGGGAGCCCTACTGTTAAGTAGAAAAAGAGATTGTCTTACCAGCCGAGGGATCAAACCCATGAGGGATAGACCTGCACTATCCTCAAATAAAATTCTCCAAAAAGCAAACAAACAACAACAACAAAACCCAGCATCTGGCATTTCAGATCACTAAAAGAGCTCATCTCTATTTGCCTAACTTTAAAGGAGAAAAAGAATCAAATTCTGTGATTTCATGTCACCCCTAATTAGGTTGCATATAGTATTTAAAACCCTTGCCAGAGGGAGTACAATTGGTGGGGACTCCGCAATGCACAGCCCTAATTTAATTTAATACCAGGAACGACTTCCTAGCGATCACTAAAACCCACTTTTCTCATAAGACTTTAATAGTCCAACTATCTACAAA
The DNA here is from genome assembly GCA_006410635.1 of Cephalophus harveyi. Lineage (NCBI taxonomy): Eukaryota > Metazoa > Chordata > Mammalia > Artiodactyla > Bovidae > Cephalophus > Cephalophus harveyi. Next base: position 22,045 of record SJYT01062119.1, read on the forward strand.
AAGTAAAATTAATTGACAAAGAGGATGTTCTTCATTTAAAGTGTTCTCTTCAAGAACACATCTGCCCACTCCCATTACCCCCTCCTTGTTAATTCCCTCTGCATTTCCTTTAATACAGAATTTTATAGATCTGTTTCAAACTCAGAACTAAGAAGATTTTCAGGTATTGAATTCATACTAAGGAAATCTATCTTGTGATTCTAATCCTCAGTCTTGCTTACTTCCCATTTCCCATATTTTCTGCCGCTAAGAGAAAAGGAACAGCAAGCTTCTAACTCTTGTGTCCAAGTTGATTTTGTGTGTATATTGAAAGGAGAAAAAAAAAAATCTGAGTTACCCAAATAAGGGTTAGAAGTAGAATTCTGAAAAATGGTAGATGACTTTACATTTTCTGTCTGACTCTTAAAGGAGCTTGCTCAAATATTCAAAAACTGGGTTGATTATTTGAAATCAGACTTTAATCAAGGTTACATGTGGAGGTAAAAGAGAAGAGGCAAAGATATATTCCCATCACAAGCTGTGAAAGAAATGCCCCATAACCCGAGTCAGGTACTCTTAGTATACTTTTAAAGAACATCTATCATAATACTTATTACACTGGTAAGTATTTATACAAATACCCATCACACCAACACCAACACACACACACACACACACACACACACACACAGGCATAGAATCCTTGAGTAGAGAGCCTTATCTCACTTTTCTTTCCAGCTCCAGCACTCAGCACGGTGGCTGGCTCCTAGGAGGAGCTCAGAAATTCGCTGAATAGACTGGCTGCTTTGAAACCGCAACAATTTTTGCTGCTGCTATTTAATCACATGATACACATGTATGTTTCAAGAATACCAAGTTAGGTTTGCTTTACCTGTTTGTTTCCCCTCTAAGGAGACTGAGACAGAGTGGGCAGAGTGAAACTTCAAACACAAATTTCTGGAAACTTCCCTGGTGGTCCAGTAGTTGATTCTGTGCCGGGGGTCCTGGATTCAACCCCTGGTCAGGGAACTAGACTCCATACATGAAACTAAGAGCTCAAATGCCACAACTAAAGATTCCATGTGACTCAACTAAGATCTGGCACAGTCAAATAAAGACATGCTTTTTTTAATCTTAAAAAAAAAACTGCCAATGAGGTTCATCTTATATAAAGGACAAACCGCCTGAGAAAAGTTTTTTTTTTTTTTTTAAATCCTAGTGAACTATTTTGATATTTCCCTTTGAAACATTCCACTGGCTGGCTGGAGTTTCTGCTTTTCATCTAGTATCCTGGAGATCCTTACAGATTTTCACAGTTTTCGGAGACTTTTCTCAGCCCTTCCGGTTGCTTTGGCAAAGGCTGTTTGCATTTCCGCTCCAGTCACAGGAAATACATCTCTTAAAAAGCAGGTCAATGGGATTGCCAGTGTCTGCCTCTATATGACATAATTCCTAGTTCTTGCCATTTTTGTCAAATCGTTTATGGAAGGGGAAAATTAATCAAATGAAAGCAGAAGACGCCAAACTGCACAATTCACAATCAATTAAAATGTTCCATGTCACCTTAAACATTGTGGGGGAAATTCAAAAGAACAGAAACAGAAGCAGGCAAAAGAATAAACCATCTAGAGAAGAATCCTTACTATCAGCTGATGATTCGAACCAAACAACACAATATAGCACTTCTCCAGGTAGGAAAGTTACTCCAATATCTTATCCATATCTTGCCTTTTATCTCTTTGGCCTCCAGCAACTCCAAACAGCAGCAAACTCCCCACCCCGACAGCCACAATCCTATCCTCAACCCCGACATATTAGTCACTCAGATTCCTTTGGAAATTTATTAACAGTGACATTTGGAAAGCACAAAGCCATTTCTACTCAATTAAATAAACACACTATGTTAACCTTCAGTACAAGAAGTGGCCGTTCATTTTTATCGGTGGCTGTAAACAGACTCTGAGCTTCACGAAGCCAAGATCAATAGAGCGCTGGCAAACAATAATAATCTCATGCACACTCTATCGACAGCTGCTCAGAAAATACAGTTTGATTCTGCTGGGCCCGATGATTGGGCCCTTGGCCAGCCTCTTGCCTTTCTCTGAGTGAATGTCAAAGTGTCAAGAAAAGGCTTCTGTGGGAGTGAATTCTATTGCAGCTTCCTGAGGAACCGAATCGGCCAAGCTCTGCTATCCGGCCATGCAGGCCAGTGGAAGGGACGCCAAATCTCCAGTGAGAGGGCTGCTAGACCCGTGACGGTGGACCATATGGCTGTGCGGATGTCACGGGGGCTTGTCATCGCTACTGTCAACTGTGTCTACTGCAATCACCGTGCTCATTTTAGTGATGGAAAGGGAAAAAGGATGCATATACAACAGACGATGGTTATTTCTGTCTCTCCTGCCAGGCAGAGATGGGATTCCACACTGGAAAGAGCTGGTATTCGATACAGATTGCCCCTCCATAACTGCTCTTCATCTAATCTTCCCATGTGAGTCTGTTCTTTTCTATCCTTCCCTCCCTCTCCCCTAACCCTTTACTCACCTTTCTGCCTCATCTTTTTGTTCTTCCTCCACAGAGCACAGAAATTACTGCAAAGACACATGCAGTCTAGCAATGCTGAAAGGGCTCGAGAGTTTGAATAGAGACAGCAGTGGTCCCCAGTCTTTTTGGCACCAGGGACTAGTTTCAGGGAAGACGATTTTTCCATGAATTGGGAGGCATGATGATTTTGGGATGACTCAAGTACATTACATTTATTGTGCAGTTTATTTCTATTATTATTACACTGTGGTACACGATGAAAAAAATTATACAGCTCACCACAATGTACAATCAGTGGGAACCCGAGCTTGTTTTCCTGAGCTCAGGTGGTAATTTGAGCAATTGTGAGTGACTTTAAATACACATGAAGCGTTGCTTGCTCACCCACCGGTCACCTCCCGCTGTGTGATCTGATTCCTAATAGGCCATAGACTGGTTCCAGCCCATGACTGGGGTGTGATGGATCCCTGGTCTAGAGACAGCCTTGCCTCTAACTTGCCATGTGACCCTAGACTTTCATGTGCCTATCTGAGAGCCTACATATTCTGATCTATAAAATGGATTGAGGCGTGGTCCGTATGATCTCAAAATCTTCTTTCTGTTTGAAAATTAAATTGGAGTGTAGGTACAGAAGACCTGGATTTGTGTCATAGCTCATCTGTTTACTAGTTGGATGGTTTTCTATTTACTTTTCTGATCTCTAGTCTCATTTGTAAAAAGTGAGGATAATAATCTCCAGTTCATAGAATTATTAAGACAGTTAAAAGAGGTAATGTAAAAGGACTAAACCTCTTTAGAAAGAAGAGTTGATTCTTATGATGAATCTAAGACTGACAGAAAGATATGCATGGAAGAGATTATCAACATAGACACACCCCAGGCAATCACTGCAGGGCTCTGACTCAGAAACTGGAAATTTCCCAAGAACCTAACCTGTCTTCTAATAGCTAAAATATACACAAATAAGAGGTTTGAGGTCACTTGTAAAATAAAATATTTCAAACTAGTTTTATTGAATAATTTTCATATACCAGGCACTGAGCCAGCACTTTGTATAATTTAGTTTTCTGAATGCTCTCAGCAACCATAAAAAGTAGGGTAAAAATTTGGTTCTACTTTACAGAAATCAATCATAGAGAGGTTTTAAAAAATCCCCAAATTCCAGCAACTTAGACTCGTACCCAAGTCAATGTGATAAGTGTCTGTGAGCTTAACCATTAAGCTATGTGGCCTCCATCATTTACAGTCTCATATAAGACTTGGGATGTTTTAAAAACCATATTGCATTTTCCCATGAAAGCTGTATCCTTATAAATAAACAACAGTTTGTCACTTTCTAGCAATCAGTCATTCAGCTCTTAAAGCTTAATTATTCCCATGATTATATTCATCAAGAAACAAATTTTAAAAAGAAAAATAATCTAAAGCCAGGGACTTTGCTTCTGACAGTTGCCTATATGCCTCTTTTCAAAAATAAATTGCCACCTAAGTAATCACAAAAATAATGGGGGATTTGTATTTTGGAATACCCATTTGTTTGGCTCAGATGGTAAAGCGTCTGCCTGCAATGCAGGAGACCCGGGTTCGATTCCTGGGTCAGGAAGATCCCCTGGAGAATGAAATGGCAATCCACTCCAGCACTCTTGCTTGGAAAATCCCATGGACGGAGGAGCCTGATAGGCTACAGTCCATGGGGTCGCAAAGAGTCGGACACGACTGAGCGACTTCACTTTCATTTGTTGACAGAGATGCTGCAAGAATAATCTGGACCATGAATTCAAGATGTTACCTAAGGCTCTGAGAATGTGATAAGAACTTAGTGATTAAAGTCTTAGCTCAAGAATTAGAGAAACTTAGGTTCAATTTTCAATTTTCCTTTTAATAGTTTTGGACCTTATATAAATTATATAAAACTCTATGAGGGATAAAATAATAGACCAATATTTCAGAATATTAAAATGAGCTTTCAATAAAAATATATATGAAGTATTAGCTTCCTTAGCACAATGTCTGGCACATAATAGATGCTTCATAAATTCTATCCATTATTTTTATTATCTTTATATATTATTTTTGCCCTGCTTATTTAATTTATATGCAGAGTACATTATGTGAAATGCTGGACTGGAAGAAGCACAAGCTGAAATCAAGATTTTTGGGAGAAATATCAATAACCTCAGATATGCAGAAGACAGCACCCCTATGGCAGAAAGCAAAAAGAACTAAAGAGCTTCTTGGTGAAAGAGAAAGACGAGAGTGAAAACTTGGCTTAAAACTCTCAACATTCAGAAAACTAAGATCATGGCATCTGGTCCCATCACTTCATGGCAAATAGATGGGAAACAGTGGAAACAGTGACAGACTTTATTTTCTTGGGCTCCAAAATCACTGTAGATGGTGACTGCAGCCATGAAATTAAAAGACGCTTGCTCCATGGAAGAAAAGTTATGACCAACTTAGCATATTAAAAGGTAACAAAAGCCAACAAAAGTCTGTCTAGTCAAAGCTATGGTTTTTCCAGTGGTCATGTATGGATGTGAGAGTTGGACTATAAAGAAAGCTGAGCGCTGAAGAATTGATGCTTTTGAACTGTAGTGTTGGAGAAGACTCTTGAGTGTCCCTTGGACTGCAAGGAGATCTAACCAGCCAATCCTAAAGGAAATCAGTCCTGAATATTCATTGGAAGGACTGATGCTGAGGCTGAAACTCCAATACTTTGGCCACCTGATCCGAAGAACTGACTCATTTGAAAAAGACTCTGATGCTGGGAAAGATTGAAGGAGGGAGGAGAAGGGGATGGCAGAGGATGAGATGGTTGGATGGCATCACCAACTCAATGGCCATGGATTTGAGTAATCTCAGGGAGTTGGTGATGGACAGGAATGCATGGACAGGAATGCCTGGCATCCTGCAGTCCACGGGGTCACAAAAAGCTGGACACGACTGAGCGACTGAACTGAACTAATGTATTATTTTACTTTTCTTTCTTCTTTCTCTAATCCTTATAGCCTATTAATATATAGATTAGAAAGAGAGTCATAAAGATGTATCCACTTGAAAGTGTTAGTCACTCAGTCATGTCTGACTGCTTGCGACCCAGTGGACTATAGCCCACTAGGCTCCTCTGTCCATGGAATTCTCCAGACAAAAGTACTGGAGTGGGTGGCCATTCCCTTCTCCATGGGATCTTCCCAACCCAGAGATCAAACGTTGCTCTCCTGCACTGCAAGCAGATTCTTTACCATCTGAGCCACCAGGGAAGCCTTATATCCACCTATAAGTAGTCTTTAAGCCATGACTTTGAGGTATTAATATCTGTTTTAATGAGCATTTTCTTTAGTTTGAATATAAATTAATGTGCATTATTTAGTGATCTATCATAACCCCATATGATCATCTCCGTATGTGTGGGAGTGTGTTTAAATATTAATAAGTATTAAGAGTTTTTCTGTTTCTTTGAGCATGTGGATAATTCCAATTGAGTTTTTTAATAACATAACTTTCACTGTAATGAATTCATCTTCCTTGTACAGATATAACAATTTTGAGAGGAGCCCAATTGTGACTCAGTAGAATGAACCATTAAAACAAGTTGTTACCTATAGCCTTCCCTTCAGAAGTCAAGCAATGAACAGATTTTTTTGGATTAAGCTTTAGCTAGCTTCATTCCAACTTTAATTACATTGAAAGAAGATGTTTCAGAGCCAGCAGGAAGGTGATTTGTTTGTGTCTTCTCTGAGCAAGTATTCCGCCCACCCAGAGTATTGGTCTGTCTACACCATGATTACCACTCACTAACCACCTCCCATGAATGCAATTTATTGTGAGATGCAGTCTACCAGAAAAGCAGTTGTGCTCAACAGGCATGATCATAAGGCAATGAAAACAGCTATTCCTACCCTGTTATTCACTACACAAGGATTTGAGATGGAAAAGTGGATAGAGTTTCTAATGCAATCCCCCTTTCAGTTCAGTTCAGTCACTCAGTCGTGTCCGACTCTTTGCGACCCCATGAATCGCAGCACGCCAGGCCTCCCTGTCCATCACCAACTCCCGGAGTTCACTCAGACTCACGTCCATCGAGTCCGTGATGCCATCCAGCCATCTCATCCTCGGTCGTCCCCTTCTCCTCCTGCCCCCAATCCTTCCCAGCATCAGAGTCTTTTCCAATGAGTCAACTCTTTGCATGAGGTGGCCAAAGTACTGGAGTTTCAGCTTTAGCATCATGCCTTCCAAAGAAATCCCAGGGCTGTTCACAATTAGTAACTTAACCATTCTAGGAGTGGCCCTAGGCATTACTAATCTTCTCATTATTTGAAATTTTCCTTTTTGGGGATGCAGTCTCATTAAGGGATTGTTAATTAGTCCCAAGTATCATGATGGCAAAGCAGCGCTCACAGGTACTCCCAATAGATTGGGATAAAGATGGTGAGTGCGATGGGAAACAAAAAAAGGGGCACATAATGGGCTTTCCAGAAAGCTCAGTTGTAAAGATTAGACCTGCTGACACAGCAGATACAGGAGACGCAGGTTTGAACCCTGGGTCAGAAAGATCTGCTGGGGAAGGAAATGGCAACCCACTCCAGTATCTTTCCTGGAAAATCTCATGGACAGAGGAGCCTGGTGGGCTACAGTTCACAGAGAGTCAGACACAACTGAGTGTGACGAGCACACAAGAATCAGAGAAGAACCAGATGTCAAAAAGGAAAGAAAAGAGACTATTTTTACTTCTATGGCAAATTCCTTACACACTATTTCACCAAGTCCCATCTCCCAGCCTAAGATAGGCTGTTTGCTGCACACCATAGCAGAGCGTTACATTGGATGATGGGCATCTTATCCCTGGTTATGACCAAGAAGCCACACCACAGGTCTTCAAGGAAGCCAAGATAATTTAGTGTTCTTTAAAGAGTTAGAATTAACTGACAGAAGGAACTCACGTGAAGGTCCTTTTCCATGCCATCCTGTTTGCAAAAGGAAAGCTAAAACACTTTTTAAGAATTAGAATATGTAACTGAAATATTGTAACCTTGTCTTAGTCCTTTTGGGGATTCCACAACAAAAAAATAGCATACTTGGGACTTCCCTGGTATTTCAGGGGTTAGGAATCCACCTGCCAATGCGGGGAACATGGATTTGATTCCTCATCCAGGAAGACCCCACATGCTGTGGAGCAACTAACCCTGGCTGTGCCGCAACTACTGAACTGTTGTTGCCCTAGAGCCTGTGCTCTGCAACAAGAGAAGCCACCACCACGAGAAGCCTAATCACTGCAATGAAGTGTAGCCCACACTCTCCACAGCTAGAGAAAGCCCACGTGCAGCAACAAAGACCCAGCACAGCCGTAAATCAACTAATTAGCTAATGTTTAAAAATACCATATACTAGGTGGCTTCAGCAACAAACTTAACTTTCACAGATCTGAAGGAAAGTACAAGATCAAGACACCAACAGATTTAGTGTCCATAAGAGTTGGTTTCCTGGGTCATAGATGGCCATCTTCTAGCTGTGTCCTGACATGGCAGAAGGTGGGAAGGAGCTCTCTTTTATAAGGGCACTAATCCCATTCATGAGGGTTCCACCCTCATGATCTAATGACCTCTCAAAGGCTCCAATATCTAATGCTATCACCTTAGGGGTCAGATTTCAACATATGAGTTTTGAGCAGACACAAACATTCAGTCTGTAAAACAGTTTACACTCAATCTAGAAAGTCATCCCTCTGGCTTTCTTATTCAGGTTTGGATCACTTTCTCTAATTTTAACGTTTAATCTTTTGAACCAAAATCTCCTCTGAGAATTTGTTAATCTATTCCCACCATAAAGGAGATCCTTATTTGGTTCTAAAGCACTGATTTGAATGAGGAATCTCCCTCAATCCCCTTTAAATTATCTTTAGCCTTCTAACTCTTAAAAAGAGGTTTTTTAAAAGACAGATGAAACGAAAAGCAAGTCAAGATAGTGACCATAAAAATGCTATCACTAATCAAATTAAGAGAAGCAGATGGAATGGTTTATTTAATTTTTGCCACACCGTGCAGTATATAGAATCTTAGTTCCCTGACCAGGGATGGAACCCGTGACCCCTGAGGTGGAAGCTCAGATTCTTAACCACTGAGCTGCCAGGAAAGTCCTTGGATTGTCTCTATTAAAACATCATGAAAACTGCAAACTTTCTGCATATATAACTGTAACAACAATAGCAAGATCAACATAGAGAGGCATATTAGGTCTACATGGTGAAGTCTGATGACAAAACAGTAATATCTAGGAAACTTATTACTAACACAGAGCTGTTCTAGAAACTTAGCTGAATATGATGACTATCCTTCTCATTCATTCAAGCCATCTAAACTCACACAGAAGGTAAACTCTATTTTAAAACAATAGACCCAAAGATAACATTTTGCTCTTTAATGCTTTGGAAGATTTAGAGAAATTAAAGGTGAGAGGGGCCAGTTAAGCCTTGTATGCCATACTGTACCTGCCTCATCCTCATAATATGAAAGTACTATAAGCACAACATAGCCTCAGGAGGTTTTGTTAGGCAATTTTAAAATCTAATATGAAAAGCTAACAGATGTCTCCTAATATGGAGGTAGGCCTGCCTTTTAAGCCTACAGAAATAGAACTAGATCCTAGAGGCCTCTGCTCACTTCAGCTCCTTCGACCTTAGGAATCACTAGTGCCCCATATTCTCAGAAACAATTTGGGTCCTGTGCACGCTGCCAGGGCTGTTTGCCATCTGGCATCTTCATGGTGGAAATAAGTATAATTATAAAAATCCAAGAAATATGAAACTTTTAAGCCTAAGTGAAATACAGATAGTTTGGTCAACCTGCCACACTTTATAGATGTGAAAGCTGAGGTCCAGAGTAGAAAGTTTGCCATCAATGACATGCATAGCAGAATTCCAAATTTGTAGACCAAAGATATTCCCACTGCAATACATTAAAAGCATTTAATGCAGTAAGACCTAAAAGGTGAGCTGGTCTGAGATGAATTGAGGCATATGCTTTTAGCACCTGAACTGAGAGTAAAATTACTCAGTTCATACTAAAATCATTTAAAAATATCATGTGTGCATCCTTTCCAAAACAGTATAATTTATGATTTCCCTAAAGACTTGAAAAATCTCACTGCATATGAAAGTGTAAGAAAAGCCTAAAGCCTACAAGAGTTAAGAGCATGGAGACTGCAGTGATTGGTTTTTATTTTCTTCTGTGTAGATGTTCTGATCCCAGCACAGAGTAGGTACTCAGTTAATATTTGCTCAATGAACTAATATTTCCTTTCTCTTCTACAGTCTCACTAGTTTCTCTCTCTCTCTCTTTTTTGCTGATTCTAGTCAACTACCAACCCCTAATTCAAATCTATTCTGTTTTGCCTAGAACAAGACAATGAGACGTTCATTCTTTTATTAGCAAGTGTAAGGTAGAAGTAAATAAGTTCTCAAGGATATCTTGAGCTTTTTGTGTTGAGATCAACCCATGACAATCTGTGCTTACATTTCGCATCATCTTTTGCTACTGTCTTTTTCTTTTAACGCATTTTTATTGGAGTATAGTTGCTTTGTGATGCTGTGTTAATTTTCAGTGTACAGCAAAATGGATTAGCCATACATACACGTATCCCCTCTCCCTTTTGGCTTTCCTTCCCATTCAAGTCACCACGGGGCATTAAGTAGAGTTCCCTGTGTGGTACACTTGGGAGATTGGGATCGACCCATATACACTACTGATACTGTATATGAAACATAATTAATAAGAACATATTGTATAGCTCCTGTGTCTTTTTTGCTTGCATTTTGGTAAAATACAGACACCTAATGAGGCCTGCAGAGGCCACAGAGTCAAATCTTGCATCCAGTGTGGCAACGCCCTTTCCAATCTTCAAGGGATGTGCAATCACTTGGCCCTTCTCCATGTGTTTTTCTTCCTAGAGCAGTGAAGAGAATGAATGCAAGAGTTGGGCAGCCTGGGCCCTAAGCTCAGCTCTGCCAAATCTAAATTACATTTTCTTGGAAATTTATTGAAATTCTGTGCTTCAGCTTCTTCATCTGTAAAATGGGAAGGATAATAATTTTACCTACTCACATAGATATTATGAGGATAAAAAAAGAGCATAGAATCCTTAAAACAGTAACTGGAACACCTTAAGAGCTATTTTAGTCTCAATTACTCCTATTACTACAACTGCTTTCCCTCATAATAGAGAGCTTGCTCCCTCCTCAAGAAGTTTATTCTAATGATTAAGACACTCCCAAATGGAAACTCATTTCTGTTATGGAGACCAAACAGAGCTTTCCATAACTCCTGTCTGTTGGTCCATAACTCCTATCTGTTGGTCCTGGTGCTGCCTTTTACTATTAGGTTGATTAACAAGAGCCTCTTTTCTACGTAACATTATTCAAATGGTTGATGACAACCATCATCGCCCTACTTAAGCTTTTCTTTTACAGGCAGAGTATTTCTCCAACTTTCTTTAATTCCTTTTCTTTCTTTCTTTCTTTTTTTTTGACTGCCACCATTTTCACCATTCTTTCCTGTGAATAATAATAGCTCCCAGTTACGAGCCAGGCACTGTACTAAACCCTTTACTTGCATGATGCAACTTAATCCTTAGCTCACATCAAGTGGAAGGCCTCCATGCCCATTTATCACTGAGGTCACAGACTCCTTCAAGCACTCCCAGTGGGAGAGCCAGGATTTGATACCCAGCATAGTGTGCCACCATGGACATGCCTAATTTGTCAACATTCTCTTAAAATGTGGCATTAGAAGGCACACAGGACATAAGCAACTTTAAAAGAATTTTTCTAGGATTTTACATTGTTAACACATAGTCATCTATTTGAATGAGGTCACTTTCACTCAGAATTAAGGCAATGACATTTTTAAGTTCTAAGGTCAGGATTTTATGTAATCCTTCTATAATTTGTACATTTGACTTTAAGATCATTCTCCCTTCTTGTTGAGATTCTTTTGAATCTTAAGTCTGTTATTGACCAAATGAGCTATTGTACCAGCTCTTTACCCTGACCGTGTATCTTCAAGAGAATTATTAATGGAGAGGGGCAAAGACCCAAGACACACAACTAAAGACTCTTTTCCAAGATATTAATAAAGATTTCAGACTGTCTTATACTGTACTGGTACTTCAAATATATTCATTTAATCCTTACAAATTAATCCTGTGCATTCTTTTTATGATTTTTAAAAATTTTTATTTTTTGGTCACACCATGCAGCATGCAGAATCTTAGTTTCCAAACCAAGAATTGACCCCATGTGCCCTGCAGTGGAAGTTCTGAGTCTTAACAGCTGGACCAGCAGGGAAATCCCAACCCTGTGTATTCTTATATCTACTTTACAGATAACACAGTAGCCCAGAAAGCTAAATACCTTACCCACAGAATGGGTAGACTAGAATTTTAATCTGAGTGTATTCATCTTCAAAGCTTTCCACAATGCCATTCTATCCCACAGTATATAAAGGCAAAGAAATCAGATTTCTACTGTTCCCACCCTACTGGTGACAGTCTCCTGAAATACTTTACACTTCCCTCTTCTTCCTATCCACAGTTCATACCTGTGGACTGAGAGGCCTACCTGCCCGGAGGCAGCGTGAAATAGGCCAGGGATGAATCTTCAGCAATTGATCTCACAGTGGCAGATCCTGGGTCACTTGACCTCAGTTTGATGTCACATGCTATTTACCCTCTTAACTTTGCAGGTCAAGAAGCAACAGTTAAAACTGGACATGGGACAATACACTAGCTCCAAACTGGGAAAGGAGTACGTTAAGGCTGTATATTGTCACCCTGCTTATTTAACTTATATGCAGGGTACATCATGAGAAACGCTGGGCTGGATGAAGTACAAGCTAGAATCAAGATTGCCGGGAGAAACATCAATAACCTCAGATACGCAGATGACACCTTATGGCCAGAAAGCAAAGAAGAACTAAAGAGCCTCTTGATGAAAGTGAAAAAGTTGGCTTAAAACTCAACATTCAAAAAACTAAGACGATGGCATCTGGTCCCATCACTTCATGGCAAATAGATGGGGAAACAGTGACAGACTTTATTTTCCTGGGCTCCAAAATCACTGCAGATGGTGACTGCAGCCATGAAATTTAATAGATGCTTGCTCCTTGGAAGAAAAGTTATGACCAACTTAGACAGCATATTAAAAAGCAGAGACATTACTTCGTTGACAAAGGTCCAGCTAGTCAAAGCTATGGTTTTTTCAGTAGTCATGTATGGATGTGAGAGCTGGACTATAAAGAAAGCTGAGCACTGAAGAACTGATGCTTTTGAAGTGGGTGTTGGAGAAGACTCTTGAGAGTCCCTTGGACTGCAAGGAGATCCAACCAGCCAATCCTAAAGGAAATCAGTCCTGAATATTCATTGGAAGGACTGATGCTGAGCTGAAACTCCAATACTTTGACCACTTGATGCGAAGAACTGACTCACTGGAAAAGACCCTGACGCTGGGAAAGATTGAAAGTGGGAGGAGAAGGGGATGACAGAGGATGAGATGGTTGGATGGCATCACTGACTCGATGGCCATGAGTTTGAGCAAGCTCTGGGAGTTGGTGATGGAAGGGAGGCCTGGTGTTTTGCAGTCCATGGAGCTGCAGAGTCGGACACAACTGAGTGACTGAACTGCACTTTGGACTCTGCATTTACAAGGACTTGCAGTTCAGTCTTGAGCGTGGTTGGCCATTTTGTTTCTACTCTCCCCAGGGTACTTTGGTAATGGCTGTTGAACTATTGTCTTAAGAACACAGGCTTCTGATTGCATTTTCAGAAGAGCTAGTTTCTGTTAGCTCATTCTCATTGACCTCAATGCTCAAGGGCAGGTTTTGGTGCAGACATTTCACCAACTAAATCAGCTGGAGATAAATCTCAGTTGACATGACGTTTTATCAGACTAGTGTCCGCATCAATTCCAGCTCTATTCTCTTATCTAAGGAGTACTTCCTTTGGTGAGTGTGGATGGTTATTTATTGCTCATAGTTTTAGCCCCTCAAATTACTTAACCCTTCACAAGAATAAAACCACCTCTGATGGTTGTTTAACAGCTGCCTCATACAGCAAGCCAACACGTCCAGGTCAAACTGTTTCTGCTGTTGCATACCTAATCTAAAATTACAAAGAACACTCAAGGAATGTGAAAGGTAATTGTAGACCTATAAATTGGTCTGGAATGGCTGGAAATGCTGAGGTCAGCGCTTCTCTACTGTAAGACAGTGCTAGACAGTCTAACAATAACAGCCAGTATATTGGTTGTACATCCCGGGATATTATTGCATTGGATGCATACGTCAGAGATGCACAAATATAAACTAAATGAAGGTTTTGAGGGTTTCTTTTAAGTCTTGGTTTAGCTCATGGTTTACCTCTTTTTATTAGTAAAAGTGTTATGAACATGTTTTGTTTAGATTCTTCTTCTTTCCCTGCCCTACTTCTTCCTTTCCTTCATTTACCTTCTCAAATGGCAACCCACTTCAGTACTCTTGCCTGGAAAATCTCATGGATAGGGGAGCCTGGTGGACTATAGTCCATGGGGTCACAAAGAGTCAGACATGACTGAGCAACTAACACACACACCTCTATTAGACATCCTGAATCTACTTGTATTAGTACAATCTCTACGCTGATAGAAACTAGAAATAAGCTCACACACAGAAATGGGGTTGCCAATCAAAAAATCCTACATATCTCTTCAGAGAACCCAAAGCCTACATTTTCAAGTTTTGGGATTCAATTTTTTAATCCCTACTGCATGAAACAAGGAAGATGTGATGGCAAAATAAGATACTGTACTTCTCTGTTTTGAGATGTCTTTTTTACCTTCATTCAAGTTATGCAGGCTTCATTAATGAAAATTAAGAGTAAAAGCACAGTTAACGAAAGCAATAATATCTTAGCAGTGTCCTGCCCTAGGACATCATCGTTGGGAGAGAATCCCACACTGGATTGGCTCCAGTGGAAAATAAATGAAGCCGTAAAGCAGAAAGATTCCGAGGCAGCTACAGCAAGAATAGTGGAGCAGGGACAACAGGAGCAACAATGGTGCTTTGAGTCCAGTGCTAAATGTTGGGCTGGCCAAAAACCTTGTGCAGGTTTTTTTCTAAGATTTTATGGAAAAACCCAAACAAACTTTTTGGCCAACTCAATGCTCCAGGGTTTTAATGAGCCTTTCAGCTCTGCCACAATCAAGAAGTCACTGAAGAAAGGAGAGAACATCTCTTGAGAAGACAATGAAGCAAATAACATAGAGAGACATGTGTCAGATTAATAAATGTCTAGATCTATAATAAAACAGCAGTAATTATTTATTCTATTTAAGATAACTACTGATAATCGAGTCCTTCTCATGTGCTAAGATCAGGCTAAGGGCTTTCCTTGAATAACCTACCTATTCCTTGGCTTGTGAACTAGGTAATGATCATCCCCATTATATACATAAGGACGCCAAGATACAGAGATGCTAAGAAACTTATCCCAGGAGACGCATCTAGTAAATGGAACTGCCAAAAGTAGATCCTAGACTTTTCTCCCTCCAAGGCCACATGTGTGAGTTCCCCTCATCCTGCCTCCCACTGCAGAATGAGCTCAAAATATTAAGCCACTATGCATAGATGTCCAAAGTATCCTCAATATTTTTTTTTCTAATTTGTTGTTTTCTTTTAAAAATGATAACACATATTTTGCATGACCATCTTCCAAGTGTGTACTGTCATATAATTGCCAACCAAGGGCTGTCATGTAATGTCATCCTCTGTGTTTTGCTTGTAATTACACTGACAATAAGAATTACTACTTTAATGGATGAATTTACACGGAGGAGAGGCAGGCTAAATGGACAAGTATTGAAGGCATTTGTGGAGGGAGAAGCCCAAATGGCACACTGGGATGGAGATGAAGGTTTTATAGAGATTCAAACAGAGAAAAAGGGTAAGGAAAATAAGATATCACAAGTCACACAGCAGTACAGACGTACCAAATTCCAAACAATCTACACGATAGCAATCATGCTATATTCATATTGCAAGCAGAGATTTATTATCAGGAAAATGTTATCTGCCATATTAAATTAATGTTTTTTATTTCAATTGTATTGTTTACATTTCATCTGTACATTTCCAATGATTTTCCAGTCTTAGAAGAACTAGAAGCTTCCAGCAGTTGTGCTTGATCTTCTGTTTGTATATATTTAGGAAACATTATAATAAGTATTTTGAGTCAATCATCAGGATGCATGATTATATGTATGCATCCTTAAAAAGGGTCCTCACTTTACTCACATATGAAATAAACTGCCTCAAGAATGGACAGGATGGTGAAAAGCTGATCGACAACATTAAACAATCTTTGTTGGCCTTGAAGCAAGAGGTGGTAGCCAGGGGGGTTAAAAAAAAATAGAAAATGATGCTGAGAACCCTTGCATCATAGACCCTTTTCATATATCATATACATCAGAATTGCCTCTGGAATCATTCAGAAATACAGATACTTGAATTTTACTTCAGATTTTATTTTCAATCTTAAGGACCATGCCTACTTACCTTCTAAGTTTCACAATGGTTCAATATGCCCCCATCTGTTACCCAACTAATCATATCAAGCCAATAGACTAAGAAATGTAGAAATTTCTTAGAACAGAGAACATTTCTCAGATGTTAGCATGAGCATGGATCCACAGATCTGTTAAATGCAGATTCTGATTCATTATGTCTGGGATCAGCCCTCTGCTTCTCTGTTTCTAACACACTCCCAGGTGTCCCATGAACCACATTTTGAGTGGCCACATCTCAGGAGATAGTGTGCTGGCCACTTCAGAGTAGACAGAAAATGGACAAACCGGTTAAAACATAAGCCCTCGGTTGTGTATCTTGAGCGTGATGTTTACATAAAGCTTCCCTGGTGGCTCAGAGGTTAAAGCGTCTGCCTCAAATGAGGGAGACCCAGGTTCGATCCCTGGGTTGAGAAGATCCCCTGGAGAAGGAAAGGTAACCCACCCCAGTATTCTTGCCTGGAGAATCCCATGGATGGAGAAGCCTGGTAGGTTACAGTCCATGGGGTCGCAAAGAGTCGGACACAACTGAGCGACTTCACTTTCACTTTCATACATGTGACAACATGTCAAAGGATGATACACATAGGTGCACGCACACGAGTAAAATAAGAAAATAATCTCAAAGTCTTTTTTTACTGACAGATGTGTTACAGTTTCTTTATTGAGGGAGAAAGGGAAGTTGGACTTTTATACAGATATTCAGAATTTAAAGTTATGAATCTCACATTTGGGGCTATAAGACTTAAGATCTAAAAGAAAACAGGAAAAAGACATGCAGGTAAACTGAAAAACGGGGCATTCCTTTTGAAACACAGTCAAATTTTAGTAGGAAATTTTAAGAAAAGGAAGTGGGTTCCTGTCGGAAAATATTAAGGTGAAGAACGTTAAGAGCCCAGATGGCATAATGCTGTGATGATGAAGTCATCAAGCCGTAGGAGCTGACCTGCTCTACCCTCTACTACCCCACCTAACATATGGTCTTATTCTGCATTTCGTACTCAAACTTCAATCCTTTAACCTCCAAGGAGAGCATGGCCAAGAAAAGAAACAAGCAGGACCCTTGCCGCCCACAGCATGGTGAGCAGAAAATCTGTATTTTCTACCAAAGGCTATTTCAAATGTGTTACCTTCCTGCCGGAAATAAACTTTCGGTATGCTACACATATGTCAGTCCAGCACGCACACTCTACCCTAAAGAACGGGGAGGTGACAAACAATTTTTTTAGAAGCCCAAACTGTAACATCTTAGGCTTTATAGTCTATGAGGTATCTGTACTCAGCTCTGGCACTGTAGTGTGATATAGGCCACAGATAGTCTGTAAAGAAATCTGCATGGTTTTATCAAAACAACTATATAAAATGGTGAGTTTTATAAAACTTTATTTATAAGAACAGAGAATCAACCCTTACTCAAGGTGTCTCACATAGCTCTCTTAAGGAAGTACAATTAGATTATGTATTTCATGTGTTGGTCTGGAAAATCTAAATGGCATCCCTAAAACATAGATAATGGTGGAGACAGAAGTGGGAGAGGCCTTCTAGCAGAAGGGATAAAAGACAGGTCTTGAGAATGGTATCTCACTATCATCTTCACTTTCTTCCTTAAATATTTTGTGGGTGTTGAAAAGACAGAGGGAGAAAGGGTAAGTGGCAAGAGTAGGTGCTATTAGGTGATAGGGTGCCTCTACTCGGAACCACAGGGCTGTTGGGTCAGCTTGCCTATTGTGTGATAAACCCTACTCTCATGATGTGAGTCCAAGACCAGAAACCCCAATACTGGCATTATCAACCCTATGCATTCCAAAAGGGTCATTGAGTTTATCCGTACAACTCATTTGTTTACTGATAAGATCTAGAAAAAAGGAAATTTGTAAGTAGATTCCCTGAAGCCAACTAGACCAGATCTGTTGTACCTCCTCTACAGATGTATCTCTATCCTTGGGGAAAGAGGAATAGGCTGTAAGATGGCAGGCAAGCTTCTGCAGTAGAATATTACCTGAACTTGGATCTTGTTTGGGGGCCTCTGAATCCAGACATCTCAGGGTCTCAATGTAGCTGCTGCTGCTGCTAAGTTGTTCCATAGTGTCCAACTCTGTGCGATCCCATAGATGGCAGCCCACCATGCTCCTCTGTCCCTGGGATTCTCCAGGCAAGAATACTGGAGTGGGTTGCTATTTCCTTCTCCAACACATGCATGCATGCTAAGTCTCTTCAGTTGTGTTCAACTCTGTGCGATCCCATGGACAGCAGCCCACCAGGCTCCTCTGTCCACGGGATTCTCTCCTACCATATATATTATAGCATCATTACCTATGCCAGGCAGCAGACAATCTAAAACTGTGAAGGCAGCAACTATGAGAAAAGGCGTGTCATCCCACATCTGATAAAGAACATAACCAAAGAGTCTGAATGGGAGGGAGGAGGAGCACTTCTAAGACCAGGTGATTTCCTTCTGCAGCCTCCCATCACGGGAGGCATCCATCATCCAACAGGGAAAATCGCTTCCCAGATTTCCAGGGATGTGACTTCCAGCAATTCCTAAGCAGTTACAAAGATTTTATCACGTGGTTGTTTTCCATTGTTCAATCGTTCAGCTGTGTCCAACTCTTTGCAACCCTATGGACTACAGCATGCCAGGCTTCCCTGTCCTTCACCATCTTCTGGAGCTTGCTCAAACTCATGTCCATTGAATCAGTGATGCCGTTTATCAGATGGAGAACAAGTCAAAGAGAGACTAGTGGAAAGCAGTGATGGTGGAAGTGATATGATAAATAAATCTACCCAATAGCTTACACACACACACACACACACACACACACACATTATAATGACTACTTTGCCAAACAGGAAGAACTGAAGCATTATGGTCAAGGGCAGTCAAGTGAATTTGATAACTTACAAAATGACCAGATTACTTTAAAAATCTCCTAACACTTGATTTACTTGGCCCTATCACTACTTAAAGACACACCTTCAACCAGAGTGCTTCTGGTTTGAATAGTCAGCTTGCTGTGTATTCTGTTTGTACAAACCTCCTCTTACTTTAGGCTTCCCTGGTAGCTCAGATGGTAAAGCGTCTGTCTACAATTTGGGAGACCTGGGTTCGATCCCTGGGTCAGGAAGATCTCCTGGAGAAGGAAACGGCAACCCACTCCAGTATTCATGCCTGGAAAATCCCATGGTCCAAGGAGCCTGGTAGGCTACAGTCCATGGGGTCACAAAGAGTTGGACACGACTGAGTGACTTCACTTTTACTTTCTTTCCTCTTACTTTAATTAATGGCAATGACCTTTGCAGAAGAAACCTGGTTTTAGCTTTTCTATTCACTTTCATTCTCAAAAATCACATTTTCCCTTGTATCCCAGAATCTTCTTCTGATGCCTACGGCAGACAAGCTTTTTTGACCACGGTACTCTGCACTTCTAAGCACATACATGGCCTCAAATATTTCACAGTTTGGCAAAGGGTTCCCATAAATCCCTAAGTATTGGTGAGCAAAACCTGCTTATTAGCTAAGATCTAGTATCTACCTTTCAAGCCCTTTATCTTCTGGTGAAGAAATTTTTAGGAATATATAAAAGTGATGATTTTTCTAAGGCTGAGCAGCTAGAAAGCATCAGATCTACAACTAGACACGTGGTGCCCTGATTTTCAATCCAGCACTCTTTATATTTCACTTTTCTTCTGCTTCTGTGAAAACCAGGCTCCTCCAGGGCTTACAGATTAATCATTTCACCACAAAGAAAATCTCCATATTATCAGACTTCACCTTATAATGGCAGCAGAATGTTTAAGCCACAGACAAAATGAATCACATGCTCTCTGATATCACCATGGCACCTGGTTCATTCTTCTTATACACTCTTCACAACACATGCAAAACAACCAGTTTATCTGTTGCCCCTAAACAGACCAGGAACTTCCGAAGGCCTAGACTGTGTCTTAACTCACATTTTTATCTCCAGCATCTAGTACAGGGTTTGGAGCACATTTGGTACTGCCCAAACTCTAGTACTTTGGCCACCTCATGCAAAGAGTTCACTCATTGGAGAAGACCCTAATGCCAGGAGGGATTGGGGGCAGGAGGAGAAGGGGATGACAGAGGATGAAATAGCTGGAGGGAATCACCCACTCGATGGACATGAGTTTGGATAAACTCCAGGAGTTGGTGATGGACAGGGAGGCCTGGCGTGCTGCGATTCATGGGGTCGCAAAGAGTCGGACACGACTGAGCGACTGAACTGAACTGAACTGAACAATTACTAATTTGATGAGTGGATTTGTGGACAGTAGAACAAACTAGAAAAGAGGACTAGACTTAGAACCAACTGCCTGGATTCTAATTCTTCCTCTGCTATCTACTAGTTAATCGACTTGGGGTGACTCAGTGAATGAGAGAATACGTGAATGAGTACACGAATGACCACTTGAATAGCATGTCTATCCTAGCGGATCAAGCTGTTTGCGAATCAAGTACTTTGATTCTTAGCTGAGATATAAGAACCATTTACCCTCCACTTTACGGATGACAAAGGTGAAGATCAGAGAGGTTGGGAACTTGGTCCAGAGTTCTGTGTTGTGCTGTGTTCTGTGTTGTGTCCGACACAGCAAGTAATTCTAGAATCCAAACTAGAAGCCTACGCTTTTAGGTATTACCTGATAATCTCCCTCTGAATATTTTTTACCATTCCTAGAAGAGACCAAGCTTAGTAGCTCTGGGGGAAAAAAAAAACAAAACAGACCAATTGGGATGGTTTATTGACTAGATTAATCAACTGACTACATTTTAAACAAACATACTAAAGAAGCCCCTACATAGTGATGCATAAATGAGACATGATGATACATACATGATACATAAAAGATTGAGTTCTTCATGTAATTTGGGGAACTTTGATGCAAGGAAGAACAACACATTAATGTTAAAAAGAAAGCAACATTAGGAGGCTGGAGGGTCCAATTAATGAGAAGATAAAATAAATGAACATGTGTGGTTGACTTAGGCCAAGTGTGTATGTGTGTGTGTGTGTGTGTGTAGTTCAAATAAGCATTATATTTCATGCTAATAAGGAATAATTATGAATATGTTGGACATTAAATATTGAAAGTACCCTTTCCTTAACCATTTTCATTGTAGCAACAGAATAAAGAGTCAATGAGAGCAGAAAAGGTAAACAAAACTCAGAGAAATCTAAAGAGAGCATGAAAATGGCCATTTTGTAGGATTAAAATCCATGACTCATATACAGGTAATCTATCCCTCTTCACCTAAAGACAGCATTTTAAATATGGGGAAAGGCAGAAGCGTTATGGTTACAACTAGTTTTTAAAAAAGGATAGAAGATATCCATGATTAACACAAGGCCCTTCTGACTTCAAAATGTTAAAAGCCAGCAAAGCAGCAAAAGGGCCATAATACCAAATGTGGAGTTGAAGCCGGAGAACTAACTCATTATAAAGGTCTGGGGAATGGACGACGGGGTTGGGATGGATACATTCCAGTTCACAGCATTAATGCTGTCATACAAGTCTTTACACAGTTTAGAGTTTGCATTTTTTACTTCAAATTTACTCCAGGCAAATAGAGAGGAGCTTTTGAAGATATGTGTGTGGGTGTGGGTGTGTATATATATATATATATACATATATATATATATACATATATATATATATACATATATATATATATATTTAAATATATATATAGTCTGTTGCCCTGAGCGCTTCCTGATATGGTAATTGGAAAATGTGTTACCTTCACTTAGCAAGTATTTACATATTAATTAACTTTGAGAAGACTGCAAACAGTTTACTCAATTGAAGGTGTTAACAATCTATACTCCTACTCAGATTCGTAAGAAAAGGGGGCACCTGTGTACACATGATATTATCTAATTACCTGGCTGGAAAGGTATACAGAATTTGCAATCCAGACACAGATTTCTGGCAACTCAGTGGGAGTTAGGGGTGTTTTTTAATAAAAGGGCAAAACGGTGGACTTATTTTCATTTAATAATGTCACAGGGTTTCCCAACTGGTGCAGTGGTGAAGAATCCACCTGCCAATGCAGAAGATAGATGCAAGAGAATGCAGGTTCGATCCTGGGGTCAGAAAGATCCCTTGGAGAAGGACATGGCAGCTCACTCGAGTGTTCTTTTCTGGAAAATTCCCTGGGTAGAGGAGCCTGGCGGGCTACAGTCCATGGGGCTGCAGAGAGTCAGACACAATTGAGCACACACATTCTTAATCACATGACAACGTCATGAGGCACAGACACATATAAGAGCAAAGGACGTTTTCATCAAGAGTGTAGCTAATGGGAAAGAAGAAGTCCTAGGAACAGAACAAATGATGAAAAGGGAGTGGGGGATGAGCAGATATCAAGATGGACAATGAAGAGGAGGCAGACAGATGACAGGCATGCTCTTGAGAGGAAAGAAAGGCTAGGGAGATGGAGGAGGATGTCAGAGAAAGGAGGGATGGGATAAGAAGGAAAATGGGTTTCTACGTCTGTGTTCAGAGTGACTTTAAGGCCAACATTTTCTCCTGTCTTTGATGAACCCACTAGTCTAAATTAATTTTAAGAATATGTGACTGAGTGATGGCAAATGCTTTAGGTTAAGTTCGAATAAAGAATACAGGATAATAACTCAAAATATTATATGTCGCTTCCTGTTTTCAAATGTGTTCACCCGGCTATAATCTCACAGGGCAACAAAAATATTAAATAAATCACAAGAAGTTAGGAAATAGGCAAACCGTGTTATTATCAGAACTAACCAGAGTGATGTCATCCTTCAAGTTATGTAAGAATTCAGCTGGTTTTGTTGCATCCTAGAAAACTTAGGTTGGACTCTGAAGCATCCAGTGTGACTGAACAAGGGTCATTACTGTAAAATCGGATGAGTGTGGCAGTGAGCAACGAGAGAGAAATCAGCACCGCTCCTCTGAACATGTTAGACTGCATCACGTCCACAGAGTAGCAGCGTTCAGCGCAGCTCAGCAACCGTTCTGTCGGCACTCGCTGTGTGCCTGGCACATATTCCTTACTGGACCCACAATATTAGAGTCCCAGACCCAGGAGTGACCACACAGGGTCTCTGGAAAGACGCTGAGAAAGAGATGATACATTCTTACATGATACCTCATACATTCTTGATGACCTAAAGAGGCCTGGCTTAATTTCAGCTCACCAGTGGCAAATCTTGAATTCTATTTCTAGTCCATGTAAAAGAAGATAAGAACTCTCTGAATATGATTTGCTTCCAATGTATGTCAGGAACATGGATAAAAGTGTGTACGCCTACAATAATAATAATAATAATAACAGTGACTAATACTGGCATTCTACACACTGGTGGCTCAGACAGTCAAGAATCTCCCTGCAATGCGGGAGGTCCCTGGGTTGGGAAGGGAATGGCAACCCACTTCAGGGTTCTTGCCTAGAGAATTCCACGGACAGAAGAGCCTGGTGAGCTGCAGTCCATGGGGTTGCAAAGAGTTGGACACAGCTGAGCGACTGACACACACACAGAGAGACAATGAAGCAGGCTACTGCTCCCGGGGAGGCACGCATTTCCAGTTTCCAGGCGCTCTCTGGAGCACAGAGAAGCTGAACAACTTGCCCAAGGCATGGCTACAAAGTGACAGCACTGGGATTNCAAAGAGTTGGACACAGCTGAGCGACTGACACACACACAGAGAGACAATGAAGCAGGCTACTGCTCCCGGGGAGGCACGCATTTCCAGTTTCCAGGCGCTCTCTGGAGCACAGAGAAGCTGAACAACTTGCCCAAGGCATGGCTACAAAGTGACAGCACTGGGATTTGAACTCCCACAGTTAGTTCTGCGCTTTTATTATTAGTTTTAAAGACATCACTCATCACTGCTTCCACCACTACTGTGTCTTTTCTGCAAACCAATGAAAAATGTATAAGGATAGAGGAAGCTGAACAAGGGGTTATTGTTTTTAAAGGAGAGGGTAGAGAGAGTAAATAATACGTAATACTCATATAATATCTACTAACACCTAATACTGACATTTATTAAGTGTCCTGAAAGGTTAAGAAATGAGACACAAACCTGAAAGCAAAGAAATGTGAAGAGTGGGAGATCGAAAATCAAATAGTCAAATGTAAAAGTAAAAAAAAAAAAAAAATAATAATAATGAAAGCTCTCTTTTGAGATTGAAGTATCTCCCTACAAATTTGCTCAGTACCTCCTGTGAGGAAACAATGGATTTCAGGCAGAAATTATGAAATCCCAGGGCAGGTCATTATTAGAATAGAGACAGCTGTGATATAGCATCCTCGATCGTCTACATTCAAGGCTCAAACTCAGGGGGAATATAAAGGCCCCTTTGTTAAAATAAAACAATCATTTCTACCTTCATTAAAGAAAATATCGTGGCATTAATCTATGGCAAAGTCCCATATGCTATAGCTATACCAGTGAATCTTGCTTTGGGGAGCTGTTATCAATAGCAAATACTTATAAATAAAGCATAAATAATGCTTTAATAACATATGGCTTCACTGGATATGTTTACTTTGCTACCAAAATCCTTGCACTACCTCATCAAAACTGCTAAGAATCCTCTATAATAATTTCTTCCTAAACGACAACTTTAGGATAAATAAGTGAATAACATGAAAATGCACAGATATGAACATTTATTTATATATATTCTAAATATCTTCCAGGATGTGTATTTAAAATAGAAAAAAATGTCTCACTCTTATGATCTTGAGTATAACAATGACATAAACTATGGAAATGTGGGTTCTATAACCTCATAAGCCTATAATTCCAGGTAGGGCTACTTTGGCAACTGTGGTTATAGGAAAATA
Source organism: Cephalophus harveyi (assembly GCA_006410635.1). NCBI lineage: Eukaryota > Metazoa > Chordata > Mammalia > Artiodactyla > Bovidae > Cephalophus > Cephalophus harveyi. Next base: position 47,005 of record SJYT01062119.1, read on the forward strand.
GAGATAGGGTTAAATGAATACTTATTTTCATTTTCAAAACATTCTGTACCTTCTTTTGTACATTTAACATATTTGTTAACTAATTATTCATGACAGTTTAGTACCTGTCTTCCCCCACTTGGCAAGGATTGCACTGACCATGCTCAGAAGTATCTTTCCAGCTTTTATGAAATTTTAGTAGCTATTCAATAGACGCTTGTTGAATGGCTGATCGAATAAATGATGAATACTAAATACATGATGAATACTACATTATAACGGAGTCCTACCTCTCCTAGACTGGGCTCCAGGTTGAGAAACAAGGTTCTGAATCAGAGACTGAGAGATCCAGAGCTTTTATTAAGAATCATAAGAAGGTGGGACGGCGATGGCACCCCACTCCGGTACTCTCGCCTGGAAAATCCCATGGATGGAGGAGCCTGGTGGGCTGCAATCCATGGGGTCGCTAAGAGTAGGACACAACTGAGTGACTTCATTTTCACTTTTCACTTTCACTTTTCACTTTCATGCACTGGAGAAGGAAATGGCAACCCACCCCAGTGTTCTTGCCTGGAGAAGCCCAGAGATGGGGGAGCCTGATGGGGTGCTGAATATGGGGTCGCACAGAGTCGGACATGACTGAAGCGACTTAGCAGCAGCAGGGATTTCCCTGGAGGTCCAGTGGTTAAGACTTCACTTTCCAATGCAGGGGGTGGGGGTTCAATTCCTGGCTGGGAAGCTAAGATTCTTCATGTCTCATGGCCAAATAACCCAAAACATAAAAATGAAGCAATATTGTAATGAATGCAATAAAGACTTTAAAAATGGTCTACATAAAACAAACAAAAAAGAGTTACAAGAAGGCAAAGGATTCCACACAAAATATGAATAGTGAAGACGACTTTTCAGCATTGCATACCCTAATGCTTGGGAGCAGACGGGTAACTAAGACCTGAAGGAAAGGTTGAGACTATTGCATATTAGGGATTTACTCTCTCCTCTATGGGTCTTAAGATACTCATTTTTAAAAGAAACACTTTGCTGGTCAAACAAAACACATTTATGGGCTGAATTTGGCCAAGCTGTTTGCAATTTCTTAGAATTCCCTTGCTTGGTACTCTTTAGCTCTGGGCAACTTCTAACTTATTCTCCTTTACTTTTCCTTTCCCAATATCCTTAATTCCTTTCTAGATCCCCTTAGAATCTAAGAGAAATGATTTTTGAGCCTTATCTACTGAATAGCAATTTGTACCCCAGAGAGGGCCCCTCCCAGGTCTCTGAGACCTGGTCTGCATCATATTTTACACGAAGATAAATCTGAATTATGCTGAACTTGCATTGTTGGATTTTTCTTGAGTGTTTCTTTTCTAAATTAATTTTGATCGGAGTATAGTTGTTTTACAATGTTGTGCCGGTTTCTACTACAGAGCAAAATTAATCAGCCGTACATATACATGTGTTCCCTTCCTTTTGGACTTCCTTCCCATTAGGTCACCACAGAGCATTAAACAGAGTTCCCTCTGCTATCCAGAGTGTTCTCCTCAGTTATCTATTTTGTACATAGTATCAGTAGTGTATATGGGTCAATCCCAACCTCCCAATTCCTCCCACACACACCTTTCCCCCTTGGTATCCATATGTTTGATCTATCAGTGGTGTGGCTAAATGGTGTGGTGAATTAGTAGCCACTTGTCTATGGACTAATTACTTTGGAATTTGGCCTTGTTCCTCTGCGCCTTTAAATCTGCCACTTACCAAAGTGAAACCTGCCTAGATGTCCTTCTTTCCATAATAAAGAGAAGCATTTGGCCAGTTGGGCATACCCTGTGTCCAGATGGAATACTGTTTCTTTCAATCAGAAATTTAGAATGCAGAATGTTCTTATGAAGTTAATGGAATATTTCTAAGTTACTTTGAATGATTTCTGTCAGATATTAAGATATTTGAGTCGGTAGGGGTCAGGAAAGCCAAGATTCTTTTTTTTCAATAATAAACCTCATTGATTGGTTTCCCCCTTTCTCTTCTCCCTTTCTGGTGGACTCCAATGAGATTAAGTATATATTCTTCTCCCAGCTTTCATGCCTGAAAGTGACGACTTATTTATATACAGAGAGCTCTTGGTATATTCTGGAATCTCTTCTGGGTTCAGAGACTAGTGTCTAAAACAAGCTTACCGTAATAAGAAGGCGGCTGAAGAGATGCCACTGACCTGGATTCTCGCTTTGTTCCCTCCCCTGACTACCTATTCCTTCCTCTCCCTCTCTAAATACATACAGAGTCAGTCTCGAGAACAATAAACTTTGTAACGAAGCACTCACAGCACATCCCCATTTAAGCTAACAGCCTTACTATGCGCTCTACCCCTGAGCAGGCTGTTTTAATTAGGAAGACAGATTTGGGAGTTTATCTGTTCTGTTGTGCTATAATTTCTGCCTTTACAGTAATTTTCTCCTGCTTTTCACCCTATAATGCGCCATAAATCCTAGTTAGGCTGTTTCACTGGCCTGTTGCTAGTCAGAGTCAATATTTCAGGCCTTTTGTTGCCATGGCAACCTTCTGCGGTACTCCCGTTCTCTGGAATGTGATACAGTCTCCTGGGGAAATTGCTATGAACTTGATCATCACATGGACTCAGGCCCCCTGATGCCACCAATTCTGCCCCATCTCTCTCTCCCACCCACCGACTGCTCTCAGCGCCCACTTTGTGTGTGTGCAGGCACACACAAGCACACGCATATAGATTTTCCAGGGCAGATGCAAGAGGAAAGAGAACAAACAAACTAACAGAAGTAGCAGCCTTTCTTTCATCCCTCATGAAAGACGAAGCTTAGAAAGTCGGTAAACTTAGACAGTTTTAAAGCTTAAACAAACCATGCATGCATCTCATAGCTTTGCAGTATCTTCACCCTTTGTTCTTGCCTCGTATTTTCCTTCTAGTGCTTCGTTGCCATAAGCCCTTCATACATTTTAAAATCTCAGTACATTTCTTTCAAAATTTAATCACACTGTGCGCTCCCAGCTTAAATCCATTGCCCTCTACCTTTCATTAGAGATAGAAGGCAATGGCACCCCACTCCAGTACTCTTGCCTGGAAAATCCCATGGACGGAGGAGCCTGGTGCGCTGCAGTCCATGGGGTCGCTAAGAGTCAGACATGACTGAGTGACTTCACTTTCACTTTTCACTTTCATGCACTGGAGAAGGAAATGGCAACCCACTCCAGTGTTCTTGCCTGGAGAATCCTAGGGACAGTGGAGCCTGGTAGGCTGCCGTGTATAGGGTCGCAAAGAGTTGGACACAACTGAAGCGACTTAGCAGCAGTAGCAGCAGCAGCAACTCAAAACCTACTTGTCTTTCATTTCCAATAGTTTTTTTTTTTTTCCTTTCTAATTTCTCTTTACCTTTACCTCCTATTCTTACAGCTTTCCTTACTCTTGAGAATCCCTTGGACTGCAAGGAGATTCAACCAGTCCATCCTAAAGGAGATCGGTCCTAAATGTTCATTGGAAGGACTGATGCTGAAGCTGAAACTCCAATACTTTGGCCACCTGATGTGAAAAGCTGACTCATTTGAAAAGACCCTGATGCTGGGAAAGACTGAAGGCGGGAGGAGAAGGGGACAACAGAGGATGGGATGGTTGGATGACATCACTGACTCAATGAACGGGAGTTTGAGTAAACTCCTGGAGTTGGTGATGGATAGGGAGGCCTGGCGTGGGGCAGTCCACTGGGTCGCAAAGAGTCAGACACAACTGAGCAACTGAACTGAACTGAGTGGGAGAAAGCATATAACTAGTAAGCAGTAGCTATGCACACTCTGTGGCTCATTTTCTTAAGTCTAGAAACAACAGTACCCATTCCAAAAGGTCTCTGTATAGCCGCAGTCAAATGAAAACGATAGTTATGAAGAAATATTGAAAAGCACTGCCTAGAGATCAGATGCACACTGGATGCACTGCAGCTAATTCATACTAATTAGTATAATTAAAACCATGAAGTCCTATTCTTTAGCTGCAACTCTCCACAAAAGTTTTAAGAGCCCAGTCATGCAGTCTAGTTATCTGAGTGAAGATCTGAATAAAATTGAGGCGATGACAGAAAAGGAAGATTTTTGCGTTCATTTTCTTTCTATTTTCTACCTATCTACCCTTTCCTCCAGCCACAGTGCATCCAGTTTGCACCTGGCCTTGCCTTTGGGCCACAAGGAGGTCTTTCTAGCATGTGGTAGACACACGGCATTTCACACATGTTACACCCAGGACAGTTCTCAGAGCCGCCCTCACCATTTCCCACATGCAAGGATCAAAGTTATACCGGAACAGAGCCTGGCACACAGAGCAGCAAGTTCTGTCCCATAGCTTTAGGTGATTATGTGTGGAAAGTGAGATGATTGCCCAGGTAGGAAGCTCTGAGCCCACTTTTCCACGCAAACTGGAGAACATGGCTCCTGATGTCCTTTATTGCACTGCATCCCAGTTACAGCAGCTGCTTTGAGACAGAGGCGGAATGAACAAGACATGTGAATTACTAAATGAGAGCGACAGGGTGACAGGGTTCACAAGCTCTTGTTCCGCTGGGTCTCCAGCTCTCTTCCAGTCCTGCCTTCTTTTTCTACCACTGAACGGCCTCATTTCACTATTCCCAAGGCTTGCGTTCCTTTTGACCCTCAGTCCTTTGAGATATCATTTATCATACGACAATTTCACTTGTCTGCTGAAGAGGCATGTCCCCATCACTGGCCTGGAAGTAAGGAGGCCTGAGCTTGGGCCCACTCGCATATCTTCTAATCATTTACTATGACCGGATAATTCATTTCACATTTTCAAGGTCCTGAGGCTCCTCATTTCTAAATTGGAGAAAGTGAAAGTGAAAGTCGCTCAGTCGTGTCTGACTCTTTGTGACCCCATGGACTGTACAATCCATGGAACTCTCCAAGCCAGGATACTGGAGTGGGTAGCTTTTTTCTTCTCTAGCAGATCTTCCCAACCCAGGGATCAAACCCAGGTCTCCTGCAGGCAGATTCTTTATCAGCTGAGCCGCAAGGGAAGCCCCTAACTACATTGGAGAAAAGTGGGATAAATAACATAGCCTCCAATGTGTCTCCTGATTCTTCCTGTCAGTGGTTTTACAGCTCCAATATTATGGAGCATGGTCTCTATTCTCCAAACACATAAAATAAAGCATCTAACATGATTTACTTTTTTCCTAGTATCTAAATCCTCCCACAATCCCCAAAGCAGGTGAGGGATCCAAATTAGTGATCCTTAGTACCTACCATATTTTTCTCTTGCATTATAAACATTTATTTAATTTGATATTTATATAACTGCTGCTGCTGCTAAGTCGCTTCAGTTGTGTCCGACGCTGTGCGACCCCAAAGATGGCAGCCCACCAGGCTCTGCCGTCCCTGGGATTCTCCAGGCAAGAACACTGGAGTGGGTTGCCATTTCCTTCTCCAATGCATGAAAGTGAAAAGTGAAAGTGAAGTCGCTCAGTTGTCCGAATATATAACTAGTAATTATTAAATTTAATTAATCTATTGAATTAATTGCTGGCTATTTTTCTGTACAGAAAACTCTACGTGGCTCTGAATCTATCTTGTTCATAATTACAGCATCAATGCCTAGCACAGCACGTGACACACAGTGGCATTCAATAGTAACTATTATTCGAGTGGGTGCATGAATAAATGACTGAATGAATAAAAGACCACTTAAGTTCACTCTGAAAATCTTTTAGTTTGACTTCTAAGTTTAAAACAGAGGCAAACAGCTAATAAATACATTTTTGAAAAGTGAATAAGGCATTTCTGCCAAATGCTTTCATCAGACCAATTAAGGAGGGCGAGAGGACTTCCTTTCTGGGCCTGGTATAAGATAGTATGTACAATTAAGACCCAAAATATGATTAACTTTACTTTTGCTCATTCATACCATTAAATATAACCTCTCTTTGTACTGTCTGATAGATGATATGCATTTTTTGACCCCAATTTTGTGCTTTCTACAGCTGTAAAATAAATTGTTGCTTATCTCTTAGGAGTTAGAAAGATAGATTCTTCTCATGAATATGCATGTGCTTTGCACATTGTTGAGTTTAAAAATCACCTAGCAAAGTGCTTGCAGTAGAGTTGGTATTTTTAACTGTTGACTAAGTAAGAAATACATGAACGAAAAAAAATTTTAAATGGTGTGATTATCACAAGAGTAATAATATTTATAGTTTTCCCCTCAATCCCATCAAGAAAACAAAAATCATTTGTACTTATTCACAAATATACAGAATGGTCTCTTTTAAGCGGGGCAGTATGGAGGAAAACATGCCATCCAGGGTGCTGGTAGGAACCCTCTTGAACAAGCCGGTACCTCTCTGAAGAGAGCTGAAAGATCAGCACCTCCCTGGAACCACTGTTGAAGGGTCACATGAGAAAACAGTAGGATGAGCAACCTCTGTAGGCTGTGAAGCATTACAGAAAAGTCCATCATTAAAAAGGGAGCAGATGCCATTCTTTTCCAAGAAAGGAAGATTTCCTGCGAGAAATTGTAGTTTATCTCAAAGTCAGTGGTTCTCAAAGTCCGGAAGTTTTGTTAAAACAAATTGGTCCTCTTCCTCCCCACTTGCTGCCAAAGTTCAGAGTCAGTAACGCTGGAGGATGAGAGAATTTGCATTTCTAACAAGTTCCCCTGTGACGTCGAGGCTAATGCTGCCTGTCCAGAGATGACACGGTGACTACCACTGTACTAAGAATGGCAAACAGACTGCTTCCAGGGACTAGGGCACTAACATAAATCTACAGCTCCGGCCAGGGGAAGACAAGGAGGAGCCATGAGGCTCGCGAGAGCCTCGCTGGAGAGCGCCTGTCCTCCTGAGAGTCACTCGAACCCCAGATTTGTTTTAGAACACTAGACTGAACAAAACAGGTCTACAGGTGGGATCTGGCCTTGCAAGAGCCGCTTCTTAAATCATGGAGTAAGACTGCAAAGAGGTTACACGGGACACTGGTGCCTGGATTCCTATTGGCGTTGCCTGTGAATTCCTGCATCCAGCTGATGCCTGAGAATTGCTAGCAGGACATCACAAACACTGCAACCTCTACAATCCAGTGGGGGACTTGAGAGTTTCATGTTTACCCTGAAATTGTCTTCAGTAACAATCTCTGTCCTGTTCATAAATGAGACACAAAAGAAGACAAGGAGAATATAGGAATGTGGTTACATAAACACAGGTAAGTTCGAAATAGGAACTTCAATCGTCAAAGGGCCTGGAGGTTAATGAAAATAATAAACTCTGATATTTCTGTGGTTTTCTTTTCCCTGAGAGATACCAAATGAGAATGAATGGACCTGGCAAGCTGAGATACTGTGTACACACCCGGAATGGCCAGTTTCCCAGCTTCAAAAAAGGTCATGACAAATGTGTTGACTGAGGTCTAAATATAAAATTGACTGAGATGCAAGTGGTGTTTTTTCTACAAGCAATGTGTAAGTTCAGCCTGGAGAACAGACTTCAGAGATTTTGGGTTGAGTCCCAGCTCCTAATTTATCTCCTGTAAGTTACTTAAACTTTCTGAACTAGTTTCTCATCTATAAAATGGAAAGAATATCCACTACAAGGGCTATTGGAAGGATAAGATTAAAAGGAAAAAAAGGGCCTAGGACAGGACTTGGCACATAGCAGACTGTAATCTAAAATGCTATTTTGGATACCACAGTTCTAAGAAAATATAGCAGTGGTCAGACCTGTGCCCACACAGCCATTCTAGAATCTCTACATGGACACTGTCCCTCCTTCTCTGAACAACCATGACATACCATGTGTGAACCTCATAAAGTAAGCCCCCTAAAGATAAGATCTTTCACGGGTATACTGGGCTAAATAGTATCTCCCTAAAATCCACGTCCAACTGGGATCTCAGAATGCAACCTTATTTGCAAACAAGGTCTTTGCAGACGTAGTTAGGATGAAGTCATACTGGATTAGAGTGGGCCCCAAATACAGTGACTGGCCTTCCCGTAGGGTTTTGTAAGCACATGCACACATACATACGCGTGCACACACACAGCAAGCAGGACACGTGATGACACAGGCATAGACTGGAGTGATGCATTTGCAAGCCAAGCAACGCAAGCAATGCCAGCAGCCGCCAGAAACCAGGAAGAGGCAAGGAGGGATTCTCCTCTACAGGGTTCAGAGAGACGGTGACCTTGCCACTACTTTGAATTTTGGACATCCGGTCTCCAAAACAGGGAGGAAATAAATATCTGTCGTTTTAAGCCACTGTTTTAATTTGCTACCCTGGCCCTAGAAAGCTAATATAAGTGGTCATATATGATAAAGGTATCTGCATCTGTCACAGCACTGGACATAACACTCTTCAAAGAATTGATGCTAAATAAACATTTGGTTCATGAATCATTGCCTGGCATCTTAGTTCTGGAGCTGAAACTGATCTACACTATTTTCTCATCTACGAGCCGGTCCCTTGCCCCCTCACGTGTCCTCTGTGGACCTCTGGAGGCCGAGCCACACTCACTGCTCTCTTGTACGTGAGGCTCAGCGGTGAACATGCCATCACTTCCCCAAATGATCACTGACTCCATTATATTCATTCCATGAGAGATGTTACAATACGGTGGACATTTTTGCTTGCTTTTTTTTTTTTTTTCCTTTTTTTTTTTTGTTACTTCCAGGTAGGACAAAGGTACCTACCCTGTGGAAGGGTTTATGAATAACGTGACCCTTCCTGGGGAACTGTGGAGAAGCCAATGTCAGCAATGAAAGTGGCGTGCATGCGTAGTCACTCAGTCGTGCCCGACTCTTTGTGACGCCATGGACTGTAGTCCACAGGGCTTCTCTGTCCGTGGAATTTCTCCAGCAAGAATACTGCAGTGAGCTGCCTTTCCCTCCTCCTGGGGATCTTCCAGACCCAGGGCTAGAGCCCGCGTCTCCTGCCCCTCCTTCCCTGGCAGGCAGATTCTTTGCTGTGGAGCCACCTAGGAAGCCCACACAATAAAAATGTAGATTTTATTGTCACACAATAAAAATGAGATTATTTTTCAGCAGCAAAACACGTTGTCTTTGGGAGGCACGTAGAGGACTGGGGAGCTCAGATTTCCATGAGAATGAATATTATAAGGGTGACATATTAGTAGCTAAGAGTCAGGGTTTTTGCTTGAGCTAAAACTAGACAAGTTAATGAGATCAATCCTTGAAGCTGCAAAGACCCAGCATGTGGACCACACACTTGAATATAGAGAAATTATTAGAGTGTGAGATCGGGGAATGCACAGCTGCTTCTACTGACTTGGAAGAAGCCAGATGCTTCCAGAATTCTGAGGAGGCTGGGCTCTTTAGAGGCCTGTTCTACAGAACTGTGTCAAAGCTATCTTCTTTGAGCATTGCTGAAACCTCAGCTTTCTGTCCAAACTGGACCAGTTTAAAAGTCTCCCATCATGTTTCTCTTCTACTTATTTCTTAACCATTAAAAAGAACAAATAATCCCATTTTCAGCAACATGGAAGGACCTGGAGATTATGATACTAAGTACGTCAGACAGAAAAAGACAGATATCATATGATATCACTTGTATGTGCAATCTAAAAGAAAATGATACAAATGAACTTATTTACAAAACAGGAACAGATTCACAGACTTAGAGAACAAACCTATGGTTACCAGAGGGGAAAGGTGTGGGGAGGGAAAGACTGGGAGTTTGGGATTGACATGTACGCACTGCTATATCTGAAATAGATAACCAACAAGGACCTATCATATAGTATAGGGAACTCTAATCAATTTCTGTAATAACCTAAATGGAGAAATAATTCAAAAAATAGATATATATGTATGTATCTATTGAAACACTTTGCTATACACCTGAAACCAACACAAAACTGTTTATCAACTGTACTCCAATATAAAATAATTTTTTAAAATAGCAGAATTATTTAAATGGGCAGAGATTGGGAACAGGCAGAAAAAGTCAAGAGTTTTGCTAGAAACAGGATTTCCAAGCCTCTGCTAAGTTACTTCAGTTGTGTCTGACTCTGTGCAACCCCATAGACGGCAGCCCACAAGTCTCCCCCATCCCTTGGACTCTCCAAGCAAGGACACTGGAGTGGGTTGCCATTTCCTTCTCCAATGCATGAAAGTGAAAAGTGAAAGTGAAGTCGCTCAGTCGTGTCCGACTCTTCACGACCCCATGCACTATAGCCCACCAGGCTCCTCTGTCCATGGGATTTTCCAGGTAAGAGTACTAGAGTGGGGTGCCATCACCTTCTCCGTTCCAAGCCTCTCAGTTCAGTTCAGTAGGAACCCCAAATGACTTTTACATTTTCTGTTGTAGCTTTTCCATTGGCAGAAGCTTTTTCATTGCATCTTTTCCATCTTCTATATGCTTACCTCTCTGAGACATGTGAAGAATAAGTGAGTTAGTGTGTCTGGGGCTCAGTGATTGTGAGATAAAAAGTACAACTTGAGTTCAAAGGGTTTCATTGTTTAAAACTATTCATTCAGATCCTTCTCTATAGATTTGTTACTCAGTTAAAGTATCTTAAAGCAACTTCCCAACATGGCATTCTAAGAGGATCCTAGTACTATGTGAATGATTTAAATGAGGAAGAGGGGGCTGGTTAATTTGTAGCTTGGCCTTGGAAATTTCACAGGACACGAACAATTGTACAGAAGCACACAGATAACACTGCTTGAGCTACGGTTTCCTATCCAGAAACTACACTTGTATCCATTCATGTAAAATTGGGAGGGGGAAAAGAAAGACATGAGTCCGGTTCTCAGAGTGCTCTAAAGTTGAAGCTTCCCATCAATTTAATTTCACTGTTTGGATTCCTGATGAAAGCTGACGGATGCGATTAGCGCAAAGGAAGAAAGGGAAGTGTCATAGATGAGCCCAGGGTTCTTATTAAAGACTGAATGTGCAAACTGAAATCTGACTGGTAAATCAGATGGCTGACCTACTAGTCAAGTACAGAATCTCATTATGCAAGAGATGTTTGAGATGTTGTCTTAATACTTCATTGTGATTCAGTGGAAATTCACAATTTGACTGACCATGCTGTCAGCTGGTGAGTTTCAGCTAAGAATTTTCTGCCTATTGTCAATGTGCTTTCCTAGAAGATATGAAAGGCCAGACCCTGATCACTCATAGACTGCCAGTGTGGCCACAGGGCCTCTGTCCACGCTCTTCCCATCACCTCTTCATTCCATGCTAGGAAGGCACAATAGCATCTAGGTCAATTTCATGGTTTCTGAGGCTTGAGGTCTTATTCTTTTCCCAAACTAAGGAAGACCATTGTTTTGTGATTATACTCAGGTACTAAACATGCCTTAAGATTTCTGCTTTTTAATTTGGAGGCTATTTTTCAGGCTTATACTAGATCACCTGTGATGTAGATACCAAATCACAAAGTTCAGGAGAAACAGAGATGCAAAACTCCATTGACTGACGGAGCAATGTGCAGGTCTCAAAGGGTTTCTAGTTCATTTGCTCATTCGCATGTTCTTTCATTCATTAACAAACTTTTATTGAGCACCCACAAAAATGATTAACATATGTTGTTACCAAAAAAACTTACAGTTTAAAAGAAGAAATAATTGACAAAGAATTATATGCAAGATAAGTATAGACGGAGGTCAGTGTGAGGGCATAAAGTAGGAAACGGTCCATTCAGGTTCTGGGATGAGTTATGGGAGGGGCTTTGTGAGCTTTATATTTAACGACAAAGTACCACTTAGCTGAAGAACTACATATGCTCAAGAGAAGAAAAAAAGTGAAGAGGGAAAGAGAAATCCCTCTGTTTAAATTCACCTATTTTAAATTATGTTCTGTCCCTAGAGCACCTTTCTATTATATTTCTGAGACAACTGCCTCTGGCCTTCCTAACACCTCCCTCCCCAAGGAGATCAGCTGTCTCTTCCCTTTACGTTACACAAGGGGTCAGAAAACGAATCTCTCTTTCATTCCTTGAGGTGGATTTTCTTTCTTCAGTGGGAAAATGAGGTTTAATAAATAGTGCATTGACTAGCAGACAGTAACATGGAAGTAGCTCTTCTCTCTGCAAGATTTCCTCTATTAGGCCAGGTACGTAGGAGTTTCATAACAGGCAGAGTTAAAAGATGCCCTTTTCTGACATGAATTATTACTATTGATGATCTGTTTGTGTAAAATGAAGTAAAAGGATTCACACAGGATGGGATCACCAGGTTCAACATAAACAAGCACAGTCCGGGGAGGAGTCTCCTAGACTCTACAGATGCTTATTGTCTGGACGCCCTTCCTTCCTTCCGTATCTTTGTCTGTGCCCAGGCTTCATGAGTGGTTCTCAAGCAAAGCAGACTGATTATTTCACGGAGCCTTCTGAAAACACAGATGCTGGGGTCACTCTGGACTTAGTGAATCACGGTCAGGGCTAGTGAGACTCAGGTTATTAAAAAGCTCTATAAGTGATTCTGATTATCAATCAGAGATGAGAACACATCTGTCCTACCCAAATTTCAGAGTCCATGAGGCACATGTTTATATATGTAAATGCATATCACACCAATAATGTGCAAATATACCTTTCAGATATATTTGCAATTTCAGGTATAAATATATCAGAAAATATACATATGGATCTATAATTATGCAAATATTATCCATATTGTGTTCCACATATTAACATATGCAACATTATAGAGCTTTATCTCATTTAAGTTGATATCCATATAAAAATTATTAGTGTAGTTTAAAATCACGGATTCTGTCAGAAGAACTGTTATAGAAAAATAGAATCAATTTTCTATAAAATATGTCAATATGTATATGTGCATATGTACATATACATGGACTAACACCTCCCTCCCCAAGGAGATCAGCTGTCTCTTCCCTTTACATTACACAAGGGGTCAGAAAACGAATCTCTCTTTCATTCCTTGAGGTGGATTTTCTTTCTTCAGTGGGAAAATGAGGTTTAATAAATAGTGCATTGACTAGCAGACAGTAACATGGAAGTAGCTCTTCTCTCTGCAAGATTTCCTCTATTAGGCCAGGTACGTAGGAGTTTCATAACAGGCAGAGTTAAAAGATGCCCTTTTCTGACATGAATTATTACTATTGATGATCTGTTTGTGTAAAATGAAGTAAAAGGATTCACACAGGATGGGATCACCAGGTTCAACATAAACAAGCACAGTCCGGGGAGGAGTCTCCTAGACTCTACAGATGCTTATTGTCTGGACGCCCTTCCTTCCTTCCGTATCTTTGTCTGTGCCCAGGCTTCATGAGTGGTTCTCAAGCAAAGCAGACTGATTATTTCACGGAGCCTTCTGAAAACACAGATGCTGGGGTCACTCTGGACTTAGTGAATCACGGTCAGGGCTAGTGAGACTCAGGTTATTAAAAAGCTCTATAAGTGATTCTGATCATCAATCAGAGATGAGAACACATCTGTCCTACCCAAATTTCAGAGTCCATGAGGCACATGTTTATATATGTAAATGCATATCACACCAATAATGTGCAAATATACCTTTCAGATATATTTGCAATTTCAGGTATAAATATATCAGAAAATATACATATGGATCTATAATTATGCAAATATTATCCATATTGTGTTCCACATATTAACATATGCAACATTATAGAGCTTTATCTCATTTAAGTTGATATCCATATAAAAATTATTAGTGTAGTTTAAAATCACGGATTCTGTCAGAAGAACTGTTATAGAAAAATAGAATCAATTTTCTATAAAATATGTCAATATGTATATGTGCATATGTACATATACATGGTAAATAAATGTAGCACTTATATATATATGAATTTATATATATTCAAATAAATGCAATTCTTCAAAATTGTCCAATCAGTCATTTTTCTCGGTAATGTTTTATTGCTAAGAACAAGAAAGCCCTTGTATAGATCTGGTTTCTGAACCACTAATAAAATCTGTTTTATTGTTTTATATTCACACCCTGCATTTCATTAAATGTGCACACACACAAATACACACACACCAGCCTTCCCTAGAATTATCTGTAAATGGTTTTTGATGGTTTGTCAATCTCAGAAATATCCATGAAAGGGTATGGTTTTGCTTTCACAGAATTAAGTCAAGAGAAAGTACCAATGCTTCTGGAATCACAACCTTTATATACCAAACAAGGCAGTAGTTTTCTAAGTTTTCAGGTTCACAACCCTCTGCTAACAGTCAGATGAAAATTATAAATATTCCCAAATGATGCTGGGACTCTGTAGGTCAGGTCCTGGAGTGCAGGGTGTGAATTCTCGCAGAAAGATACCTATCTCTGCAGAGGGAACGTGTGCAGAGGCCTCCCTGTGCTTTCCCAAAGCAATTAGCAAGATGCTCTGCTCAGAGATGCTATTAACTGGCTCCTTCTGTTGCATATTGAATGGTGAATATTATAAGATGAGATGGTGGCTAAAGCTAAAGTCTATAATAAATACTAAATAACAGGAACAAGTGAATTTATTGCCCTGGTTAAAATGGCTAGACACAGAGGCATCGGGAAGAATGTGGGCTCTTGAGCCAGACAGCACAGCATTTCCATCTCATCCCAGCCATTTACCAAGTAAGTGGCCTTGATGGAGCAAGTCAGTTATCACCACAGATTCTCAGAATCCTCATAAATAAAGGAGGAATAATACAAATGGATAGATTTTGTATTGAACAGGAAATGCACAGTGATTTTAAAAAACCTGCCTGCACGGTAAAATCTCCTGCGAAGCTTTTATACCTGATCTTAGCCAAAAGGTTAAGAAGTGATCCTGGGAGCTTTTAAAAATACTGGTATTTATATTATATTTACACAAGTTGATGTTTAAGAAATGCTGATGCAAAGTCCCCCTCATGGCTTTAGAGAGTCTGATTTAATTAGCCTGGTGTGGGTCCTGGGTATCAGGGTTTTAAAATGCTTCCTAGGTGAGTTTGATAGGCAACCCAGGTTAGAACCACTGAGATAACCAATGTAGGTAAATATCATCTCAATGCTTTATTATTAATAGGCCTTCAACAAATGTTCTCTTGAGGCTGCCTGGGTGAAAACCCTATTCTAGGTCCTACCAGACTGTGACTTGCAGCAGGTTCTTTCAATTATCAGCACTTCGATATCCGTATCTGAAAAACGAAGGTAATAAATAAGCGTGTCTACTTATTAATCTGTACTGAGAAATAAAAGATATTTCACACATATTTCATAACATGGTGGCAGATGAAATTGGACTGTGGCTGTTATTTTTATTACTATTATCATCATCTCCACCTCCTTCTGACCCCAGAACTAATCTCAGTCCTTTGTATGCTGTTTGCTGCTGCTGCTGCTAAGTCGCTTCAGTTGTGTCCGACTCTGTGCAACCCCAGAGACGGCAGCCCATCAGGCTCCCCCGTCCCTGGGATTCTCCAGGCAAGAACACTGGAGTGGGTTGCCATTTCCTTCTCCAGTGCATGAAAGTGAAAAGTGAAAGTGAAGTCACTCAGTTGTGTCTGACCCTCAGCAACCCCATCGACTGCAGCCTTCCAGGCTCCTCCATCCATGGGATTTTCCAGGCAAGAGTACTGGAATTGCATGCTCTTTACACATCTTAATTGAATAAGATTGAATTGAATACAATTAATTGAATTGAATACATTAATAATAACGTAAATGATGATGCCTTTCAATGCAATATGGAAAAGCACTTCAATATCTTTTTTTCTTTAGATTTTCCTATATGCCCCAAAATAAAAATTTCACCTAATACTGCTATTTGCTCTTACAAAATATTTTTATCCAAACTGTATCATGATAACATGAAGTAACTAATTTCATCAACTAATTTTTAAGTCAAAATTTCTGATGACTAACAAATTCTGGAAAATTCTTAAAGAGATGGGAATACCAGACAACCTAACCTGCCTCTTGAGACAACTGTATGCAGGTCAGGAAGCAACAGTTAGAACTGGACATGGAACAACAGACTGGTTCTAAATAGGGAAAGGAGTACATCAAGGCTGTAAATTGTCGCCCTGCTTATTTAACTTATATGCAGAATACTTTATGCTAAATGCTGGGCTGGATGAAGCACAAGCTGGACTCAAGATTGCCGGGAGAAATATCAATAACCTCAGATATGCAGATGACACCACCCTTATGGCAGAAAGCAAAGAAGAACCAAAGAGCCTTCTGATAAAAGTGAAAGAGGAGAGTGAATAAGTTGGCTTAAAGCTCAACATTCAGAAAACTAAGATCATGGCATCTGGTCCCATCACTTCATGGCAAATAGATGGGGAAACAGTGGAAACAGTAACAGACTTTGTTTTGGGGGGGCTCCAAAATCACTGCAGATGGTGACTGTAGCTATGAAGTTAAAAGACACTTGCTCCTTAGAAGAAAAATTATGACCAACCTAGACACCATATTAAAAAGTAGAGATACTACTTTGCCAACAAAGGTCCATCTAGTCAAAGCTATGGTTTTTCCAGTAGTCACGTATGGATGTGAGAGTTGGACTATAAAGAAAACTGAGCACCGAAGAATTGATGCTTTTGAACTGTGGTGTTGGAGAAGACTCTTGAGAGTCCCTTGGACTGCAAGGAGATCCAGCCAGGCTATCCTAAAGGAAATCAGTCCTGAATATTCATTCATTGGAAGGACTGATGCTGAAGCTGAAACTCCAATACTGTGGCCACCTGATGCAAAGAACTGACTGATTGGAAAAGACCCTGATGCTGGGAAAGATTGAAGCCAGGAGAAGGGGATGACAGAGGATGAGATGGTTGGATGGCATCACTGACTCAATGGGCATGAGTTTGAGTAAGCTCCGGGAGTTGGTGATGGATAGGGAGTCCTGGCGTGCTGCAGTCCCTGGGGTCACAAAGAGTCGGATGTGACTGAGAGACTTAACTGAACTGATCCTAGTCATAATTACTATACAAAAATCGCAACATAAATATTATACAAAAATAGCAAAAACCAGTCAATGAATGTTTTAACAAATTCCAGTAATATCACTGTATCTAGGTCAACTTTGTTTGCTGATTTTTAGACAATAAATATCCTAAATTTTAACTTTTGCTTTAATCAATATGTGCTTTTTAATGTCTTTTCCCTCTTAATTGCCTACTAAATTTGTTCTTCTTGGTAACAGACTTTTTAAAGAGCAGTCAATCTCACTGAATCCATTACACACATAAAACCTTTATTTAGAAGGGAGTATATTTCATCTCTCCCATTTCTTTATCCTACACTTCTGTGAAAGACTTTCTATTTTGCTGCCCTATTTCTTCCTGTAAATGGTAACTGGAATATTCTGCTTTACTTTCTTGCCCTTCTCTTCTTTTCTGGGGCAGAGCCTTCTTTATCTGTGTTCTCTGCTCTCTGTGTTATTCTGTTTCACAGTATGGTAATTTGCTCTGTGGTAATTACGTGCATTTGGATACACCAGCATCGTGTGAGCAAGCCTCTATTCTTGTACTACCTAGAATAACAATTATCAGTCAGGTTCCTTATTACCTAGAATAAAAAGATTACTTGCTGAGTATTGAAGAAAACCCCTCTTCTCTAGGAGGCAATATAGGACACAGGTTTTTAAACTCTTTCTTCTGGGGAAAAAAAAAAAGCCAGCATCCACTTTTCCCTAAAACCAGAATGCTGAGGTAGACAGATGTATTATGATATGCTTTGTTGAAAAGTGAAGTGAAGTGAAGTCGCTCAGTCGTGTCCGACTCTTTGTGACCCCATGGACTGTAGCCCACCAGGCTCCTCCGTCAATGGGATTCTGAAAAGGGAACCCAGCATATGCAATCACTTTGTAGACACCAATGCAATTTCATGGCAAATTATTAGACATGACCGATAGGGTAATGGAGAAGGTGTGGCTCTATGTAATTCTCATCAGTTTTTTCTAGAGCCAAGTCCTAATGGCTTCTTCTAAAAAAAAAGAAAGTCTGAGACTATCTACATTCTGGCAGTTGGATAGTTGAACATTAATTCGAGACTGTTTGACTGCCATCCCAATCTCTTCCAAGCTGTGACACAGCACATATTTTGGTTTTATGATTCTCATGACATCCCTGAAAGACACTATCTGTTTCTATATTGTGTTAGATAATAATACTATTTGCAGAATATCTTCTGGTTTTTGGGTGCTTTCAAAAACATAATTTTACATGAACCTCACATCTATGCCAATGTGAAGCAGTATGAAAATCTTTAACTTTATTTCAAAGATAAGGCAAATGGAGGCCCAAAGGTCTAAATGACTTGCCCAGAGTCCCCCACAGTACACGACAGTGCTGGGACTACAATCTCACTGATGGGTTCTGGTACGGGATTCCTTTTACTTCAAAAAGCTTCCTCTCCAAATGGATTCTATTCAACCTGTAGAGTGCATCTGATGGACCTGTTCTAGGGTTCATTATAGAATAAGATAGTAAAATCTTCTAATCACTGCTTATTATTTTTTTTTTTTTAGCGTATGCCCCCTGGTCAGGTGGTGCTAGTGGTAAAGATCCCACCTGCCAATGCAGGTGACATTAAGAGACCCAGATTCAATTCCTGGGTGGGGAAGATCCCCTGGAGGAGGGCACAGCAATCCACTCCAGTATTCTTGCCTGGAGAATCCCATGGACAAAGGAGCCTGGGGGACTACAGTCCAGAGGGTCACAAAGAGTCAGACACGATTGAAGTGAACTAGCAATCAGCATGCACCCTGGTCAGCAAGGTGATCAAAATAATCAATCCTAAAGGAAATCAACCCTGAATATCCATTGGGAGGACTGATGCTAAAGCTCCAATACTTTGGCCACCTGATATGAAGAGCCAGCTCATTGGAAAAGACTCCGATGCTGGGAAAGATTGAGGGTAGGAGGAGAAGTGGGTGACAGAAGATGAGATGGTTGGATGACATCCTTGACAATGAATATGAGTTTGAGCAAACTCATGGGAGTTAGTGAGTTTAAAAGGGAGATAGTGAAGGACAGGGAAGCCTGGCATGCTGCAGTCCATGGGGTTGCAAAGAGTGAGACATGATTTAGTGACTGAACAACAACCCAGTGTATTATACTTACTCATATAATTATAGGGTGATTAAAAATAAATTCTTGCAAACATACTGACTTAAATACTACATAATATCCCTCAAAGTTGTCATTGTCTGAAATATAATCATTACCTTGATTTGAAGCTTTATTTTAGTGGCATTCCAGTATTTTGTAGAAGGGTCAGTTGCTTATAAACTTTACTTGTATTATTTTATTTAATCATCCTAACAATCCGATGAAGTTGCACTGTGATTAGCCTCACTTTATAGGTAAGAAAGTGAACTCATTAAGATCAAATAATTTGTTAAAGATTATATTTTATTTAAGTGAGAATTTAAACCCAAGGGTGTCAGGCTGTGAAGTCTATTTAAAAAAAAAAAAAAAAAACTCTGAGATCCTAAATATCTTCACAATTACAAATTGTAGCCAGGGGAAAAATGTCTGTAGTCTAACCTAAAACAGCTGGCCCCTACCTTTTTTGCACCAGGGATTGGTTTCGTGGAAGACAATTTTCCTATGGACTGTGGGTTGTGGGTTGGGGGACAGTTTCGGGATGATTCAAAGGCATTTCGTTTATTGCGCACTTTATTTCTAATCTAATGCCATTACTGCTCTGACAGGGGAGACTGGTATGTGGCCCAGAGGCTGGGGACTCCTGGTCTAAAAGATGTAGCATCACATTGAAAAGCAAGGACCGAACTCCAGCTTAACACACCAGCAAGGTGCAAATATCTTTCCATCTTTGCTGGGGTAACATGGCTGACTAGGTATGGGTAGTTCTTCATTCTTAAACCAAATTCAGCTTCTTTTCTTGCTGTATTTTCTCATTCAAAAGGACAGAGCTAAATCTTCCATCCAAAGGCATCAGGGAGTTGAACTTCACTTTGCACGTGATTAAGAAAACTTGTTCTCAAGCTTCAGTAAATGTGAAGAGTTTCCTCCTCCATGATCCCACTGCACCTTAAGCAGCATTCAGGACAGCAAGATGCATAATGTAGTGTGGGTTTTGTTCAAATACCCGCCTGCTCTTCCCTTTTTGTCCTCCCTCAACTCCAACACCCACATAGTGGACTGAAAGCTTCTGAGCAGGTCATTAATCTTTTCCTGTTTTAACATCCCTTTTGACTACCTCTTAATAAAATATGTTAAGTGGCTATATGAACTGAACCGAATGGAAACAAGAGGTGGGGAAGGATAAGTGCCTAGCAATCCCTAGTTTGCAAAAATCTCAAAGAAGCATTTGCCAGAATCATTGCTTCAGGTAAAAGACATCAAGCTTGATTTTGGAGCTAAGAGGATGGCCAACATAATGAAGTAAAAAAAAAAAACAACTGGCCCAATTTGAACAGCAATGATGATAAATTCTCCAAGTGCCAATTTAAAACTATTATAAAGCAAAGGAAGGGGGATACTCCTATCCAAGTATCATAATATTAATGAAAAGTCTGGGAAGATATGAATACTAAGACGAAGTAAATCTATAAAAAGTTAAATTTATCTAGATGGGATGCACTGGGTTAAAAAAAAGCATGCATTCGAAGCAGCTTCATTCTGAGATGATAAGCATGAATCTGTTCAGGCAGTAGTTGAGGAGTGACTGGTTGAAGCACTCCTTTTTTCTGAGGTTTATTACTCAGATGGTCCCTGCATGAACTTTTTGAAATCATGCTCAAACCAGAATCGAAGAGCTGGGTGTTTTGGGCACTTGCACTGCTGAACAATACAGACACATTTACATTTTTGGCTACAGAGCAAATAAAAAGAAAAGATACAGCATTTCTTGGAATTTACAAGCTGTAGGGGAAAAAAAGTTGCCAATTTTGTTTCTTACATGAAAAGGAATGAATGAAAGGCTTTTTGGAGACAAATATTGAGCTCGCCTCCTTGGGACTCATGATGGATTCATAGTAAAATTACTTCTTTTGTTCAAGAGAGAGGAGGCTGAGTGGGTTCTGAAAATTTGAATGTCCATTTCATCAAAAAGAGGACAGATAAAAATGGGAGGCTTAATGTTCAGAGTAAATGAAAGGCATGAGAGGGTTGGATACCAAGCAAACATAGGCTAACTTTTGTGGTGCCAGTCTATATTATATATAGTTTAATATATTGTATATTATATATGTTCCTTACATCCTGTGTAGGTTCATACTGGCATGTCTATGCTGTCTAGCCTGCTGAGGTCCCAGTTAGAAGTGAGGGGCTGGGAATGGGTGTTACTTACAGTAGAAATGAAAATATAAGAGACTAGTACCAAAATCTGTAGAACTTACTTAGTTCAAATTTATCAAAAACTTTCCAGAAATACCCAATACCATCACCACCCACCTAATCTCATTCCTTCACACATACATACCTCTCACTCCCTCCTCCCATGTCTCCCTAGGAGTGATATGCTAGAATGAGCCCTGTTTTGGGAGTTCAAATTCTGACTTTACTATTTTCTTATACATAGGCAATAGGAAAAGTCAATTACAAAGTTAGAATCTCAGTTCCTCACTTGTAAAGCAGAACTATTGATGCTGATTTTATTTTTATGTTTTTAAGGTAGCTCAGACGGTAAAGAATCCACCTGCAATGCAGGAGATCTGGGGTTCGATCCCTGGGTCAGGAAGATCCCCTGGAAAAGGAAATGGCAACCCACTCCGGTATTCTTGCTTGGAGAATCCCAGGGACAGAGGAGCCTGGAGGGCTACGCTTCATAGGGTCACAAAGAATTGGACATAACTCAAGCAACTAAGCTTGCACACAAGACACATATATGATTTTAAAACATTCAACAGTATAAAACCATATGCAGTGAAAAACAAGCTTACCCCTACCTCTGTCTTCCCAGGCAGTTTCATTGTATCTTTTTACAGAAGCAAGAACACCTACCTTTACCTCATATATCCTTTCAAAGATATTCTATATATGATAATAATAGTAGGCAACACTTTGTTAGGATGTACTATGTACTGAGATGTTCTGTGTGATTCTCTCATTTAATTCTCATAATTATTCAGTGAAATAACTTTTATTATCCTATTTTGCAGAGGAGGAAACTGAGACAGAGAAGTCACACTTTAAAATGTAGCGAAGCCAAGATTATAATCCATTAATCTTGCCTGAACACTGTTGAATAAATGCTAGACATCTATTTCAGAATACAAAAGCTTATTAATATATATTAAGAGGATAATTTAGAGGGTTTCCAAAGGATAAAATTTGAGACTATAAATTGTTTGATACATAGAAGTGAAATGTAAACCCCAAATCATCATGGACAGCTTACCAGTTGCCAATTTCTGATCTAATTCTTTTATAATTTTCTTAACGTCTCATGTAATGAAACATTATTCACTGATGGCATTATAGGCTATGATAAGAACCTGGAAGATTATTTTACACCTGCTATTTTGTAACTGTTTGTTGATCTAGATGTTGTGGAATTATCTTACAAGAACTAACAGGACAATAATTGGGGGGCACTTAAATAAAGATTTTCTTTTTGACTTAGGATGATGAATTACGCATAGATTCCAGGGTTAAAAGAAGGGGGGAAAATTCCCATTTTTCAGGGGTACTGACAGGGCAACCAGGTTCTTTCTTCAGAGAAAAAGAAGCTAAAAGGCAAAGTCTGTGAGGCAGTGGAGTCGACATTCTACACATGAAGGGCAAAGGCTTGGAAGTGCCAGTCATTCTGATGACAATAGAATTTAAGAACTTTTGGAGATCATAGAGTTCAGCGTTTCACAAAGACTTTCAAAGAGCACTGGCCTTTTGAGATATTATATCCCAAAGACATTTCATGTTCAAGTAAGCTTACACAATACCACATATCGCCCAGTTTGGAAATACAGAGAACACATTATCATACTAGGAATCCTTACGGGTCTCATTGTAAGAAACAAATAAACATGGATTATTTCGCTTTTTTTATCCAGAACTTTTTCGAACTGATTCCAATAAGAAACATCTTTTCTTTGAAATACCTGCATCTAACAGAGTCTTGGAGGACACTTTGGAAACACTGATGTTGTTCAGAATCTAGAACTGGCACCTCCATACACACAGGGCCCCCTCATCCTGACTTCTGCTGTGTCCAACATGGTTTGCCCCCTCCACTCCACCATCCCCACCTAAAGGGCAAACAGCCTAAAGAAGCTGCCATGACAAATATCACATGATCGCATATTAGGCTAGAATTAATACCCAGGTCTCCTGACTCCTGGGCTTCCCTTGTGGCTCAGCTGGTAAGGAATTGCCTCCAGTGTGGGAGATCTGGGTTCAATCCCTAGGTAGGGAAGATCCCCTGGAGAAAGGAAAGGCAACCCACTCCAGTATTCTGGCCTGGAGAATTCCATGGACTGTATAGCCCACGGGGTCGCAAAGAGTTGGACACAACTGAGTGACTTTCACTTTGACTTTCACCTGACTTCTAACCAATGCAATAGTATTTCCCCTCAGGATGCCCTTCTGAAGAGTTCAGCCTTGTCTTTGTTGGAAAACACCGTGAACACATTCTGGAGTGCTTAGAAGGTCCTACTTCAACATCCATTCAGAATCCCCTGATGGGAATATCATTTTTGTTTTTAGCTCTGCAGAATTCCCTCTTATATATCTGCCTTATTCCCAGGAAATTCACTTTGTAGGTATCATGTTTCCACTTGTCCAGTAAGAAAAATAATCAGATGTGGACAAGAGGGGAAAGCCAAGATTAAAAGAAAAAAAAGTTTTTTATTGGCAGAAACTAGAAACCCTGTTTTATGAAAACGAGATACAGAATGAAGTGGGGGTTGGAGGTGGGGAAGTGACTGGGCAGTCAATCAAACTCTCCCCAGTTTGCTTCATCACATGAGTCTCTTGTTACCACGAGTTCTGAATCTACCCCATTTGACGAAGGGATAAAAATGGTTACGGTCAGAGCTGACAGTGACATTTTAAAGAATGACAGTCCTCTACCATGAAGCTACAGTCCTGCCATCACAAACTTTGAAATGCTATCAGAGGCCTTCCAGCACCACGGGAGAGGCCTTTAAGATGCAGGCCAGGTTGTCCACTTGCAGAAAACAGGCAGAACCAGCTCCATGCACCTGCCTCGTTACCGAGGAAGCAGCTGTCATCCAGACCCAGGCAGGACCCCAGGAGTCCAGACCTTACAAAAGCGATCAGCCTCAATACCCACCTGCTGCAAAGGTGTTTCTCACTGCACCTTAGCTGAAGGCTCACACTGTTGTCCATCCTAGCTTCTACCACTTCATTCAACGCTATCACACGATGATCACCTTATACCTTAGGATTCACCAAAATCATTCTAGATTTTGAAGTGCACTCAGCTCAGAAATGATTTTAAGAAAAGAAATTGCTCTCAAATAGGTTAAGATTTTTTGTCCTGAAACACTTTCTAGCTTTTAGGAAAAATTTGAAAGAAGTAGGTCCATTTTACTAGGAGGCCTGCAGTTGAATAGACAGTAGCTGAATATAGAGAAAATGGGGAGGGGGGAAAAAAGGCATCTATAACCTAAAAAGAACTAAATAGAAAAGCAATATACATTCTGAATTACTTCATTGGTCCTTGCAATCAAGTCCAAAACAAAAGAACGCAAATAGCAAAGCAGGAGGCTGAAAAGTGATACTAGCTTTTAGGAAAAATTTGAAAGAAGTATGTCCATTTTACTAGGAGGCCTGCAGTTGAATAGACAGTAGCTGAATACAGAGAAAATGGGGAGGGGGGAAAAAAGGCATCTATAACCTACAAAGAACTAAATAGAAAAGTAATATATGCTCTGAATTACTTCATTGGTCCTTGCAATCAAGTCCAAAACAAAAGAACGCAAATAGCAAAGCAGGAGGCTGAAAAGTGATTTAAGCTTGACCTCTCAGGGTTAGTTCGTTATTCATTTGTTTATTCTTTCATTTGGTTGGTATTTCATGATGTCTGTGGGCTCACACAGAGTTAGGCTCCAATAATCAAGAGATTCAAACCTTAATACTATTCATTCATTCAACAATATAAATAAATAATAATTGTTAAATGCTTACTACATACATTAACCTGTGCTAGATACTGGAAATAGAGATGAATTAGACATGGGCCCACGTTGCTAAATTCCAGTTTAAAGAGGAAACTGATGCTAGAGTTGGACTATAAAGAAAGCTGAGAACCAAAGAATTGATGCTTTTGAACTGTGGTGTTGAGTAGACTCTTGAGAGTCCCTTGGACAGGAAATCAGTCCTGAATATTCATTGGAAGGATTGATGCTAAAGCTGAAATTCCAATACCTTAGGTCACCTGATGCGAAGAACTGACTCACTGGAAAAGATCCTGATGCTGGGAAAGATTGAAGGCAGGAGGAGAAGGGGACGATAGAGGATGAGACAGTTGGATGGCATCACCGACTTGATGGACATGAGTTTGAGTAAACTCTAGGAGTTGGCAATGGACAGGGAGGCCGGGCGTGCTGCAGTCCATGGGGTCATAAAGAGTCGGACACGACTGAGCGACTGAAATGAACTAACGTGTAAATATATAATGACAGGAGACCATAATAATAGAGCTCTATATAAGACTCTATTGGAACACTTCTCTGTACTTCCAGCCGTTTTGTCTGCACTATTTTTATTCTCAAAACTTACATTTTCTAGTCTGTATCCAGGGATGATGCGGGACATCTGAACAAGAAAGCCAATGACAGATGCCCCTTTGCGGATGCTTGGTTCTAATCAGGCACCCAGCAGGGCGGATCAGATGGTGGTCAGCCCCAGGGAGTGGTGTGGGATGTGATCAGACCTCAGGGTCTCTCATCTTGCCCCTTAGCCAGCATCAGAGTGAATGTGAGGAGACAGAAAATTGTGTGTCCAGTGTGCCAGAGTCATCAACATTTTCTCAGAAAAACCTTTGCTCGCCACTCGCTGTTGTGGGTGAACCAAGGGAAAAACAAGATCTTTTCACATCAAATGAAAGAAATTGGTGAGGAAGGCACGGAAGATAACCACAGAAGTAAGAGGGTCATCTGCTTTGGTCTGAGCAACAGGAAGCACAATTGTATATTAGAAGACGTATTTAGCCTAAATGCAAGCCAAGTATTTAACTGCTTCTGATCATTACTGGGCTTTGTATGTAAGTGTTCCAAGTAACTCCTACCACTCACTCAGTCAAGGACATCTTTTGAGAATATAATTAACAGGTCATCCTATCAATGCCACATTTCAAACTGTATAGCTAACATCACAGACTAAACCCTTTCTTCATGACTTCCCACTTCTGGTGACTCATCTTTGCTTCACAGAATCCATTCTCTCATCCATTCATTAATTTAACCAGATACTTATCAAACACCAATATGAAACCACAGAGTGATGACTGTACTACTGCAACATATTTCTTTTGATACACAAACCTGAACAATGAACATCTCAAAATCAAAGCCACTCCATACCCCCTGCCTCATCAGTCCCTCAAACTGAAAAAGACAAATTCTCACAGCATGTATATTGGCATTTCAGAAGTTTTAGCAGCTCCAGTCATTATTACCAAGATTGTATTTTCTCAGCTTTATTCCTCATGCAATTGAGTGTATAATGAAAACCTAAATTGAAGGTGTGCCTGCATGCATGCTCAGTCCTGTCTGACTGTTTGTGACCCCATGGACTGTAGCTGGCCAGGCTTCTCTGTCCATGGTATTCTCCAAGCAAGAATACTGGAGTGGGTGGCAGTTTCCTCCTTCCCAACCCAGGGATTGAACCTGCAGCTCCTGTGTCTCCTGCATTGGCAGGTGGGTTCTTAACCACTCCTCTACCTGTGAAGCCTAAGCTGAAGGTAGTCTATGAAAAGGTTTTGATGAGAATCCCCAACATGAGAGTATTAAGCTGGGAATCTCAAAGTAGTACATGAAGCTTCATTTTCTTCCCATGTTCTTATCGCTCCTCAAATAAATGACATGTTTCTGGAAGCCAGGGATACCATGTGAACCTTCCATACTATTTCTGACCATGTTTATCATTGTGTTGGGCACAAAGGAAATGCCTAATAAACACTTGTCAGTCAGTGGATAGAATGTTCCAGTTATTTTTCACTAGGCAATTTTATATCATAAAAAGAAACTTGATGGCTCAGGACGGAGATTTAAAGTAACTAGAACTAAAAGGTAGAGCCTGAATAGCTCTAATCTCTAATACAAGACCAATATTCCCAGGATTGCAAGGCATCGATATCTTTGCTTGCTGGCTGTATATCTGGACTGGCAACAGTGCACTCAGAATGAAACACTTGAGATCCATTCATCCACCTATATTCATAATATTCATATATATAGCAAATAGGAAATAAAACAGAAGTTTGAGAGTGTCTAGATGTTAAAAAATATTAACCAGATTCTTAAAACAGGTTCTGATATTTTAAGTGCAATAGTTTTAAAAGCAGAATTAAAAAGGAGCCTGCCTTTGTACTGATGTCCCTAGATTACAACCCCATCAGTGACATCATCTACCTCAGGAACAAGTTTCCCTTCAAAAGGAGCTCTTTGAATTCATGTAATGAGTTGAGAGCTTGCTTCCCATTTCTTTCCCTCCTGTGCTTCTTAAGAGAATCATAGATGCAGTCAGCTTCATAGGCAATTAATTGGAGGTTGAGGATCTGAAGGGAGAAATAGACTAGATATTTCCATGTGAATGAATCCAACTGTACCAATGAAATATTCTTTCTTTGATATTAACGTGATATAGACTGGGAAGGCAAAGGGTCAAAAGGAAGTTACAATTTGTAGAGAAATTGTTTTAGGAAAGACATATACATTTATTTTTAAAATATTCTGTCTTTTGCATATATTTCTACATTTTGATTACACATTTTCCTTCATTTAATTGATTGAAGCAATGACTTAATTGGGAATTAGAAGCACTTCTAAAAAGGCCTTTTTCTCATCAGATCACATTTCACATATTAACCAACATATATGGATTTTTTTAAAAAATTCCATTTAGTTTTTACATATTGATGAGAAATAATGGCATACAAACCATTTATTAAACTGAATTTTATGCCTCAGGAAGAAGATTGCTGAGGGATTTGAATTTAGTGGTAATGTGGGGCAGTGTGAAAGCTAATCCAATCTTAATATTTAGGCAGTATTTCTCTCCAGGGCAAGCTATTCATCTGGAGAACAACACAGTCACCCTAAAGAGAACGAGGAGCTGGGAGGCACTGATTCCACGCCCATTGATGTGTATCAAGCGCATGTCCCACTGCGGAAATAGACACATCTTCCTCAGGAGGCACTTGGCTTTTTAACTCTTAGATCTCAAGCAAGAAACCAAGGACACTCATAAGACATGAGGACAGCACCAGACGGGTGCCAAAGGGTCGAGACTTGTGATTCCCATCCTTTTCTGTGCCATTTCACTGGGGAGTTAAGACAGTGTGTCACACAAAGACCATTTGCCCTGGAATGCTTCTATGAATATTTAAAAAAGGGAGAGGGGCAGGGGAAGGAGAGTTCCGTGTTTAAGGCAACAGAAAAAATAAACTTTGAAAGTACTGGATACTAGCAAGAACACTGAAGGCTAAAATGATAGGTTTTAATCTCCTTTCCTCTTGATCAGCTGAGTGCAGCCAAACGCTTTAACTCTCTGGACCACCATCTCCTTGAAGGTAAAAAATCTCCTTGAAGGTAAAATGAGCTGTGTAGGTATCTGACAACTCTGTTTTCATTATATATCCCAATGCCTAGCACTAATAACCACTCAATAAATACTTGAAAAATGAATGATCCAGATCTTTGGGAGGCTTCTAAGATTTTTATAAAACACCTTGAATACTACAAATATGGCATTCTGAAACTATTTCTAGCATAATTTAAACAAGAAAAGTCACCTTTTCATAGCATGGCATTGCTTTCAATTGAAATCAAACTTATTCAAATGCTTTCTGAGCTAAGTTAGTCTGTAGACCCATAGCTTGCTGAGTTAATTGGCTGTGAATAGGTAGAATGATAGATGAAATGATAAATACACCATGAAGAAAATTTTCCTGTTATCAAATTTCTGAAACATGATGTGTTTTATTCTACAGATTCCAAGAAACTCTTGTCCTCAATAGGCTGAGAGAGATGAATCAATTTGAAGAAAAAAAAAATCTAGAGATAAGCTCATAGGACCACTGATGTATTCATTACCTTTACTTTGCTAGAACCCAGTACTACCAAAAATACATCTTAGAGAATAAACACTGCTTTTCGAGTGTATCCTAGCAGGAGCAATATAGGACCAACCGTGTAATTATGTGCATTTATTCCAAGCTTCCATTACCAGAGATAACAAGATGAATAGTAAAATGTGAACTTTAACAATCTTGTAATTATAGCTACTGGACCATACATTATTGAAAGAATTGTGCAAAATCCAAATGCAAAAAATCAACTTGATACATAAACAGAAATGAAACAGTAAAATAATCAAGTGATGAAGAAGAAATGGAGAAAGCTAAATCTCTTTCCGGTACCTCTTACTGTCATGCTTTCATTTCTTTAGCAAATAGTGTATTTTTTATCATTTTGCCACACTTTTTACAATTACATATTGTTCAGTAGCTATAACCAGCTCAGTCAAATATTCTGGGATTGCCTTTCAGCTTTTCATTGTCCCCCCTCCCTTTTTCCCTTCTAGAACATAATTGGAATTGATAGAGTGTTTTCCACACGCATTTTGTATAATGAGGGCAATAATATACACTCCACTGGTATTTCTTGAACTATAAGAATTTACATCTTCGCTTCAAAGATGCGAGTCTTGCCAATAACAACTATATTTAGGACAGTCTAGGTATTTCTCTGTATGAGAATGAACACACTGATTCAGAATTCAATAAGAGCAGCTCATTCATCAGTAAATGGTTTGAGATTTGCTGAATGCAATTTGGGGTGCTGATGAGAGGTATCAGATTCATAGAATTAGACAAGGTATTTAGTTTACTCATTCAAATGAGAGAAAACTCAAGGTCTCATTTTATGTTTCTCAGGGGTAGTATCTTAATGGATATCATGAAGAGATATTTTTTCAGAACTAGGTCACAGTTAACATTCAATTTTATCTGCAGATAAGGAGCAGTGATATGCATGATTAAAAAATTGTTAAAAAAAAGCAGGCTATGTTTTATTTGAAATTCATATGTAGACTTTCTTAGTGGGGGGA
Organism: Cephalophus harveyi; assembly: GCA_006410635.1. Classification (NCBI taxonomy): domain Eukaryota; kingdom Metazoa; phylum Chordata; class Mammalia; order Artiodactyla; family Bovidae; genus Cephalophus; species Cephalophus harveyi. The sequence continues at coordinate 77,192 of SJYT01062119.1, forward strand.
ATGGAGGAGAAAAATGGAGATTTCAGGATGCTTATTTTCCTAATAATATTTTATTTCAGTTCAGTTCAGTTCAGTAGCTCAGTCGTGTCTGACTCTCTGCGACCCCATGAATCGCAGCACGCCAGGCCTCCCTGTCCATCACCAACTCCCGGAGTTCACTCAAACTCAAGTGCATCGAGTCGGTGATGCCATCTAGCTATCTCATCCTCTGTCATCCTCTTCTTCTCCTGCTCCCAATCCCTCCCAGCATCAGAGTCTTTTCCAATGAGTCAACTCTTCGCATGAGGTGGCCAAAGTATTGGAGTTTCAGCTTCAGCATCATTCCCTCCAAAGAAATCCCAGGGCTGATCTCCTTCAGAATGGACTGGTTGGATCTCCTTGCAGTCCAAGGGACTCTCAAGAGTCTTCTCCAACACCACAGTTCATTTATGCTTATATTAAAGTCATTCACATACTTAAGTGCACCTTTGTTAACAAAAAGCACACATAGACAATAGCATAGAATTAAAAAATATCATGCTCTATCCTCTAGAGAAGAAAACAGCTACCTACTCCAGTATTCTTGCCTGGAGAGTTCCATGGACAGAGAAGCCTGGCAGGCTACAGTTCATGGGGTCTCAAAGAGTCGGACATGACTGAGTGACTTTCACTTTCACGTTCATGATCAATAAAATGAACAATCAGGAGATAAGTATATTCACTCTTTTAACAAAGAGTTGGTGGCAGAAAAAGGTCCAAAGCATATGTAAGCTCCATCTCTATGTGGTTTTAATTTGCCTACACTTTTCCTTTGAGAGATTACTGTGAGATATAATAAATTAAGAAGATACATGCATCTCCTTGGGGAAGAAGCTCTTGCAAGATAGAATCTGACCTTGGAAATTATTTTCATTCTATCAGAGAGAAAAGACAAAATGACAAAGAAAGGTATTATAGAGAGGGATAAGCTGGTGAGGGGAAAATTGTAAGAGAGACCTTGCATATAAAAATTTATAATTCAAATAAATCTTTCAGAAATCTTTAAAGGGCTTTCAGAATGCGTTTTTGAAATATAAAGGCTCCCACTTCAATATAGCGTTTCAGTCTCAAGCATTTCATTTTTTTCCCTTTACAACTGATGAGCTGGTGCGCTCTCTCTGTATATGTATCTTAAGTACGTATATGTAGGCTTGATTAAATGTACATATGGAGGTATAAATGCACTGTAAACACTGCCGAAATGGTCATGTATATTAGAATGCAAATTGCTCTGCAAAAGAGTAAAACTAAAAGTCAGTTTAAAAGACATTTAATGATTTATTCTGAAGTCATTTTAGTTGGCTTTTACTTATTTTATTCTAAAGAGGTTCACTTATAAACATTTCATTCAAAGTTAAACGGCTGTTGTATCTTTTAAATGGAAGTCAACATATATCTATGATAAACATAAGACTGTTATGTGTGTATGCCTCTGTATTTTTCCCAAAAACGAATGGGCCATGTCGTTACTACGATAGCACATACGCTCTTCCCCATATAATGAATACTTCCACTGCTTTCTAATGATCCATGCTGATCATTGATAGATCTTATGACATCCAGAGTGAACAGTGCCAGTGAGGTGAGAAGGTCTATTTTGCAACTTTGACCCATTAAATATCAAACCTGATAGAATCACATCTGTGGATTTCCCTCCAGATTAAATACAGGAAAGAAAAAAAAATAAAAATAAATAAATACAGGAAAGACTTAAATCCCATTATTTTACTGTCTCTAAAACACACACACACACACAAAACATTTATTTGGATTAGATCAGATATAAGTTTGAACTGATGGTTGCTTCAATTAGTGATAGGTACTAACTATTTCTGTACACATATCCATTCTTACAAACTCACCTGAAAAAAAAAAAAAGTCCTATGCTTTCCAGAAGGGAGGTGGAGAAATCATGTGAACTGTCACTGTGGGCTTTCACTCTCTACTTTTAAATGCATGTTGTATTTAAGTAATTGATTCCTTATAAATCTGACTCCATGGCTGCTCAGCACTGGAGCAGCAGCTGTGCGGTGCTGGAGTGACCTTGAGGAGATCCCCCATGTACAAGGGCAAAGGAGAAGCCCCAGCAAGATGGTAGGAGGGGCAAAATCATGTTTAGAATCAAACCCCATACCTGCCAGAGATGGTCACAGGGCTCAAACATACCTTGTGTGCACCAGGACCCAGAGACCCCACAGAGACTGAGACAGAACTGTGTGTGAGTGTCTCCTGCAGAAGTGCGGTCAGCAGTGGCCTGCCACAGGGCAGGGGCTCTGGGTGTGGCATAAGCCCTCTTGGAGGAGGACCAATAACCCCACCATAGAGCCTCCAGAACTTACACAGGACTGGAAAATAGACTCTTGGAGGGCACAAACAGAACCTTGTGCACAACAGAACCCAGGAGAAAGGAGCAGTGACCCCACAAGAGACTGACCCAGACTTGCAGTGAGTGTCCAGGAGTCTCCAGTGGAGGCGTGGGTCAGTGGTGGCCTGCTGGAGGGCTGGGGGCACTGAGCGCAGCAGTGCATCATGGGACCTTCTGAAGGAGGTGGCCATTATCTCCATTACCTCCACCATAGTTTGGCCGCAGGTCAAACAACAGGGAGGGAACACAGCCCCAGTCATCAATAGAAAATTGGATTAAAGATTTACTGAGCATGGCCCTGCCCATCAGAAGAAGACCCAGTTTCCCTCAGTCAGTCTCTCCCATCAGGAAGCTTCCATAAGCCTCTTATCCTTCTCCATCAGAGGGCAGACAGACTGAAAACCGCAGTCACAGAAAGCGACCAATGTGACCGCGTGGGCCTCAGCCCTGTCTAACTCAGGGAAACTATGAGCCATGCCGTGCAGGGTCAACCCAGATGGAGGGGTCATGGTGGAGAGTTCTGACAAAGCGTGGTCCACTGGAGAAGGGAACGGAAAACCACTTCAGTATTCCTGCCTTGAGAACCCCATGAACAGTATGAAAACGCAGAAAGATAGGACACTGAAAGATGAACTCCCCAGGCTGGTAGCTGTCCAATATGCTGCTGGAGATCAGTGGAGAAGTAACTCCAGAAAGAATGAAGAGATGGAGCCAAAGCAACACCACCACCCAGTTGTGGATGTGTGGTGATGGAAGTAAAGTCTAATGGTATAAAGAGCAATATTCCATAGTAACCTGGAATGTTAGGTCCATGAATCAAGGTAAATTGGAAGCGGTCAAACAGGAGATGGCAAGAGCGAACATCGACATTTTAGGAATCTGAGAATTTAACTCAGCTGACCATTATATCTACTACTATGGGCAAGAATCCCTTAGAAAAAATGGAGTAGCCATCATAGTCAACAAGAGAGTCTGAAATGCAGTACTTGGATGCAATCTGAAAAATGACAGAATGATCTCTATTCGTTTCCAAGCAAACCATTCAATATCACAGTAATCCAAGTCTATGCCCCAACCAGTAATGCTGAAGAAGTTGAAGCTGAACGGTTCTATGAAGGTCTACAAGACCTTCTAGAATTAACACCCCCAAAAGATGTCCTTTTCATTATAGGGGACAGGAATGCAAAAGTAGGAAGTCAAGAAACACCTGGAATAACAGGCAAATTTGGCCTTGGAGTACAGAAGGAAGCAGGGCAAAGGCTAACAACGTGAACTATGAATTTCCAGATGTTCAAGCTGATTTAGAAAAGGCAGAGGAACAAGAGATCAAATTACCAACATCTGTTGGATCATTGAAAAAGCAAGAGTCTTCCAGGAAACTATCCACTTCTGCTATTGACTACACCAAAGTTTTTAACTGTATGGATCACAACAAACTGTGGCAAATTCTGAAAGATATGGGAATACCAGACCACCTGACGTGCTTCTTGAGAAATCTGTATGCAGGTCAAGAAGCAACAGTTAGAACTGGACATGGAACAACAGACTGGTTCCAAATAGGGAAAGGAGTACATCAAGGCTGTGTATTGTCACCCTGCTTATTTAACTTATATGCAGAGTACGTTATGAGAAATGCTGGACTGGATGAAGCACAAGCTGGAATCAAGATTGCCAGGAGAAATATCAGTAACCTCAGATATGCAGATGACACCACATTTATGGCTGAAAGCAAAGAAGAACTAAAGAGCCTCTTGAAGAAAAGAAAGAGGAGAGTGCAAAATTTGGCTTAAAACTCAACATTCAGAAAACTAAGATCATGGCATCTGGACTCATCAGTTCATTTCAAATAGATGGGAAAACAATGGAAACAGTGACAAACTTTATTTGTTTGGGCTCCAAAATCACTGCAGATGGTGACTGCAACCATGAAATTAAAAGACGCTTGCTTATTGGAATATAAGTTATGACCAACCTAGACAGCATATTATAAAGCAGAGACATTACTTTGCCAACAAACGTCCATCTAGTCAAAGTTATGGTTTTTCCAGTAGTTGTGTATGGATGTGACAGTTGGACTATAAAGAAAGCTGAACACTGGAGAATTGATGCTTTTGAACTGTGGTGTTGGAGAAGACTATTGAGAGTCCTTTGGACAGCAAGGAGATACAATCAGTCCATCCTGAAGGAAATCAGTCCTGAATATTCACTGGAAGGACTGATATTGAAATTGAAACTACAGTATTTTGGCCACCTGATGCGAAGAGCTGATTCATTTTAAAAAACCCTGACGCTGGGAAAAACTGAAGGCAGGAAGAGAAGGGGGCAACAGAGGACGAGATGGTTGGATGGCATCACCGACACAATGGACATTAGTTTGAGTAAGCTCCGGGAGTTAGTGATGGAAGGGAAGCCTGGTGTGCTGCAGTCCATAAGGTCGCAGTCAGACACGACTGAGCGACTGACCTGAACTGAACTGAAACATCTGACTAAAAAGTAGGGGAAAAGATGTAGACAATGTTAACTCCATAAGTGGATGGATGATGTAGCCACCAATTGTGCATTTTGGGAACTAATAGTAAAGTACACCTGATTCACCATATTCTTTTCCTATGACTTGATGATAATCTGGAGCAGTTAGAAAAACACGTATTTAATGATGCCATTTCCCACATGATGTGAGAGAAATAACACTACGCCTCATTGGCTGAAACAGTCTCTACTACATATACACCTTTAGGGAAGTTCTCAGAATGTCAGGTTTTTGGTATAAAATGAAGCAACACCTCGTTTGCAGGATTGATCACAATGCAAGTAGAGTATCTGGTGTAGGGCTTAGAGCATATTAGGCTTTGAGTAAAATTAGTTGTTCTTATTATAAATAACTTACACCTGTCCGTGAATTTATTTAATTCATTTCCTGGGAATATACTTTTGACTAGAAAGAGGGAAAACATTTGTAAGGAAAGGATTCACTGGAGATTCTAAGGGAAGTTAAAAGGCAGCCTCAAGCACTAATCCGAAGTGGTGAAAACCATGGATTTTGCAATCAAACAAACCAGCATAACTTCTGGACTAGTTATCTTACCTACGCCTCAGTTTCTTCTCGCATCAAACAGTGATTATAACAGTCATCTCATTTAAAAGACTAAAGGCAATAATGTGTATATTGAGTTACCAGTAGTAACAGTAAATTGGAGCAAAGTTTCCTCATCAATTAGTAGGGAAAGAAGTCAGGACAAGTTTAAGGGAAGCCAGCAAAGACAGATTTCTCTTACTCCACACTGTTTGTCTTGTCTGTGTAATTAATACAGAGTTTACATAATTTAACTTAATTTGCATAATTAAGCAAACAGTGCAGGAAGGTCAACAGTACCAAAAACTTTCTGGATGTAAACCAACACAATAGCTCATATGGAAAGTGTGCTGAAAGCTAAATGTGCGTGTGGGCTGGGCACAGCCAACCACTAGCTGCCCGTGAGTCAGCAATGCAGCATCACTGTTTCTTAACTGACAGTTATTGGCACACAGTAACAGCCATGCTCTATGGCTTGAAGATGACTCATGTTCTGGCTGAAGTGCTTTTGTCTGGCTCAAGCCTCTACAGTTTTCAAAAGGCTGAAAAAATTAAACTGGACACAGAGACTACTGAGCAAACTTATTAAAGTGAGGGGATCATAAATAATTGGAAAAAAGAAAAATGGTGGGCAACATCTATGATTTTACGACGACCTCATATGAAAAGGATGCTGGCTCCACTGCTAATGCTACCACAAGCATCAAAAGAATAAGTGAGCCCAAGCTGTTACACAATTTAAGAGAGAGATAAGGGAAAAAATCTAGTAGAGTCACAGTTTTAAACCTTGCATAGATTTAGAATAGAGGTTGAAGGCGAGCAGGGAGAGGACCTCACAAAGTTCTATTATTCTATATAAAATCCTTCTAACCTAACCTTGTGACATTTTACACTAATATAATAGTGTATTATAGTAACACACTAACATAATATCATATTAATCTTGACCATCCAAGTGCAAAAATCTGAAAGAACACAGAAATTGAGTTGACAAAGACAAATATTGAGTTATTGATTCAGTGACCAAGCCAGAAACTGAACTTTCATATCTTAACTGAGGAATATCTTCATCCACTGGCTTCCCTTGACAAATCTGCAAAAAGACTCCTACTCCAACTCCAGCTAAATATTCTTACAAGCTTTTTATTCACCTTTTCACTGATACTATTTCTTAGTATCTCACTCTCATTTCACCCACTGGGTCAAGAAAACTTGGCCTTTCATGAATGTGTTTCAAGAGATTCTTCTTTTTCAAGTATAGAATTCCAGGTGACACTCAAAGATTTGTAATACCTCATGGATGTTTTATGGACTTTGCCAAGTTTTTCAAAATATTGAAGTCACTACCAATCATCTTTCCTACAAAGTTATGCAGTTAATAACTGTCATCCTTCTTAATATAGATGCCAAAACACAATGGGCTGAAGGATCTATCAAATGCTCTAATTCTAAAGCTGCTATTTTTTCCCCTATAAACCAAATTCTTTCTAATTGGTCCTTTCCTCCAGGTTTGTTCTATGTTATCCAACTTGCTTATACCCTCAGACTATTTCTGCACAAGTACAGCAGCACACTACCTCATTATTACTATAGCTCTTTTGAAACACCATTTTAAAAATGACTTTCTTTGTGCATCTTTTTGCTTCTTTATCTCATTATTATTTGTTATTCCAACTCCATGTTATCCAACACTGATATTTATTTTTCAAATATTTTGGTCTGAGGATGACTGTCCAAAACTATATCTGTTGGCAGAAAATTTGACTGAGTTGGGTAGTCTTTGATATAATTAGTTTTCTTTAATTTTGGAAACAAAATCCATAAAAATTTAATCTGAATGAATTCACGAATGGGTGATGCGGATTTAATGAAATGAATAGCCAGAATGTTCACATAATAACATTTGTTTTAAATCAAGGTTACCTGTCTCCAACCCAAACTCTCATGGGGACTGATGACTAGGAGGGAAATTAAAAATTTTGGGCTGCTTTCATTTTCCTTTATGTTCATATCTTCTGATAGAGATGCAAATGGGCAGGGAATTGTTAAAAACACAGCTCAGAAGATAGCTCTGGTGGAGAGTCCACAGATTAACTCATTACCCAGTTCTATATCAATCAAGAATTGCAATGATGCTATGCAGAGTATTGACTCAGTAGAAGCCACACTGAACTCAGAGAGGCATACTTGGTCAAAATAATAGCACTTACAAGAAGAAATTAAAGTCTCTTTAAGTAAAAATTAGGAAGGCAAGTCTTCTTTTTAATATACTGTGCTTATTAAAACATAATTCATATATATTTATGGCCTCAACACCGAACACTAACTCTGGAAAAGAGTAGGTGCTTAATAAATGGTTGTTAAATTCATCTAAATTCATTTAAGGGATGAAGGAGCCATGGACCCATAAATCAGTCTGTTCCAATTCTCTTAATTTCTTATAATCAACTCTAGTATGGAGTCAATAAATTCCTAACATGGGATAATTAAAAGCAGAACATGTCCCCTTATTCTGGTCCCTACAGAAACCCTACTACTAACCTGTCCCTTTATTGCCAACATCTGCGTCTTCTTAAGCACAAGACTAGAGCTAATAATGTTCCAAATGAGGATGGAAATTTGGGGGAGCCCTGATTTTTTTTTCACTATAGCATACCCAACAGAGGGGTCTGTGCTGTGCTAAGTCGCCTTAGCTGTGTCCAGCTCTTTGTGACCCTATGGACTGTGGCCTGCCAGGGTACATAATTCTCCAGGCAAGAATACTGGAGTGGGTTGCCATACCCTCCTCCAGGGGATCTTTCCAACCAGGGATTGAATCCAGGTCTCCTATAGCTCCTGCATCGCAAGCAGATTCTTTATTGCTGAGCCATAGCCAACAGAGGCGTCAGGAACTTCAAAGTCAACCTGAGAACTTGCTCCAGAACATAGAGCTGCAAATACTAGAAGAAGTAGGAGTCCCCTTCTTGATTTCCCTTCCTATAATGGGATTTAAGCCATTAAATGTAGCATCAAGCTGAGCTTTCTCAGATCTTGGGCCTGCCACTTGCTAGTTAGATGATCTTGGTGAGATTATTACATTTATCCAATTCCTAGTTTCTTCATCTGTAAATGAGGAATATAGCCTATATGCTAGATTATGTATAAGGAATAAATAAAACAAGTGTACAAATTAAGTTCGTGGAATCATGCCTAACATGAATTAAGTACATAATCAACATCAGCTCTTATTCTTTCCTCCTTCCCCCAGTGTGATAAAACAGAATAGGGGAGTAAACCAAGAACTGGGAAATCTGAGCTCTTGATCTAGGTCCTGGGTAAGTTTTCTACAATATCTTCCCTCTCTTCCATGTGTAAATAGACAGACAAACAGACACAATCTTAAGAAATTAGGAGTTAATACAATGTAAGGGACAAGAACATGCTCCATAGGCTTAAACCCACAGTGCATTCAAGCCCTCCAACTACCCAACAGAGCGCCTGTTCAGCAGCCACCCATGGCTTATGAACAGATGAAATGTGGCAAGAAGCCTGGGGAACTGAGTTTCAAGTGTTACCTGAAATTCATTATTTGGAATTTAAGTTTACAAAACATCATAGATATAAGCTGTCAAAAAGCTGTTTCTTTTAACGTTTTTAATGTTGCTACCTGCAAATTTAAAAATTAAACATGTGGCTCTCATCAAATCTCTACTGGAATGCCTGCCAGCAGACAGATGCACATATTCATCCCCTATGCTGTCCTTTTACTGGGTACACGCCTTCTTCTCTGAACTGAGAATAATGCTGTCAAAAACCCTATATTGGTGGAATTATATATTGTCATAAACGAGGAATGAAGAGCAAAAAGATGATGTAAATGATGTAATGTTTGCATAATGCAATGTAATAATATGTAATGAGAGGAGATGTCAATAATTAGTGACTTGGAAAGGAAAGAAGGCAAAGAAAGAGGAGAGGGGTCTAAATAAGACATAAAAACACAGCTAGTATGTTACCAGTGCTCTGATTCTCAACATAAGAATCCCAGGAATAAACTCCACTGGGGTTGATCACGGGCTCTGTGTCTTTTACATTTAGCCTGAAGGGCCTGAAGAGAAGGACCTTGTCTAATTTATTCTGAATCATTTTTGTAAGACCAAACAGCAGTACACTAAAACAATTTTTATCCTAATAATTAGAAAAGTGATCTAGTTTTAATCTCTTTCATGGAAATATGAATTTTAACATAAAATATGTGTATAAAATTTGGAGGTACTTTGAAAAAAAACTTCATATTAATTCAAGTTATAAGTGCTTTTCAGCCAAAACAAAATATCTAGTCAGGATGTTTTAGTAGATAAAACTCTTGTATGGCAAGAAAGCAAGAAGCAGATACAAAGAAGATAAACAAAACTTGTCCTCTTTAATGACTCAGCAGATAAATATGTTTGGGGTAAGGAGTAAAAAAATGAAACATCAGCATCTTTGAACAGCAAGCCCTTTTCTGTGTGTACTTTGCCATTAGCTGGACCAAGTAAAATGCTGTATTTTCCTTACTGCCTGTGCTCCATTCTTCATCTGCAGCGGATTCACTGCCAGAAATGAATTCACCAAAGAAAGCACCAAGAAATCAGTGTCCTGTTCACAGAACGCATGGTTCCCTACTGCCCCGTTCAACCACAATCACGGGAAAGAAGCCACAAATTGAACCCCGCCCACTAAAATGCAATATTCCAATCTTTGCCTTTCATATTATAATTATTTAGCTAACATGTTAGGAAGAGAAACCCAAAGAGTATCTGACAGATAGGAGGTAGGCTGTTTTAGATTTTACTTGAATAAAATGTCTAATATTGAAGGTCAATGAAAGAGACAATCACTTCCTAGGAAGCATGATTATAACAGTGCTGGGGTTGGAAAATTCTGAATGGTAGTTAGGGGCACCTGTATTCAACCATGAAGGGAAAGGGACTCAACTAATTTACCTAATCAAGTTGTATTTTCAATAGCAAAAGGACCTCTATTGAACACTTCCATGTAGTCCTGGAAGGAGAAACATTTAAAACACCTTCATTCTAATCAAATGTTCAACTTGTAATACAAATGTATATAAAAGAGATATGTTTTTGAGAACCCTCTTTGCACTTACTTTCTCTGAATATTTCATTTTTAAATGTCATTGAAAATAGAATACTATTACATATTTGCAAAGAGACTATTATTTTCCCTCTATTTAGTTTCATATAAACTTGTTGGATCACAATAAACTGTGGAAAATTCGGAAAGAGATGGGAATACCAGACCACCTGACCTGCCCTTGAGAAATCTGTATGCAGGTCAGGAAGCAAATTTTTTTTTTATGTGATTACATAAGCAATCACATTTTTTTATGCAGAGTGGACATCAGGTTTCTACTTCTAACCCCTCTAGTAATGCATACATGGTAAGTTGCTTCAGTCATGCCTGACTCTTTGAGACTCCACGGACCATAGCCCACCAGGCTCCCCTGTCCATGAGATTTTCCCAGCAAGAATACTGAAGTGGGTTGCCATGCCCATCTCCAGGGGATCTTCCAGATCCAGGGATCGAACCAGCATCTCTTATGTCTCTTGCATTGACAGATGGGTTCTTTACCCCTGGTGCCACCTGGGAAGCCCAATTACCACCAATTTTCCAGTGATGTGACCACAAGCAGTGAAACCAACCAAGGACAGAAAGGAAAATGCTTTGGGCACTTTAGAGTTCTAGGCAGAATTATGGCAAACAGAAAAAAAGAGCAAGCAATTCAGAGGAATGTAGTGGATTGAAGCTATAAATGATAGAGTGTGGTAGCAAAATGAGAAGAAGTGAGAAGAGGAAGAAAGAATGATTGCCACAGAGGTGCAGCCACAGCAAGAATTCCGAGGCACCCACCACTGGGTCCACACACACCTCCTGCTGACGCTGTTCTACAGTGTTACACTCCAAGCCCTCATTACTCTCTTCATCTGCTAAAGAGTAAGTGTCAAAATGATAGATGCAAGCTCACCGTATCAACATTTCCCTATAGCCAGGAAGCCCATTATCAACCAAGATAAAGCTGTGCCAGGATACAGTTCTTATCAGAAGACAGGCAAGGAGGAGTTCAAAATGGTGTTAGATTTATCAGAATTTCATTGTCGCAAGCTCCCTAAAGCAATTGAAAAGCACTGATATTCTATGCAGGAGCTGGAATCCAAATATCATTCTTCCAATCTATTTGGATTTTTCTCTTGTTTAAGGAAGCGGGAGGAGGAAATGTAGATACCACTTAAGACAATGGCTAATGAGAAGAAGCTCTTTTAAGCGTTCTGAGCAGTTGCTGAGCGCATGGCTGTTATTTTGGCTGGACCACTGCCCTGACAAGGGAGCATAATACTACTTATAGATATCAGACTGGAAGGGGAACGGTGAGGGATAATATGTAGAGACATTTTAATGTTGGGATCAATTGAACTGGGACATAGCTTCTGACAGATATTTCAGTCTAAATGAATCAGACTGCTTTAGGAAATACTAAAAAAGACTACTGCAAAATACGATTAAAAAAAATTACCCATTTTCTGTTTGCTGCTGCTAAGTCGCTTCAGTCGTGTCCGACACTGTGCGACCCCACAGACGGCAGCCCACCAGGCTTCCCCATCCTTGGGATTCTCCAGGCAAGAACACTGGAGTGGGTTGCCATTTCCTTCTCCAGTGTGTGCAAGTGACAAGTGAAAAGTGAAGCTGATCAGTCGTGTTCGACTCGTAGCAACCCCATGGGCTGCAGCCTACCAGGCTCCTCCGTCCATGGGATTTTTTAGGCAAGAGTACTGGAGTGGCTTGACATCGCCTTTAGGGGCAGTTATTTAGCAAATTTTTGTACGTATTGTCTATGTTTAATCAATTTTTTTCTCCAAATTTTAGTATTCAGGGTATGTATGTTTATTGTTCCCCAATCTTTGAATACTTTCTTTATAAGTCATTAGTATGGTTGGCAGTCAAATAAAAATGACAATTGTATGTGGTTATGGAGATCAACCAGGACTGTTTTAAATAGGTTAAGATGGAGAAGGGATGAATGACCTCAAACAGAAATATATTGACTATGAAAATAATGTATTTTTTCATGTAATTGAATTTCTGTTAAAGTAGAATTAATAGTATAAAAGATACACTCTTTGCCTTAAGGATCTTAGCAGCTATGAAATCACTGGAAGTTTAAAAAATTAAATCAGCACAAGAAAGTAAAGCCTTAGAAATCAGCCGCACTTTCTACTGTCTTCAGCCCTATTATTCCATTTCCTGGTCTCTTAGAATCTTGATGCTGACAATCCGAGTGAACAAATATCGTTCCCTTGTATTTGGTCATTGCTCTCAAAGTCATCAGTTGACACTTAACATTTTGCTGTGTTAAATATCTCATGTTTGGTGTTATAAATTGGTGTCTTCCAATTTATCCTGTTGATACAGTACTGGATAAGCTTCCTTTATTATTATTATTATTATCATTATCATTATTATTTATTTATGGGTAGGAGGCAGAGAAAGGGAAGGGGCATTCTACTTACAGCAAACAAGACAGGCATCTGAAACTCTGCTCCTTACAAAGCTTGGGGGACTGGAAAAGGAAAGCTGGAAGGAATAAAATGGGTTGTAGCTAGCTTATCAATGCCCCTGTAACCAGCACCATCTCTCACAGTTTATTAAATACACGCGTGTTATGCTTCAACTTAGAGGTGAAGACACAGTAAATGGCTCCTTTCCCAGAACCCTGTTAACATTTTCAGGCCACTGATGATTTCATTTAGCATATTACTTCTTCAAAGTGATATCTCTGTAATCAAATTACCCTCCAGAAGGGAACCATGTACTGCTCTTCACAGTACGATCGATTAGACTTATCAACTTTAATCATATGTATACAGGTGATTCCTCTTTCTCATTCATATTTAAAGGACTAGGCTTTTGCATGGTATTCTTTCCTACATCCAAACATCATGTAAATACCTGTAATAATCACTATCATTTATTGGGCAACCACCACGGCTCAGATTTTTCATGAATTATCTTAATCTTTATAACTGCTTTGTAATATAAGTTTTGTCCACATTTTATAGATGGGAATGCTGAGATTCAAAGAGATCAATTTGCCAAGGTCACACCATTTGATAAGAGTACAGATGAATGAATGTTATTGTTCAGTCACTAAGTCATGTCCGAGTATTTTTTTTTTACTTTGATAAAAAGGTAACTCTTTTGCTTAAATCCAGGATCATAGGATGTAATCAGCCTAGCAAGAAAACATAAGAAAATCCAAGTTATATGTATATATCTAGACCTCAACAGGCAGTTGATCATACACTATACCATGATGCTAATCACTCAAGCAAATAACTTCTCTAAAATACAGTGCACGTATTTTCCCATGATCTCTACCCAGAAGGAAACCACACACAGAACAGCTCTGTAGGGAATCACTCTTATAAGTCAGTTACTTAGAAACTGGCAAAAACAGTCACCTTTACCCTGACTCTGAAGGTAACATTCACAAAGTCGAAAAACTGAAAAATACTTAATCTCTTGACAAAGCAACTAAAATTAAAGAGAACAGATATATATATGTGAAAAGTTGTGCCGGTGCTACCTGAAACAAAAATACCCAGTAAATGAAAATAGGCAGTTGGCATTTTCAATTATGGAAACTAATACAAATGTTCTCCCATGAGGCTCACACGATTATGAAAAGAATTATGCTCTAAACATATTGTAGCTATTTAACTTGAGGCCACAAATCAAGGTAGTATATTCAGTACACATTAGTGTATACAGGCACTGTGCCTGCAGCCTTCTCTCATCTCCCGTTAACTTCTGCATCAAAACGACATTTTTCCTTTGGCCTATTTGAAAATAGCAATACAACTTTTATTCTTTTAAGTCACATCCTAAGGATGTGAGAATAAGGAGAGGGTGATCGTGATTGGCCTTCCCACAGATTTGTGGCAGGAGACCCTGGTCAGATGGACAGTTCAGAAAAGAGAAGGATGAGAGGCTTGTGAGAGGGGGATCATTAAAACAATCCTAGGGGGGGAAAAAAAGAATAAACATCATTTATCTGACACCAAAATCTCCCAAAAGACATTGCCACATCTTTTAGCATAGCTTCTTCTAACAGTCTTCGGCTCTTTGTTCCCAGCCCAGTTTGAACATTCAGGGCTAACACTGCCCATTATTTTTCTTTAATTTGAAGGAAATGCTGAGGCTTGACTTGCAGAAGATGAAAGTACCAGGGCTCAACTCCCAGGGGCCTTTACTCATTTTAAGAATAACCAATGTATTCTATCAAGTTGATGCCCAAATAACTATCACACGGTATCCTGTATATCTGAGACCCAAGCAAACACTTCCAAACCAAGGCACAAACTGGCTTCAAAATCCATGACTCCGTGTCACTAACCTCCAGCCTCCCTTAGTGCAGCAGAAACGTTCCCATGGAAACTGAGCAAAGGAGGGGGAGCAAGGAAAAGAGGACAAAAGAGAAAATATCACTAACATAGCAAACGAACTAAACAGGGAAATCCTAAACACAGAGGATCCCAAGTTAAACCCCTGCCGTGTGTCAGTTATACCGATGAGATTCACGAGTATGGTGATACATTGGGTTAAAATGTTCATTCAAGCTCTCTAGCATCCTTGTTGTTGTGGTTTAGCCACTAAGTGGTCTTTTGTGCTCCCATGAACTGTAGCCCACCAGGCTCCTCTGTCCATGAGATTTTCCAGGCAAGAATGCTGGAGTGGGCTTGTCATTTCCTTCTCCAGGGGGATCTTCCCAACCCAGGGATCAATCCTACGTCTCCTGCATTGGCAGGCAGATTCCTCACCACTGAGTCACCAGGGAAGCCCCAAGTATCCTTTAACAGACTCCTTTTTGGGGAAAGAAACTGCTATCACTTCCTTTTTGTTTCACTCCTGAAAAGGAAGGAAGTGCAATTCTTAGGCATATCAAGCTGAAGAACCTGGAGTTAATTCAATAGCATTAGGGGAAAATGCCCTTGAGGTGAAAACCTAGAAGTTCTCAATGGTTTGATGACATGGCCTTCTTGAAGAAGTCCTGAGGTGGCCAGTTGGGAGTCAACAGCAAGGACTCAAAGAAGAGACCAGTGGATTGAATAGGTTTTAGAACCACTATAAGGAGACAGAGAGAGGGTACATTCTAACAGATATCCTCCCCTCATCCCTTCAAAAGCCATTTGCTTACTCATCCACATATCAGTTTCCAAAGGACCAGTGGAACAGTATGTGTGACTTTAAAAGTTCACATTAGATTAACAGGAGATATACATATCTCTTTCATCATTGCTTCCATATTTCATGCTAATAAGTACTACCAAAATCATGGTGACTAATCCTCCCATTTTTCCTAGGAGTAAGAGGAACCTGGAATGTCAGGTCCATGAATCAAGGCAAATTGGAAGTGGTCAAACATGAGATGGCAAAAGTGAACATCGACATTCTAGGAATCAGTGAACTAAAATGGACTGGAATGGGTGAATTTAACCCAGATGACCATTATATCTACTACTGCGGGCAGGAATCCCTCAGAAGAAATGGAGTAGCCATCATGGTCAACAAAAGAGTCCAAAATGCAGTACTTGGATGCAATCTCAAAAATGACAGAATGATCTCTGTTCGTCTCCAAGGCAAACCATTCAATATCACGGTAATCCAAGCCTATGCCCCAACCAGTAACACTGAAGAAGCTGAAGTTGAATGGTTTTATGAAGACCTACAAGACCTTTTAGAACTAACACCCAAAAAAGATGTCCTTTTCATTATAGGGGACTGGAATGCTAAAGTAGGAAGTCAAGAAACACCTGGAGTAACAGGCAAATTTGGCCTTGGAATGTGGAATGAAGCAGGGCAAAGACAAACCCCATTTTATTTTTTCAGTTATCATCATTTTAACTTTTTACAAACATTTTCACTTACAGATGCCTATGGTTTTCACTCAAGCCATATCCCCCTTTTAAAGAAACTGCCCAAAGCCACTTCCCAAGTGGCACTAGTGGTAAAGAACCCACCTGCCACTGCAGGAGATGCAAAAGATATGAGTTTTGATCCCTGGGTCAGGAAGATCCCCTGGAGGAGAGCGTGACAACCCACTCCAGTATTCTTGCCCAGAAAATTCAGTGGACAGATGAACCTGGTGGGCTACAGTCCACAGTGCTGCACAGAGTCGGACACAACTGAAGTGACTTAACATACACACACACAAACACACACACAGGCCACATACATGTGCTCACTATTTGGCAACAACAACAATGATGTATTCATTTCCCAGGACTTCTGTAACAAAGAACGACAAACCAGGAGGTTNAACTGAAGTGACTTAACATACACACACACAAACACACACACAGGCCACATACATGTGCTCACTATTTGGCAACAACAACAATGATGTATTCATTTCCCAGGACTTCTGTAACAAAGAACGACAAACCAGGAGGTTTAAACAATAGAAAGTTACTGTCTCATAACTCTGGAGGCTTGAAGTCTGAAGTCACAGAGTAGGAATGGCCATGTGCCCTCTGAAATCTGCAAGGAGGAATCTCTTGCATCTGCCTAGCTTCCGGTGGTTTCTGGTAATTCTTGATGTTCCTTGTCTTGCAATTAAACCATCTCAGTCTCTGTCTCCATCATCACATGGTGTTGTCCCCTCATGTGTCTGTGTTTTTTCTCTTTTTATAAGGACCAAAATCATACTGGATTAAGGTCCCAACCTACCGCAGTGTGACCTCATTTTAACCAATTACATCTGCAACAGTCCTATATCCAAATAAAGTCACCTTCTGAGGTACTAGAACCTCAACCTATCATTTGGTTGGACACAATTCACTCAGTAACAAATGGGCAAACACCTGACAAACCAGGCTGTCTCAGCATGGCTTTCCCCAAAAGCAGAACCTGTGATAAGATTTGTGAGCAGGCTGGCTAAGCCTTTAGAGGGGGCGGTTTTCCAACGAGCGAAATGAGGGGTGGGAAAAGTGAGATTGGAGGAGGAAGAGCCAATATCATGGTATGTTATTGAGACTGAAGCTGAGGGCATAAGGGATTCAATTCTGCTTGCACTTTCCAAAAAGTCTGAGAACACCCCTTAGAATCACATCTAGAAGGATGGAAAGCAGGAGCACTTAGATAGCCACTCTCACTCCTCACTGTTTGAGGGTCTTAACTTACAGGGGTCTTGACTGGACAAAGTCAGCTCCCAGGGGCATCATAGCATCAGGGACCTTTCCGGGTCAGAAAGCAAAGATATGTAACTGTCAACCTGAACTCAGTGAAAAACTGCCCAGAATGTTCTGCTCCAGCCACAGATAAATCAGAGCTGTGGCTGAGTGGACATAAACCAGGTCACCAGATTCTCTCTCCTAAGGACATGGAATTGTGATTCAGGATCTATCATCTGTTGCATGCTAAGCCACTTTAGTCATGGGCTACCCACTCCAGTATTCTTGGGCTTCCTTTGTGGCTCAGCTGGTAAAAAATCCATCTGCAATGCAATCAAACCTGGGTTTGATCCCTGAATTGGGAAGATTACCCTGGAGAAGGGAAAGGCTACCCACTCCAGTATTCTGGCCTAGAGAATTCTGTGGACTATACAGTCCATGGGGTAGCAAACACTTTTACTTTCAAGTCATTTCCATCATGACCTACTCTGTGTGAGCCTTTGAACTGTAGCCCGCCAAGCTCCTCTGTCCATGGTATTCTCCAGGCAGGAACACTGTAGTGGGTTGCCAGGCCCTCCTGCAGGGTCTTTGGACTCAGGGATGAAACCTGCTTGTCTTATGTCTCCTGCATTGGCCACCTGGGAAGCCCATAATCAGTTGGTTGGTGGCATTTGAACAGGCAGTTGTTGTTAGTGTCTGTAAGGTCTATTTTAGAAAATATTTTAGGAAACAATTTCATCCTGGAGAAGCATAGCAGACACTCAGCAATATGAATATGAGTAAAGCAGAATAAAGCAGCCATACAGAAGATGTAAAGAGCAGAGAGTATGTTTTCCCTGATGAATGAGAGCTAAATGAAGGCTCTACTTGGCTGCCTTATTGTCTACCCAAGTTTCCATAAAACCCACTGACCCACATCCCTTGATGTCTACAGGACAACTCTATATCCTCCCAATAAATGTCTTTTTTTTTTAATTTGTAGCCCAGATATATCATATGAAGCCTCCTGGCCACTCAAGATCTGGATAAACTTGGCTCCAAGTTTAGAGATATGGATAACTATATCTCTATATATGGTGGAGATGTAAACACCTATTCCAACATTTCTATGAATATTCAGATTACTATGAATATCATATGAATACATTGCTGACAAAGTATAGTCAAAGCTATGGCTTTTCCAGTAGTCATGTATGGATGTGAGAGTTGGACCATAAAGGCTGAGAGCCAAAGAATTGATGCTTTTGACCTGTGGTGTTGGAGGAGACTCTTGAGAGTCCCTTGGACTGCAAGGAGACCAAACCAGTCAATCCTAAAAGAAATCAGCCCTGAATATTCATTGGAGGGACTGATGCTGAAGCTGAAGCTCCAATACTTTTGGCCACTTGATGCAAAGAACTGATTCACTGGAAAAGACCCTGATGCTGGGAAAGATTGAGGGCAGGAGGAGAAGGGGGTGACAGAGGATGAGATGGTTGGATGGCATCACTGACTCGATGGACATGAATTTGAACAAGCTCTGGGAGATAGTGGAGGACAGGGAAGCCTGGCATCCATGGGGTTGCAAAGAGTCAAACATAACTTAGTGACTGAACAACAACAAATATCATTCATCCTGTGAATAGATTATAGATGAATAAACAAAGCACTATGAATATAAGGAAAAAGCTGGAGTGTACATCTGTTGCCCATCTGATTGTAGCTGGGAAAATGCATGCCCATTACTGTCAGATTTTACAAGATGGGCAAGATATCTGGATCTTGATTAAAACTGTCCCAATTTTGAACAATATCATGTAGTCTAAATGTTTTAAGGCACGCTACAGACTGATAACAGTTGTGTACCAGATCTGGCCTTGTGGGTCCAGTTTCAACCTCTGTCATATTCCTGGAGCCACCTCTGGCACCTTCAGGCTCCTATGCTTTCTTCAGAATCCTCTGACCTGGCCATGTTGTCCCTCATGTGAAATGTAGCCCTTTCATTGATTTCCACAACACAAAGCACTCTCAATCATTATCTCTCACAAAAGAACAAATATTGTATGACTCTGCTTAAATTAGTAGCTCAATAATCAAAATCACACAGACAGAAAGTAGGATGATGATTGCTAGGGGCTGGGGAGAGGGGAGAATGAGAGTTTGATGTTATCAATAAATGGGTGCAGACTTTCAGTTTGGAAAGATCAATAAATTCTGAAGATGAATCATGGTGATGATTGCACAAGACAATGCACTTAATGCCACTCTACACTTTACAATAGTTAAATGATAAATTTTGTGCTATGTATATTTTACCATACTTTTTTAAATTAAAATTTCTTACATTTGTGAGCTTAGTGGACTTTATTGAAGATTTTGGGAGGTTGCCAGGAGGATTCACATTACGCTAATGCAGTCTTCAACCTTCCTCTCTCTTCTCTACTTCCTTCTGTCCCTCGCACCTTCTCCTCCCATTGCCCTGGGCATACCTAGCTTCACCTCCTCTATTAGAAGGCTCATTATTTTTCTTAACAAAGACACATTTATTGTTATTTGAAAAATAAAATCTCCTCCTTATTAAACATTGAGTTAGATGAACTGAATTTCTGATTTTTCAGGACAAAAAAAATTATCTCTGACTAAAGTATGCATTTATGTATTTTCTAGAAAGAGTGTAGTGATCATTTTTAAGACCATAACCATTTTAAGACATAACCAAAATATTGGTTATGTTGATATTTGAAGATTAGTTAAAAATTAGGTTGCTGTAATCTACACCTGCATGATATGATCCTAAGAAAGCTGTAGCATGGTGGATGGGTCATATCACACATTCATATTTCCATACTTTTGAACTACATAGCAGCAGAGATAGAGAAGATGAGGTGTTAGAGAGATATTAAAATAGAACCTTCATTTTCTGGCCTCTAAATCAGCAGCATATTAGAAAGCCATGCCTAGATATCTGAAAACAGCAGAAAGGAGAGCTGCCGCCTCTCTAATTTAATACCAAACTCCCAGGAGTAGTTTACTGTCAGAGTTTCATCATGTATTATGGAGACAAGTATTGGCAGGCTTCCATAAGATCCATATAAGCTTTTATCTCTTCCCTTGATCAGGTCATGTGACAGATAGCTGGATCCTTGTATAGGCTTTTACCATCCTTTTAGTAATACACTTGGTGATTGAGCTGAGTCCCATAAATCTAGGCCAGAGTTATGATCCCACTGGGGTTTATCCTGTTGATCCCCAACCATCCACCACACGTGTGCATTAACATTTCATAAAAGCGTCACTTACAGGTCTCCTAAAAGCTTTCTCATTTATAGACTAGAGTCTTCAAAGACCTTTTCTTTCTCGATAACTGAAAATAGTTGTTATACCTTAATAATAATTCAAAAGCAGAAGATGACTACTAACTCCCATTCTGCACTAAAATTCTACACTATGTTATTCAGGCAGCAACAATGTACCAAAGTTATTAATAGGTGACCTTAATTATTCTTAGCTCTTATCTAACCGCACAGAATCACAAAATATTGGTTATGTTGATATTTGAAGATTAGTTAAAAATTAGCTAATCCAAGAATTACAAATTGCTCAGCAGCAGCAGCACCCATAGGGGAAATCTGGTTTGCAAAAATGTGTGGTTTAGTACAAACCATCTTTTAAAACTTTGGAATTATTTGCCCCATTTTAAAATGTGAAAATTGCCCATCAACATTTACAGATCTGGCTATACCAGGCTGGTGTTCCCATGTGGTAACTATGGGCTGACGCCTGGAAGCCACCAAGGTCTGTGGACAAGACATGTGCCCACCACTTCACCAGAGTCCCTACCAAGCCAGGCTGCCTCTCACCACAGGACTTATTCATCGCGGTGTCCTGCCTGGACTTTGTAAACATTTGAAATGTTGACCTGTGTCATTTTAGAAATTGGAAAATAAGAGATTGAGAGTGCTGAAAGGACTCCTTTAAGAGTGAATAGACAGGGACTTCCCTGGTGGTCCAGTGACTAAGAATCTGCCTTGCAATACGAGGACATAAGTTTGATCCCTGGTTGGGAAACCAAAGATCCCACATTCGGCAGAGCTCTAAGCCCACGTGAGACAACATGAGAGTCCACGCGCCACAATGAAAGATCCCACACGATGCAATGACAATCCTGTCCATTGCAACTAAGATCCAGTGCAGCGAAAAAGAAAAAAAAGGTGAATAGACAGAAAGGTATCTGATGCAAAATCTTGTGTTTACACAAGTTTTTTGTGGTTCCTAGAACTTATTCTTCATGAACTATTACACTGTTATAGAGGACACAGATTGAGGAAACTTGTGTCAAATTATAGTATTTCTTCTTTTAAAGTTTCTTAAAGTTTTTTAANTTGGAAGGAAAGTTATGACCAACCTAGACAGCATATTAAAAAGCAGAGGCATTACTTTGCCAACAAAGGTCTGTCTAGTCAATGCTATGGTTTTTCCAGTGGTCTTGTATGGATGTGAGAGTTGGACTGTGAAGAAAGCTGAGCACCGAAGAATTGATGCTTTTGAACTGTGGTGTTGGAGAAGACTCTTGAGAGTCCCTTGAACTGCAAGGAGATCCAACTAGTCCATCCTAAAGGAGACCAGTCCTGGGTGTTCATTGGAAGGACTGATGCTGAGGCAGAAACTCCAATACTTTGGCCACCTCATGCAAAGAGCTGACTCACTGGAAAAGGCCCTGATGCTGGGAGGGATTGGGGGCAGGAGGAGAAGGGGACAACAGAGGATGAGATGGCTGGATGGCATCACCGACTCGATGCACATTAGTTTGGGTGAACTCCGGGAGTTGGTGATGAACAGGGAGGCCTGTTGTGCTACGATTCATGGGGTCGTGGAGAGTCGGACATGACTAAGCGACTGAACTGAACTGAACTGAACTCATTTTGCAACTGGTATGTTGGTACAGCTAATTTAATTATAAAAAATCTGCATGAATATATATATGTACACACACACACATATAAAGGTGATTTTAAGTAAGTTTAAAAGCAAATCATTTCTTGCCTTTTTTAGTTTGTAGAGTTAAATTGAGTTGATCTGAGAATTTTTAAAGAAAATGAGCAACATATGTTCTGCCTTGAACACAGACAGTATAATTTCAGAGTAAAATCAGAAGACTGATGAATAGAAAGAGGCTAAAGGTTAACACTGGGAAGCAGAAATCACTTCTCATAAATTGTTGCCTTATAAAAATAAAAGGCTAACCCTTTTCTTTTGTTCAAGGTATAATTGTCCATCCCTGCTACTACCCATGGCAGTAATATAATACACTACGGCAAGGAAAAAAATGGAGTTTGGATTTGAATGCCCAAAGATGCAGGCAGTATCATTCAACCAAAGCTTTCAACACTGAAGTGTTTGTATTATTAATACCCTCTGAAATTTACTATAGTGACTAATTTGCCATAGTCACTGGACAGAAATCATGTAGCATGATTTACACTACTACAAAATCTTTACTAACTTGGGCGCCATAAATTTGATCATTTAATAATTTAGTGCTAAATCTCTTCTTTTAATGAAAGGAGGATGATCATGATTATTATTAATGCTATTTTTAGTTAGTTTTAAATTATGCCATTATGATAAAACATTCTATTTAATTTAATATTTCAACTCAAAATTAATTTCCAAAGTCTTTAATTCTAGTCAGTCTGCATAATTACAAGGTATTATAATACACTTGCAATTGAATCTCTAAAGTGCATTGAACAATAGAGAATGTTAAGTGGATATCTTATTTAGATACTGCAGCTTAGAGTTGCTCTTGCTTCTTCAGCACCCCAACAGGTATCATTCTAATTAAGAAATTAAAAATCTCTTTCATTCTTGAGAAGAAGTAAACAATGGATAAAGCTCTTTATATCATATTCTGACAAAAACATTGCATAATTTTAAAGTACTGTCATGAGTTTTCTTTTTAAAGAAAAGCATGCTTTTTGAAAAATAAACAACAGTCAACATATCACCTCAAAAAGCTCTCTTGTCCCATCTTCCAATTTACAGTATCTGATGAGTGGAAAGTGAATTTTGGCATTTAGTGGAGAGCGGTCGTTCTTTCCCATGTTGACAGGTGTTACTGTGAAAGCAACTTGCAACTTAAGACCACCATCTACTGGCTCTGCCCATTGCTGCAAAAGCTCTCAGTGTCATATGCAACTGATTCTAAATGTGCCCGACTGAAAAATCTACACTCTTGCAAAGAATTTACTAAATTGGACTCCTACTTTCTAATCAATAATTTGTTATTTAATTTCCACATTCTTAAAGGCATTCACCATTCCTCAAGAAAATAACTAGAATCTGTTGTTATAACCCTGGGAGTTGGTGATGGACAGGGAGGCCTGGCGTGCTGCGATTCATGGGGTCGCAAAGAGACAGACACGATTGAGCGACCTCACTTTCACTTTTCACTTTCATGCATTGGAGAAGGAAATGGCAACCCACTCTAGTGTTCTTGCCTGGAGAATCCCAGGGACGGGGGAGCCTGGTGGGCTGCTGTCTATGGGGTCGCACAGAATTGGACACGACTGAAGTGACTTAGCAGCAGCAGCAGCAGTCACTATCTGCACTGATTTTGGAGCCCAAGAAAACAAAATCACCTGCATATCCGAGGTTGTTGGTATTTCTCTTGGCAATCTTGATTCTGGCTTGTGGTTCATCCAGCCCAGCATTTGGCATGATGTACTCTGTATCACTTCATGGGAAATAGATGGGGAAACAGTGGAAATAGTGGCTGACTTTATTTTTGGGGGAGATGTGTATAAGAGACAGGTGGAAACAGTGGCTGACTTTATTTTGGGGGGCTCCAAAATCACTGCAGATGGTGATTGCAGCCATGAAATTAAAAGACACTCCCTGGAAGGAAAGTTATGACCAACATAGACAGCATATTAAAAAGTAGAGACATTACTTTGCCAACAAAGGTCTGTTGAGTCGAGGCTATGGTTTTTCCAGTAGTCATGTATGGATATGAGAGTTGGACTATAAAGAAAGCTGGGCACCGAAGAATTGATGCTTTTGAACTGTGGTGTTGGAGAAGACTCTTGAGAGCCCCTTGGACTGCAAAGAGATCCAACCAGTCCATCCTAAAGGAGATCAGTCCTTGGTGCTCATTGGAGGGACTGATGTTGAAGCTGAGACTTCAATATTTTGGCCACCTGATGAGAAGAGCTGACTCATTTGAAAAGACCCTAATGCTGGGAAAGATTGAGGGCAGGAGGAGAAGGGGATGACAGACGATGAGACCGTTGGATGGCATCACCGAAACAATGGACATGGGTTTGGGTGGACTCCGGGAATTGGTGATGGACAGGGAGGCTTGGCATGCTGTGATTCATGGCGTCACAAAGAGTTGGACACGACCGAGCGACTAAACTAAACTGAACTGAATCTAAATGTAGTCCAATCATCTTACAGGTTTTATGAGTTTTATTCTGTGACAACCCTTATTTAGAATTTATTTTTGATCTAAGAATAGTGAAAGTGAAGTCACTTAGCCATGTCCGACTCTTTGTGACCCCATGGACTGTAACCTACCATGCTCCTCCATCCATGGGATTTTCCAGGCAAGAGTACTGGAGTGGGCTGCCATTTCCTTCTCAAGAGGATCATCCTGACCCAGGGACCGAACCAGGGTCTCCCGCATTGTAGGAAGACACTTTATCATTTGAGCCACAAGGGAAGTCTCATATAAGAAACTTAACACCAAAAAAGAAAGCATTAATGGTCAAATGAATGTACTTTTTTTGCTATGTTGAACCATTTCAAATAATGGCTATGTTTTTATAACGTGAAATGTGTGTCTATTTGTCCCTTTGTGTTGAAAACACAAGTTTACTACCTAGACAATGAAATGGTAAGAGAAAAAAGTGAATGCTGAGGGTCCTAGCTTTGAACTACACCAAAAATTCTCCATTTTTCCCCTGTAGACCTTTCTGCCCTCTCTCTCTGCCTCCTGGAGCTGAACTATATTAAGATTCCATGTCTTCTGTCTGCTAGTTGGCTTCCACCAACAGAAAACTGTCACAGCAGAGTTTATGGAGGCAGAAGAATGAAACCAGTGTATTTATTCCTCTAAATCTCCCCTTGCAAGGTCACCTTAAGTTGGTTGTATCCTCCATCCAGAGGTCAATACCCTATTCATAATGATGCCCTGCACAACTTTTTCCTTCCAAATCATAGAAACCCTGCCCTCTCATTTCTTTAGACCTAGAGGATGATGGTATCTTAGCTGCTACTGAGCTCCAGGTCAACGCACCATTCCTCAGGTTCCATTTTACTGCAGCTTTATAATAGTCACTTTGTAAACAAACTCTCCTTAAACTTCTTATTTTAAATGTACTGTTCAAATTAAGATCCAGACTGATAACAAGAGCCACATTTTATTTGTATATTATTTTTAAAATTAAAGTAAACAATGTGAAATACTAGATGAATGTAAATAGCATGCACAATTACCAGAAGAAGCCAAAAGGAACTTCAGCTTGAAGCAATTAATCAAAAGAGTTTTCTAAACAAACACAGTTTCCTCTCTGAGATGAATTACAGTTAAGATCTGTTAATATAATTCTTTCACCTCCACAAAACATAGTTTTGCTATTTCATCATCTCTTTTAAATATTTTTCCACTCCATTAAATAATAGATGCATTATTCCATCTTTTTTCATTCACAAGCCCATTTTTAAGAAATAGATACTCTACTTCTATATCATTTTTGCTTGACTTTTTTCTTCTGTATCTTTTAATAATATGCTTCTCATTCCATTTCCTCATTTATAAATTTTAGATATAACCTAATTTATTATAAATGAGGAATGAGCTGATTCACCACCAACCCCCTTCCAACCAGTTTTATATTTCTATTTTTGCATTCCTCATGTAGTTACTTTGTCTGCTTGGTAAAAGGGCTTCCCCAGAGGCTCAGTGGTAAAGAATTCGCCTGCAACTTAGGAGATGTGGGTTCAATCCCTTGTTTAGGAAGATCTCCTGGAAGAAGGCATGGCAGAAATTCCAGTTTTCTTGCTGGAAGAATCCCACGGACAGAGGAGCCTGGTGGGCTGCAATCCATGGGGTTGCAAAGAATTGGACATGACTGAAGCAACTGAGCACACACACTTATCCTTAGTAAAATACTAACATCTCTACTCTTTCTATAGCTGTGGATAGTATGTTACTCAGCAGAAAATGAAATGCATACTATGGTCAAATATCAATGCAAACTCAAATGTGCTGTGTCCATAATTTTTATTCCCCCTTTTAAGATGATATTAATGACCAAAGTCTTCATCGCAGTATCACTCTGTTCTTTTCTCCTGCAACTTCTAGCATTTGTGCAAAAACTTTTGCAATGTCAAGCTCAGTAGTAAATATATATAATTAATTTTCAATGCTTTATCTGTCAGCCAGTCAGTCAGTCAGTTCAGTTGCTCAGTCGTGTCCAACTCTTTCCATCCCCATGAATTGCAGCACGCCAGGCCTCCCTGTCCATCACCAACTCCTGGATCTTGCTCAAACTCATGTCCGTTGAGTCGGTGATGCCATCCAACCATTTCATCCTCTGTCATCCCCTTCTCCTCCTGCCCTCAATCTTTCCTAGCATCAGGGTCTTTTACTGGGATTTCTTTGGAAGGAATGATGCTAAAGCTGAAACTCCAGTACTTTGGCC
The DNA here is from genome assembly GCA_006410635.1 of Cephalophus harveyi. NCBI lineage: Eukaryota > Metazoa > Chordata > Mammalia > Artiodactyla > Bovidae > Cephalophus > Cephalophus harveyi. Next base: position 104,543 of record SJYT01062119.1, read on the forward strand.
ACCTCATGCGAAGAGTTGACTCATTGGAAAAGACTCTGATGCTGGGAGGGATTGGGGGCAGGAGGAGAAGGGGCTGACCGAGGATGAGATGGTTGGATGGCATCACTGACTCGATGGATGTGAGTCTGAGTGAACTCCGAGAGATGGTGATGAACATGGAGGCCTGGCGTGCTGCGATTCATGGGATCACAAAGAGTCGGACACGACTGAGCGACTGAACTGAACTGAACTGAAAGACAAATTTGGGGAGATTTGTCATCTTTTTTTTAATATAAATTTATTTATCTTAATTGGAGGTTAATTACTTTACAATATTGTATTGGTTTTGCCATACATCAACATGAATCTGCCACAGGTATACACGTGTTCCCCATCCTGAGCCCCCTTCTCTCCTCCCTCCCCATACCATCCCTCTGGGTTGTCCCAGTGCACCAGCCCCAAGCATCCAGTATCATGCATTGAACCTGGACTGGCGATTCATTTCATATATAATATTATACATATTTCAATGCCATTCTCCCAAATCACGCCACCCTCTCCCTCTCCCACAGAGTCCAAAAGACTCTTCTATATACATCTGTGTCTCTTTTGCTGTCTCGCATACAGGGTTATCTTAATATTGAGTCTTCCAATACATGAACATTGAATTTTTGTCTAATTATTTTGACCTTCTTAATTTCTTTCTACAATATTTTATAGTTCTCAATTTACAGATCTATAATTTCTTTTATTAAATTTATTCCTAAGTACAATATTTTATTCTTTATTACTTCTATTGTATATATAATTTTTTTCTTATTTTTTCATATTGTTCATTGGTAATATGGTTTTTCCTGTGGTCATGTATGGATGTGAGAGTTGGACTGTGAAGAAGGCTGAGCGCCGAAGAATTGATGCTTTTGCACTGTGGTGTTGGAGAAGACTCTTGAGAGTCCCTTGGACCGCAAGGAGATCCAACCAGTCCATTCTGAAGGAGATCAGCCCTGGGATTTCTTTGGAAGGAATGATGCTAAAGCTGAAACTCCAGTACTTTGGACACCTCATGTGAAGAGTTGACTCATTGGAAAAGACTCAGATGCTGGGAGGGATTGGGGGCAGGAGGAGAAGGGGACGACTGAGGATGAGATGGCTGGATGGCATCACAGACTCGATGGACGTGGGTCTGAGTGAACTCCGGGAGATGGTGATGAACAGGGAGGCCTGGCGTGCTGCGATTCATGGGGTCACAAAGAGTCAGACACGACTGAGCGACTGAATTGAACTGAATGTTAATTTTGATAACTCAGGAGTCATAACTTGCATCCTAAAACTCCTGTTAAGTCTCTGGCATTTCATTAATCCATTGTTTACCCCCTATAGGACTGTAAACTCAGACTAGCGTAGCTGCTGTCTGTCATTCTTTGCCTGCCACCAGGGTCACCACTTTAAATGTTAACACTTTGTATCAAAGGAGCTTATTCTGGTGAAATCAGAACTATATAGTTGGTTTTCTGTCAGGCTCAAAGTTGGAAGCAACTTGTTTTTCTGTTATTTTTTCTCTAAATCTATTTTAGTATTTAAAAGGTTAGCTATTTTATACTTAGCAACTCTTTTTTGTTGTTAGAACTTTATGTCACAGTCAGTGGTTATACATATTATTTTTACTAAATAAAACCATTTCAAAACTGTTTTCACTTAGATACAATTTTAGATATTTTGTGTTATTTGAAAGGTGAAAGTAACTAATGAATAACCAAAAGTAGCCATGCAATAAAGTCACTCGTTAATTAGGTGAAGTCATTATTAATATAGCTTTGGTAGTCTGGCAGTTTTCAGTGCTTTGTTTCTTTTTCCAATGTTTCAAATTTGTCATTCCACTTCAATGTTTAAAAAACTGTTCCTCAGTCCTGCAATATGAATTATATCGCATTATTAAAAAACTAGAAATGAAAGATAAAGTTGAAAGTACCTAGATATTAATATAAATGTATAAAACTAAATAGTTTTTCCACCATCTAATCAAAAGATGTTTTTTCTGTCTCCCTTGTACAACTCACTAAATGAGATGCTGGTGTAATGGTAAACAATAACAAGAATTATTCCTGTGCTCAGGAATTATTTCACAGGGAGATAATCAGGAAATAATAAGCAAACAATTCAAATCATTTGACTGCTACAAAAGGCATTATTTGGATGAGGCAACAAAGAATAATAGGAAAGTCTACTTTGATAGGATGGTTCAGAGAAAAGGTTTTTGACTAATTATCTCTCACTGTTTCATTATATTACATTTATTTTTTATTAAGTTTTTTTTATTTGGATTACTTTCAGACTTACAAAAATTGCAGAAGTAAGTACAAAGAATATTTATATATGCTTTCTCATATATATATAATGCTAATATTCTCTTTTTCATGTTCTCTAAATCTGTAAGCTATGCACCTATCTATCTCTTATCTGTCCATCTTGCTTTCTTCTGCATCATCAAATACACCTGAGTCATTTAATGTGCATTTGTCTTAGACCCTTTATCCTAAATAATTTTGTATTTCTCAAGAAGAATAATATTCTCGTATATAACCCCAGGGCAGTTATCAATTGAGTAAAATTAACATCAGTCAGTCAGTTCATTCACTCAGTCGTGTCTAACTGTTTGTGACCCCATGGACTGCAGCATGCCAGGCCTCCCTGTCCATCACCAACTCACAGAGCATACTCAAACTCACGTTCATTGAGTCGGTGATGCCATCCAACCATCTCATCCTCTGTCGTCCCGTTCTCCTCCTGCCTGCAATCTTTCCCAGCATCAGGGTCCTTTCCAATGAGTCAGCTCTTCGCATCAGGAGGCCAGAGTATTGGAGTTTCAGTTTTAGCATCAGTCCTTCCAATGAATATTCAGGACTGATCTCCTTTAGGATGGACTGGTTGGATCTCCTTGCAGTCCAAGGGACTCTCAAGAGTCTTCTCCAACACCACAGTTCAAAAGCATCAATTCTTTGGCACTCAGCTTCCTTTATAGTCCAACTCTCCAATCCATACATGACTACTAGAAAAACCGTATCTTTGACTAGATGGACCTCTTTTGACAAAGTAATATCTCTGCTTTTTAATTTGCTGTCCATATTGGTCATAACTTTTCTTCCAAGTAACAAGCGTCTTTTGATTTCATGGCTGCAGTCACCATCTGCAGTGGTTTTGGAGCCCCCAAAAATAAAGTCCGTCACTATTTCCACTGTTTCCCCATCTATTTGCCATGAAGTGATGGGACCAGATGCCATGATGTTAGTTTTCTGAAAGTGCTGTGCACAGCACAATCAGAAGACATCATTAGGCGATATTGTCTTTTATGGGCTATTACATCAGGAAGCAACCTATGTACATCTGCCCCTATTTGGTAATACTAATTTTTATCACTTGTGGAGATAATTTCTCAATTTTGAAATAAACATTTACCCCATCATAACAAATAAGCAGGCTACAGGAACACATTTTAAGACCATGTAAATATCTTTCTTCTCACCAAAATATTCTCCTGGATTTTGCCTTCACTAACCATTCTTTCCTGGTTCAATCTTTACTGAGATATTTGCAAAATAATTTTTTTCAACCTTTACAGTCCCCTCCCTAGTCTTCAGTCAGCGTTTGTCATTCTCCTATAAGCAGAATCGATTTTTCTCCTTCATTTAATTATTTATCTGATTATTATTGGTATGGATTTACAGATTCCTATTTTTAAATGACTTATAATTCATTGCTGAACTTAATAACGATGCTCAGATTGTCTCAGATTTGGCCAGTAGACCCTCTTCAGTCTGATACCTATGTCCTTTTAACACATCCATCATTTTTTTTAAGTCATTTTCTTTCTGGCAATAGAGATATTCCAGGCTTGTCTAGTTACAAACCTGTGTTGTACTTAAAGTCAATCATTTCTCCAGAAACCATGATCAATAGCTCTTATATATAAGAAACAACCAATTACAAGAATAATTAGCCATTTGATTCTAAGATTAGCATTTAAATAAAAATTACATGTAACCAACGTTACCTGCTGAAAATCTTTACAAAGACCAGTGTATCTTCTATTTGCTAAACCCAGGAAAAAGAGCAAAAAAACAGATTTCATTTTATCAATTAAAAAGTTGTTAAAATTTGAAACATTTATAATAGCACGTTATGGTTCTAGACTCGACAGGTATAGTACAGCAATAGGAAGGGCTAAAACAGAATCAGTTCAGTTCAGTCGCTCAGTTGTGTCCGACTCTTTGTGACCCCATGAATCGCAGCACGCCAGGCCTCCCTGTCGATCACCATCTCCCGGAATTCACTCAGACTCACGTCCATCAAGTCCGTGATGCCATCCAGCCATCTCATCCTCGGTCAGCCCCTTCTCCTCCTGCCCGCATCCTTCCCAGCATCAGAGTCTTTTCCAATGAATCAACTCTTCGCATGAGGTGGCCAAAGTACTGGAGTTTCAGCTTTAGCATCAGTCCTTCCAAAGAAATCCCAGGGCTGATCTTCTTCAGAATGGACTGGTTGGATCTTCTTGCAGTCCAAGGGACTTTCAAGAGTCTTCTCCAACACCACAGTCAAAAGCATCAATTCTTCGGCGCTCAGCCTTCTTCACAGTCCAACTCTCACATCCATACATGACCACTGGAAAAACCATAGCCTTGACTAGACGGACCTTAGTCGGCAAAGTAATGTCTCTGCTTTTGAATATACTATCTAGGTTGGTCACAACTTTTCTTCCAAGGAGTAAGCGTCTTTTAATTTCATGGCTGCAATCACAATCTGCAGTGATTTTGGAGCCCCCAAAAATAAAGTCTGACACTGTTTCCACTGTTTCCCCATCTATTTCCCATGAAGTGATGGGACCGGATGCCATGATCTTCGTTTTCTGAATGTTGAGCTTTAAGCCAACTTTTTCACTCTCCTCTTTCACTTTCATCAAGAGGCTTTTTAGTTCCTCTTCACTTTCTGCCATAAGGG